>PVJI01001311.1:0-188305 GCA_004026765.1 Micronycteris hirsuta
GTTGGAGGGGAAAGGAGGGGGGAGGGGAGAGGATGCAAATAACTGTAGTTGAACAAAAAATTTTAAAAAATGTTAAAAAAAAAGACCATATGAAAAAAAATTTTAATGAACTTCCTGTAAGTTTTTCCTGTTTGAATGCCAACTTAAGCACATGTGACTCCTCCAGCCACATACTTTTCTACGTCCCCTTCAGTTGCCTTTCCACTCCGACTCTGTTCTGTTGGAAAGACTTCTTCCTAGTGGAACTCCCTTGGATGTTGAGTGGGGACAGTGCCCCCCCCTGGAGGAGCATGGCCCAGGGGGCAGCGTGTGGAGTGTTCTTTCTGCTGGGGGTGGGGTGGGAAAGGGGAGAGGTGGAGGAGCAACAGGGAGGAGAGACACAGGCAGCTCTGCCCCAGTGAGGCGGGCGGGCTGCATCATGTGGGCAATCGGGAACCAGACAAATAGAGATAACTTTGTAGCATCTTTCCAGTCATTTGCTCACATGTGCATTATTAAATGCACACATTTTGGTGCTATGTTTGATAGTTTTGGTTTGAGTCATAAAACTGTGTAGTATTTTAATTACTTTTCAGTCTGTGTCTATCCCTTTTCCTATTTTTTTTTTTTTTTGAAAAACAAAGAAAGGAGAGTAAATCTTTTTCTCCTGCAATTACAGAGAAGCATTTACAAAACATGATGTTCTTTTCGGGGGGAATGCCATGATGCAAAAGATACCACCTTCTGTCTGAATAACATAAAGAACCAAAATGCGGTCCTCCTGAAACCTGGAACAGCGCAGAAAATTCGTCCTGAGTGAAGTTTAATGAGTAAAAACGACCCAGCCTTCTGTTTTGCCGCAGTAACTTGTTTTGCCAGGTGCAGCTGTTGGTAAATGAATATGCCTTTCCTCGACGGTGCCTGCGAAACAAATGATAGGATGATTTCTCACCAGATTTTCTCTCAAAATGAGATAATAGATTGTTGAGTCAAAGCCAGAAAGTCAATCAGGCTAATCTCAGTACCAGACCTGTAATAATGAAATCTCCCCATTGTACAGGAGCTCATATTGGGCTGATGAATTGATTGTAATCTTTTCCACACTTTATTTGTATTATGCCCTTGATTATGGCTGTCTGGGAAGTAATAAATGGCTTCATTAAATAGGTAGCTAATTAAATAACTACCTGGATACCAATAAACAGGTGAACATAGAAACCAAAGATGTTTAACAGAATTTAAATAAAGGCACAGTTGAGCGTCACTGTTTCCAGTTTCTTGCCAAACATTAATTACATCTTTTATATAAACAACTGAGATTATAATACAGTCATTTTAAGATTAGGGAAAAATTAACGGAAGTGTTGAATGCTCAATTTATTGGCAAAGCTTTCAGAGGTGACTGGCATTTATACAGAATCTATCCTGAAACCATCTTCTAGTTTCTTCTTTAACTGGAATAGGATCTCACTTTTAGGAATTAACCCATAAATTTCCAACTGGGCTACTGTTACCAACATATTACTTACTAAGTTCTAAATAAACACTGACTGTGCCTATTTCTAACTGCACTCCCACCACGAAATCCTTAATTTGGTTTATGCCACAAATAGGATGCATATTTATTAATTCATTTATTAAATGAACTCACATAGCAATTAAATGAATTCACTTAGAGATTAATTGACTCCACAAATATATGGAAGTGGTAGTAAGATAGAAGGAGTTACGGATTAACAACTCCACATCCTTAGAGAACTTCCGACTTGTGGGAAGACATTAAAGGTGAAAAAGCACTTTAAATGCAGCACCAACAATGTGTTTAAACTCAGACCTTATATCTAAGCTCAGTTTATGTGATGCGGTTGTATGAAAAAGTAGCACCTAAGATGCATTGTGATAGGAATTAATACTAAGTCCAGAGAGGGTGTGTGGGGGAGGATATTACTGTTGATGTTGCAGAAATCAGAAGAAATCAGGTAATGAATGCATTTTCATGCCAGCATCCTGTGGATGAATTTTATCTTGAAAATAAATTGAGATTGGGATTTTCAATAACAGCATAATAAGCTTTGAATTTTAGAATGATTTGAAAACCTGTTAATGCAATATTAGTTGATTAATTTAGAGGTTAATTGATGGATGGACTTGACTACTCACTGATTCCTTTGACCACACCCTGGCTATAACATTCTGATTAGCTGCATCCCCATACCCAGGATCCTACTCTCCCGGGGGACCCTCCTGTGCTCCCAGGTCACACTTCAAAGACCTGAATGAACCCTAGTGATTCTTTGATCTCATTAAGATCTATAAAACACTGATCCTACCAGCTTTTCATTGTCCCTCACCTCACCAGTCACTCATTTCTCTCCTCCCCCAGTTTACATTGTATGACCATTTCTTCCACTCCCTTCCATTGAAATGATTCCAACTCTGCTTAAATCCACCTTTTCCTTTGCATTCGCCTTCAGGTTGCTGAAGAAAGCACATGGCTCTGCTTCTTGGCAATTCTATTTCTTTTACTTTGTATTTTGCTGCAAAAATAAAAACAGACAGAAAAGAACCTTGATGGTCCCACCCACATCTACCAACCTACTTGCAGCCAATCTGCCTTCACTTCTGTTATGCTGGATGAGCTGTCTACTCTCTCTAGGGCCGGCCCTTCCTTGTGTGCCGCATTCCTCCACTCTGCTCAAAGTCAGAGTCATTGCTCCGGAATTTCCTCCCTACCTTCTCCGCATCCCTAGGCTTTCCCCTTTCAGGGTCATTTCCATTGACACACAAACATCCTATGCTATTCTTCATGGTAAACAAACAAACAAACACACAAACACAACTCTTCATTGCTCTTGGCTTCAACTCTAGCTATCCTTCCAAGTTCTGTTCCCTCTTACTGAAAGATTACCCCCCAAAAGTTGTCTCCTTTTTTTCTTCTCCTTCCATCCTCTCTTGAACTCATTACAATTAATAATGTATTACCCTCCCATGATATTAAAACAGCTCTTGTGAGTGACCTCAAGATTGTTAAGTCCAATGGTCATTTCTCCGCCTGTGTCTGCTTCAGTTGGGCTCCTCATGTAGAACGGTTGGCGACACTCTCTACTCTGAAGTGCTGAGGTCAGTGGAAAATTTGGCTGAAGGTTGGGTAGGGGCTGGAGGATTGAGGAGGTCAGGGGAATAGTTTCATTTTAAATACGCTCATTAGGCAAAAAATACCACAGTTATATAGTATTTTATTATTTTCTAAGGTTGCCTAGAAACTACAGGGTATTTTCTTGACAAATCAAAGACAAATTTACTCATATTTTTACCTCTTTTGTGGACAATGGAAAGATCTATGATTTCTTTGATTTCATTTAACTTCTTACAAATTACACATTTTATTGTTGATTGCATTTTAATGGTGAATATCTAAAAATGCTATAACATTAAATTTATTATAATATTGTTTTATATGATTGTTATTCAGTGGGATTTACCACATAATTATCTTCTGCATTGTTCTGTACTCCTTCTTGCATTGCCTTGTTTGTAATTGCAGACTTTTTCTTATGATCAACTCTCTTTACTATTTATTTAGTAAACTTCTGTTTGTGATGAATTCTCTGCTTTTATTTATCTGATGTCTTTCCTTCGTTCTCATTCTCGAAGGGGATCGTCACTGACAAAACTGTAGGGTGGCATAATTTAATGTCACTAGCACCTCTAGCTTCCATGGTGCCTTCTGGGAAGTAAGCTCTTAGTTTAACTCTTTCTCCTTAGAAGGTAAAATGCCTTTTTTCTCTATCTGTTTTTAATGTTTTATCTTTGTACTTGACATTCAAGAATGTTAGTATGATATTTAAAAATATTTGCCCAACATGTATAACCTGCTTCAATTTATTTTTAGGTTTCAGCAGTTTTGAAATTCTTAGCCATTTTATTTTCAAATTTTCTGCTGCATTAGTCTCTCTCTTTTCCCACAGGAACTACCATTTCCATTTGTTAGACCCACTCACTCTGTTCCTTAAGTCTTTACCTTCCATGTTTCCAACCTTCTGTGTCTTCGCGTTATTCTCATTTTCTTCTAACCTGTCCTTTAATTCATTGATTTATGAATTAACTCTCTGACTCTCTGTTTCTAAGCCCACCTATTGATTTCTTAGTTTTGCTATTATTTGTTTTTTTTTTCAACTCTGCTTTATCTTACTGTATGTTCTACTGCTCTGCCCAGTTTTTCAATCCTGTTTTTATTTACTGGGACATAAGATGCAGAATTATTTTAAATTCATGTCACAGCCCCGGTTGATCTGTTTTTACTGCCATTTATTTCTGCTCTTTAAAAACATATTGTCTTCTCATGGGTCAGGGTATTTTTTTTTTAATTAGTTGATTAGTTGATTCGTTCTCAGCTAGGGGAAACTGTGTACCTCCACCCCATGCAGGGGAAATTTGGTGATATCAGGAGGCATTTCTCATGGTCACAACTGGGAGGGAAGGTTAAAAAAGAGCTGCTGGAATTTAGTGGGTAGAGGCCAGGGGTGCAGCTTACAATGCACAGGGTAACCAGCATTGCCCCCAACAAAGAACTATCCAGCTCCAAATGCCCAAAATGCCGATGCTGAGAAACCGTAGGGGAGAGCAAACAGATCTGCTTCGGTGTTAGGACTTGGCCAAGGGAGAAAAGCAAAGAAAAAAAACAGACTGAACTTGAAGACAATGTCAAGCAAAAACATGTCCTATTCGCCTACTGGAACAAGATTGCTATCTTCAGGAACACTGATAACAGGAATATCAACAGAACCGTGGGTGGCATCAAGTGTGAGCTTGGGAGACAATGACCACAGATGTAAGGAGCTTATCTGAGCATGCCTCACACTAGTTTCCCTAGGGCATTTAGCGATTACGCACATCCCGGCCCATTTGTTCCTAATTGCGGTCAAGCCAAGGCTCTGTTGTATCACTAAGGTGCATGTCATCAAGTTTCAGAGGAAATAAACTCCTGATGCTCCATAAAAGTAATCTCTGCTCTTTGGCACTTGAGTCTATCAAGCATTGATGAGGCAAGCAGGAAACCTAATGAAAATAATACAAGGAAATCTTTGCACCAACACCCATCCCTGATGTCTCAGCTATTGGGTCACTGTTTTTGCTTCCCTCCCTGGAAGCTGTGTCCGCAGCCAACATAGGAAACCCTGATTTTAAACAAGACTAAGTAGTCGTTTTGACCACATGACTGAGCCACTTAAGTCGTGCCAACCCTGCCTCGAAGAAGATGGAGTGGCTTTTAAGTGTGTTTATAGCATAGCTTCTCTCTGTCTCTCATACACAAGCGGAGAGACCAACTCCCACCTAGAGCCACTGGAACAGGGTTTTCAGTGTTTGGGAAGTAGCCATCGATTTTCCCCCAAAGGAACATACAAGAAAAACTGATAAAGGTTTTAATACCATTGCTTTGTTGGCAAGGATAGCAATGGGATTAATTTGATGCTTTGTGATGACTCCCTTTTGCTCTTAACTCCGGTGCAAATGACCATTTTGTAACATTATCATCGTCTCATTTTAACTGTGAAGAGAGTTGAAGGTGGGAATGGCTCCCTACTCTGCCCCCTACCATATCTAGATGAAGAGGGTAACAGGCCCCTAGGACCAGGGACCAGCCCCAGGATGTGAGTCCCTTCAGGGCGTGTTTACTGAGGTTGGCAGAGTGCGTGATGGGCTGGAAGGCAGGGCGGGGACAGGATATCCTCGTCATCAGGCACACACTGCTTTCCTCATCATTAACGTGGCGGGGTCACACACATTGTCCTGGTTCAAACACTTAGAGGACCAGAAACCGAGCCCACCCTTCCATCAGCTTCAAAGTGAGATGATCGCCCACAGAAACTTGTAATGTCCTGTCCGGAGAATGTGGCCAGATAAAGAGGGTTTAAGAAACTGCCTGGTGGCACTGTGCATAGGGGAAGGGACGTCTGCAAGGTGCACAGGAAGCACAGATGGCCGGGATGCTGGCAGAGAACAAGGCCACCGGCAGGACCACTGAGGTCAGAACAGGCATGTACCTCCCAACACTCCAGGGGTCATTCCCTCTGGAAAAGCAAGAAAGGGCAGCGATTACCTGGGGACATGAGCAGCCATTTTACTGGGGCTTTGGGACATGGGAGGAGTTCAATAAATGCTTATTCTTAAAAATCACAGAGTGAGCACCGATGTTATGCCAGGGACTGTCTTGGAGATGTCGAAATACAAACAGAAGGAGGACATGGTTTCTGAAATCCAGGAATTAAAAATGGAGTTGAAGGTGACAGATTCCCTAATCAGGGTTTATGTTGGGTTGGGAAATTAGGGCCCATTGGCCAAAGATGGTGTACTGCTTATTTGTATAAATACAATTTCACTGGAAAACAGCTACCCCCCTTCATGTACTGGTGTGTATTCTCTAGGCCTGCTTTCACACTGCAGCAGCGGGATTGCAGAGCTGCAGCTGCGACCCCATGGGCCTCGGTGGTCGGTGACAACACAGCCACATGGCGCGGGTGTAAATGGAATGAGGGGCATCTTTGTGGACTTCTATGTGGGATCCCAGGGTGTCTTATTAAATGAAAAAGAGGCTTCAGAAGCATGTTCTCAATAAAATCCATGTGTGTGTGTTGTGTGCACATGTGCTTACATTTTCAGAAAGAAACAATGGAAGGTTCACCCCCCAGACTAATGGAAACGTTCCCTTCTACGGAGAGGTAGGGCCCAGGGAGGCAGCAGCAGGGAGGAAGCTGAGCTTCTACAGACGTTTTAATTTTTCACTTTGGCTTTGGAACTATGCAATGTCTTATGTAGCATTACATCTAAAATATAGATGAACAAAAGAACCTCTCTTCCACCCCAGGAAAATCTAAAACTCACTGAAAAAAATAAATGTTGGTTGGTTGGAAATAAATCTTAACAGTAATATGGCAATAAAGTACTAAACAATGCGGACAGTTAGATAGATGAGTCCATTTATTTTTATTGAGAAGAATTACCATGAGGAAAACGTCTCTCTATATGTCATTAGATTCTAAATCAATTATTGAGGTTTTGATGTTTGCCATGAATAAGATCTCATATTGCAAAATGTTTTCTTGTCCTCTGGATATAGAAAGTAAACCAAATATGAAAATTAGACCAAAATGTGTACTTTATGATCGATGAGGAGAAGGGAGGGATCTTTGATCTGATTTGCCTCCATTTTTGCCTTCTCACGTCCCTCACTTGTGAGGGTTATAAAATCTCTTCTGTCATCATATTTCATGGGCTGTGGCAAGGCTGACCCCAGCAGAATCGTCCACTTTGTCTGGTGGCCTGTCCATCCCTTCACTGTCCTTCCTGTTTCCCAACATGCACTGGTGAGCATTTGGAGGGTCCTTCCTGATTGCACCAAATTTCCTTCCAGAC
The DNA here is from genome assembly GCA_004026765.1 of Micronycteris hirsuta. Taxonomy (NCBI): domain Eukaryota; kingdom Metazoa; phylum Chordata; class Mammalia; order Chiroptera; family Phyllostomidae; genus Micronycteris; species Micronycteris hirsuta. Next base: position 7,393 of record PVJI01001311.1, read on the forward strand.
TTCACTTGACTTATGGAAATAACCATCAGCACGAATATTTTCAAACGGTTTTTACTTTAAACACGACCAGTTGTTCCAGTGAGTGGCAAAACAAAAAATACAAACTAGGGAAAACATTTATTAGAAATAGAACAAGGGACAATGACCCTGTCGTGAATGCCGTGGATGATGCCGTTGGGGGACAGCTGAGGAATTCCCGGCCACTTAGATGGTGGAAACTACGCTGAGGCTAGTTGCTCAGACATTTCGTGGTGTGTAACCTGAAGTTGCAGCTGAGAGAATCACTTGCCTTGGTCTAGAAACCTCCCTTTCTTTGGCTTGTTCCATCAAAGTGGAATAAAGTGCCATGCCAGAAAGTTCCTTGGGAGATTTCTGAATGAAATTGACCAGGCATTGGACTGTTTGCTTTGAAAATATAGCTGCTGCCATATCGTAAACATTATTACTTGATTTTTTTTTCCCCAAAGATAAACAACAACTGTTTTTTTGACACTCTATCTTCTCTATAGCAAAGGAACTTGGATCTGGATATATGTCAGAAATGTCCACAAAAGGTGAAATACCACACTGCTGCTTTTTTCCAAAACCATGGAAACCTTTATCATTTCACTTAAAAAAATCAGAAGGGAAAGAATTGCCAAGTTTCAATACATTTCTTTGGTCTAACAGTAGGAATAAATCAAAAACATTTGGAACCCCAAACATACTGATAGTATTTGTTATTTTAAAAAGTTTCAAGAGACCCCTGAAAAAAGGTTCAAAGTTTGAGAAGCCTGGTGCCTCCCAAAATGTGTCCACACTTCATCACCAGTGGGTAAGGTCACATACGTTTCGAATCCAACTTGATTCCTCAGACACCCAGTGTGACACTGTGTTTCCCAGTAGAGTGAAAGTAATCTAGTCAAGGAAAAACGAAGACATTTTATGAAATCTGATGAGCCTCCTATTCTTCATGTACTTTTTGGGGATACTGTTTTTTTACGTGCAATGGTTTGAAAAGTTTTCATGTCATGCGATTACGTCTGGTATCAATTATCTTCTTTGACTGTGGGAATTCAGAACGCTCACCGTTTCCCACAAATCTCTTAATCTATTTCTAATCCCAGAGATTTAACCGCGAGGATTGAAGGGGGTTTGGTAAAGGCCCCGCCCTCTCGTCTCCTAGAAACAGACAAGAGAGCCGCACTTGCAGCGCTTACACTGCGCGAGAGGACTCTCCAGTCCTTCCCTTTTGTTTTTATTATCACAGAACAAAAAGACCCAATACGTAACATGTTTAAAAAAAAAGCCCAAATAAACAAAAAACAACCAAAACCAGCTAAAAGAGATGAGATGTGACGACTTTGGCAAATATAAACAGAACATAGATGAGGAACCCCTGGCAGTTCCCTTACTAGCACCAAGCTGCCCACAAGCCATGGGTGACAGAGAGACGCAGGCCCTTGTGGCCCCCCTCAGAAGGAAGCTAACAAACTAGCGGTGCCGGAGCTCACAGAGATGTATGAATCACACTGGGCATTGCTATGAAGACTAGAAAGCGGGTTCTGTTGGACTGAACTTCTGCTGGCGTCCAGGCCAGACATGAGGATCACTTGCAGATTCTGAAGCCAGCCCCTGGGTGGGTTCCTCTCCCGAGGCCTGGGACCTGGGGAAGTGACCTCACCCTTAGTTCCTTTGTTTCCTCATTGTAAATTGGGCATAATAATGGTGTCTCCTTCACAGGGTTACTGTGAGGATTTAGTGATTTAATCATGGGTGCAATGAACACAAGACCTGGGATAGAAATGTGGCATATCACCCAAAATAATAATGTATTAAGCTGGTGACAAAGGTGGCCTTTTTACCTATTAATAAGTATGTTTCGTAAAAAATGAGGAGAGACACATAATCCCTAAGAAATGTGCATAAAGAATGGTTACTCTATTGATGAAGATTTGAAAACAGAAGTGTAGCTCATAATCTTACAAAGATATCAAAAAGGGCTTAAATGAGATGTTAGGGAGCTGTTCTAATTAAGAGTGCTAATCTGAGATCATTTTACCCAAAGGTGGTTTCCATGGTGCAGTGGGGCTGAGTTTTCCTGCCAGGGTCTCATGGAAATCTCTGCCCAGGGCTTTCTCTGCTGGTCTAGGGGTGGCAAGTTGATGATGCTCTCAGAGCAGCCTCTAGAGCAGAAATGAGGGATAAATACCCTGACTTCCTCCCCTCTGCGGTAGAAGCGTTTATGTGCGTTTCCACGTGGTTCTCCAGAAGTCCTGAGAAGCACTCTGCTCGTGAACACGCCCTGTGTGAACATCTTCCTCTTTCCCTGCTCACTTCTGCGAGCCCTGCCATTCTGTCCTGAGGGCACCTCCCAAGTCAGCAACCTGCCCTTTACTCCTGATCTCAGTATCTGTTTCTAGCAGAACCCAAATCCTTCCCTGGCCCCTTCCCGTCAAGAGTCAAGAGCTCTAACAAAATTATACACGATGATGTTTCCTGAATGATCTGAGGAATCCCTCCACCTTCTTTCACCCAATCCCCCTCGCTCCAAAGAACAAGTGTGCGTAACCCATAGACACAGACAATAGCGGTGGTGGCCTGGGGCGTGGGCTGGGTGGAGGCGGGCAAGGGGGAATGATGGGGACGACTGGAATAGTGTAAATAAAAATAAGGTAAAAACAAAACGACTTGAGGAAGATGGACTGCTGGGCATTCAAACATTACCCAGGGCCACGTCATTCTGTTTCCAAATTCATGATACTGTGTTGACACACATTTTAATGGGGCGGATCTGTCCTGTTAGATGAGACTCCAAGGACAGGGGACACAAATGCATGGCCTGAACCCTGAGCCCTGGACCATCAGCTGCCCCTGTTGTTTTTGGTGCACAAGGAAGATAGAGCAAAGAGACACCGCTCAGAATAGTGTGCTGTTAATTGTGTTAAGTCTTCCACCTCAAAAGGCTGTGCTGACTTCTGGAAGAAAGAAACCTTCCTTTCTCCACCCCATCTTCCTCCTAAGGAGGGAAGTCAACGTTTTGAATTGCTCAGATTCCACGTGCTCACTGAAGCCACTTTTGCTGGTGGGAGTGACTTCTAAGTGAAGGAAATGAGGCCTCTCCGTTTCTGCTTTGGACAGGTGGGTGCTGAAGTTCATTGCTACGGTGAGTTCTAGGCTCCAGTGTGAGCTTTGGTAGAAGAAGAGCTGGCTTTGCAGCCTCCTTGATTCAGGAATATTTAGACCTAACTTGTGCAGGGAAACTAAAATACTTCCACATGGTTCAACCTAATTCACTGGGGCTGTATTTTGGCAGAAAATCCTAGCTAAGTATTATATTTTAGAAAGTACTGTATTTCCTATTTTACCATAATTGTACATACAGGGACTTTTGAGGAGGAAGTGGCTAGCCAAGGCAGGAATCGGGGGCTTTGAATATTCTTGGAGTCCTGTCTTACTGCGACTCATGTATAAGATCAACCTCTCCTTTGCTGGAAGCGTGAAGAGCCAGGGTGACTTCATTTGTATAGACCAGACAGCAGGCGGGCGTCTAGGCTAAAAATAGGTTTCATTTTCTCCTTCCTTTTCACCCACATCCAAACCTTGGCCACTCATAGGCCTTCAGATCACCAGAGGCAAAGGAAAATAAGCCTAAGAGAAATTGGACAATGGGAAAGAGATTATTTTATCCCCCAAATCCAGAGCTTAGCATGTGTTGGCTGGGACTGGCCGTCCTCAGGCATTTCTATGTGCTACATGGGGAGATTTCTCAGAGTAGGCTTTGGGATTCAGTCCATGTGCATTTATTGAGCATCTACTGAACACTAGAACTGTCACAGTGAAAAAATTATAAAAGACAGTATCTCTCTTACTAGAACTTACCCTAACCAAGCCACATGGTGGTAACGAAAGAAAGATCTATGGGGAAAAGAGAAATCCCAGAGTGGTGTCTCACATACACAAGTTTGCTCATAAGAAGAATCCACAGTTGAAGACACACTGATTCCGTCACCTGGTAAAAAGACACAAGGAGAGCCTATTGGAGGCTTCTGTTCAAGTTCTTTCTAGTCCAGTACACAGAGCCAAGGACAGACGCCCTTTATCCTATGACCTAGGCCTTGAGGTGGCAGAGCCCCCAGCTGAATCCAGCCCCGGGCCCAGGGGAGAAAGGAAACAAGGAATCTGGGACGTGGGTGACATTCTGCTTTGTGGGCCTCAGTGACTCTGAAGCCTGAACTCCTGATGAAGCCTTGTTATGTGAGATCCTGTGTACTTGCTCTTGCATTGTAGGGTTTCTGTTTTTTTTTTCCAGATGCAAACATTTTAATGGACTTAAAAATTAATGTTGGGAACGGTTGCCATCAGAGGCCCTCAGGGAAACGGAAGGTACTCAAAATGGGTTATTTAATCGCAGGAGGTTATGTCCAGGAATGTGCTGTTGGTGGCGTGCAGTGGGGGACAGCTGAATCCAGCACCCTCTGAGGCACCCACCAAAGTCAAGGGCGACAGGGCCAGGCTACCACTCCCAAGGGATTCCGTTGGCATGGAAAAGATGGAGGATTAAATAAAGGAAGTGATGGGCTCTATTTTTAAAATTCTTGATTCAAAGTCTACACGCTGTCTCAGCAGCGTCCTGGTTGTGGATTTCCACACCAGTGGACCTCACAGACTTAGCAGAAACCTTAGGAGACCATGAGGGCTGTAGTTGGGATAAATGGAACCCTCAGCGGGGGGACAGCGTTACCTAGGGGGGCTTAGAGGAGTCAAGGAACCCAGGTGTCTAACTCGGAGGCATGTTTCATATCAGGTGATGTAACCCCCTTCTACTTTCCAAGAGCTGGTCTCTGCCTTGCTTAAAGACTCAGAACCTCGCTGGCTGGAGGGAATTCTGTTTCAAAGACAAGCCAGTTAACCTCATCATCACACTGTTTCCTCTAATCTAATCTAAATTAGACCCTGTCAGGTCGGGGGAGGAGGGCATTACAACCTCAAGACCAGCAGGATGTGACTTACCCACCAAAGGGATTGTGCAATTTTCTAGTTCAAATCAGGAAAATCTGGGGGACATGTCTGAGCTTGCTTGAGCAGAGAGAGGAAACACAATTGAGACGGGGCTGAATCTGTGTGAGTGCCAGTATTACAGCTTCAGTGTGACTTCAACAGCTGGAACTGAAGATAATTCTTTGGTTGAATGACTGAAATGAAGCCTTGGGTGGCTCTTGCTAAATCAAACTGAGAGGGCAGAACGTTTTTAGAGTAATGTCAGTGAAGACACCAGAAGATTTGGGAGATAAATGTCTTGGAGTAACTAGCACACGTGGCTGACCTCTCTGAGCCAGGAAGGGCTCCGGGACACAGCCTCTGTCAATGCCGCTGTGGCCGTGGCTGTCTGTGGGGAGGGCTGCCTGCGGATTCCACTGTCTGCAGGCTGCAGCTGCTGGAGTGAGCCGCCTGCAATTGAAACGACGTCCTGATGTCAGTGGATGAGGGAAGTTCCTGGGGTGACAGAAGCCAAGTGGTCTCACTTAATCCCTCAAAGCCAGAAGGAGGTGCTCCCTGTACCAGGCATCAGGCACTGTGTGATGGCCAGAGCAGTCTGGTCTGGTCGGCAAGGTCAGGGGCGGTGGCTGGATGACTGGGCATTCCTGGGCTGAAAACACAGGGTGAGTCCAGGAAGGTCCTACTGGATTTGTATGTCTGAGTGAGGACAGGTCGGGCAAGCAAAGGTCGGCCTTGGACACGGTAATAAGGGCCACCTCTCATTTCATTCCCACACCCCAAGACTTTGCCTGCAGGGGAAGCTTTGTAAAACAGAGACTATAGAATCTGTCAGAAGGAGCTGTTTTTAAGATTTAAGGCTGTAATCTATTATCTATCTCTCTATCTCTAATTTCCCCTAGGAACAATGGTTCAGTGTTCAAAAATCCAGTATTGACTAACAAGAACTGATGGTAGTTATTTTCATCAACAGATAGAAACTACAGTGGCCCCTTGACCTTGACAATGTCTATTGCAAAGCTAAGTGACAATACCGTGTGCTTCTTCGGGTTGGTATGAAGTTAGATGAATTAATCCATGTTACATTCTCGGAACTGCGTCTGGACAGTAGTGAAAACCACATACATTTTTGCTAGTATCATTGTTAGAAATGGCTAAGTGGCTTCTGGAGGTTTTCCTACCCATAATGTGTGTGAATCAAAGGCAATACTATACCTCTGGTATCATTTTTTTTTTAAAATTTGCTTCATCATTAAAGGATTGAAAGATGTAGGAATGGAGAATCTCATCACTTCCATAGTTAGCTGTCCAGTGTGGCTACTGAAAAAGATAAATTGATCACAGAGAATGACGGTAGATTATCAGACATTTAATCAAGTGGGGATCAATATGGCAATTTTGCACAATATGTGGTCTCTTCATTGGGATAATTCAACACAGCTCTTCCTAAGCACCCACTGGTTTGACAAATGCTTTCTCTCTTTCTGCAAATGCAGCGAATAGCAGACGTCTGTTTTCAAGCGACAGAGAGAGCCATGCATCTTCACATCTGGGCACAGGGTTCTATCAGCTTTCCAGCTCTGTGTCCCAAGTCATTCTGCAGGGACAAGTAATTACCTCTTAGGGCTCAGGACATCCCACTGGCCACTGCCTCGCTGACAGCATGGAGACAGAGAGCCGCAGGGTCCCTGTGATGTGGGTAAGATACCTGAGCTCCCAGCCTGGAGCGTAAGGGCCTCCCGAGGTATATGAGCACCTTGTAGTCCGGGGTGCCTCCTCCCCAGCACGACTGCACCAAGGGCCCTCTTAGTTTGGAAAGGAAAATGAACGGGAGATCTGTGAGCTGTGCTGACCTGGATGCTGTGGCTCTAAAGTCGCCAGCGTGACCCCAAGGACAGGGACGCACTCCCCGGTGCAGGCTGTGCTGTGGCTGTTGTCCGAACCCTCAGTGCTGTCGTCAGCTTTTCTGCTCTCCTAGCAGAGCAAATGGGCCTCCTGAGGGCCACCAAGGAGGCCCTCGAGTAGTCAGCCTTGATTTTCAATTGTTTGTTAGGTACTAGCAGCTTTGCATTCGGCAGGACATTGTCACGACTTAATGATGACCGGCCCAGTCCTCCTTCTGGGCACTGTGTCTGGGACATCTCAGAGGCACCACACATGGCAATTCCTTCCACTACAGCCTCCCGGCACCACCAGTGACTCTTCAGCAGCTGGACTGTCTCCTTGTGCCGGGAGCTATTCACAGGCTCTCCTAGCCCGTGGATGGGGCCCTCATTACTGACGGTGGGAGGGGGGCGGTGATCCTGTCCTGCAGCCCTGTAGTCCCTGCAGACTTGAGTGGCTGCTCTCTCAGTGAGCCGTGGTCTCTGGGGAGCATTTCCTGGGGTGGGCTGGTTGCTGGTGACCGTCATGAGAGGAACTGGGAGGAAGCAGGCCTGTGAACCAGGAGCTGTCCAGCCACAGCAGAGATCTAACAGCATCCCTGCCAGGCCTGCAGTGAGCTGTTAGCGGGGATCCTAGCTGGGCAGAAATGGCCAGGCCTGGGGACCTCGGCCTTACTCAGGGATCATCCTGAAACGCGTGGCCTTGACTCAGACGTTGTCTGCAAACCAAATCCATCTTGAAAGGGGTCTGGGGGACACAGGTGCTCCCACACACGTTTATGGAGAGTTCAGGGGGTTCGGCTGTGATGGGGCTGACCTGCAGGATGGCAATGGAGCCAGGATGGTTCAACCAGCAGGAGAGTGTGCCAAGACTCGTGGCTTTAAAATAGGAGCTCATTTTAGAATCCGTTTCTTCTTGAGGGACAGGGAACAACGTGAGCCTCTGTCACAATGAAACTTCAGACATTTGTTCATTCAGTGAGATTTCTACATTATGCGGCTGAGACCAAGTCACAGGTCTCGTCGCGAAGGTACTTGGACTGCTACCGAAACCTATAACGCTGCTTTTCCCACGCACCCTTAGAAACGCTCACACCCATTATCATGTGCGGGCCACAGAACGACCCTGTTAGTGCGCAGGGCGGTGTCGGACTTTCTCCGGGGAAGCTTTTATTGGTAGATGAACTATCTATCAGTGACTTCTAAAGATGTTTCCATGACACCAGAACAATGAACAAGAGATGCCACATGACCATAGAGTGATCCAAGAACCACTCATTTCAAAACTGAAATACCAGTATTTTCTTAACGACATCATTCTCATTGGTTTCCAATTTTGCCATGACCTTAACATCATGGGAATTTGATGAATTTGAAAGGCATGTTATATTATTGCTTGCATTTGAATTTTCATGTTGGTATATTTTCTTATGTCAAACATAAGAAAATTTGATAAAACATCAAATTCACCAATTTACAATGCAAATTTAATTTATTCTGTCTTCCAACCTTTAACTATGATTTTACACTACTGTAAATATTTATAATATATAATTTTCTAACATGCTTTTTCAAAACTTAACTTCACTGTAAAGGATTTCTGAGATCCATAATCCCATAGTGATTATTACTGTAATTTTAAATGACTGTCTAGTATTCTGTCTAGTGTTTTAAAGTATTTTACACATAGTTTAGGCATTTTAAAAGTGAATTTTATGGGAGATAGATGTTTTGGGGTATATAAAGTAAAAAAAGACATTTAAAATAATAAGTTAATCATATAAATAAACTAGTAATAAATAAAAATAAATAATTAAAAATTCAATTTTTCAGAAACCAGACCAAAAGCATATGGTGAAAGTCATTTATAGTGCAGTTCCTCCCTGGGAGACTTTAGTATTCTCATTGACCTTCACCCTGAACTCAAAAACAGAACTTTATCATCGACTTAGCCTGCGGACCTATTTTTAGATAGACAGCGTCACAACCTACACTTAATAAAAATGAAACACAAGGAGATGAAAGCGGGAAACTTCTTTGGAGAAATTCCTTCGGGGCTATATCCTGTCTTAATTCTATAAAAAAGAATTCCCACAGAAGTCAATAGAAAATTAAAATAAATATCAATGGCAGGATACAGTCCAAGTTATGAACGAAACTTGCAACTTGACAGGTTAATTGTTTTTCAGAACGACTGGAATTCGGGGGCGGTGTATTGGTGAGGGAAAACTGCATCTTGGCTGTGGATAAATTAGCACAGCAGGACTTTGTCTATGGGAGTCACGCCCGCCCACTGTTTGAAGACATTGGTTGTTGCCATTTTGAAGGGAAGTTTCCAGACCAGGCATCCTGATTTTGCATCAGTGGGTCAAGTTTTCATTGTACTTTTCCTTAAAGTAAGACAAACAATATATAAGGTGAGAGAAATGTGTTTCTGACACTTCTTGCTTAGTCACATTATTCAAAAATTATTAAGAGACAAACTATAATAACATCACAAATAAAAGACTCAAAGATGAGATTGGGTGATGAATGACTTGAGCCCATTGGCTACAAAATAATCCACCCGGTACAAATGTGTACCTAATGTCCAGGCTGCCAAATGTGTGATCCAAAGCACTTGAACAGAGGTTTGCGGAAACGTTTTGCTTTCATTATTAAGCTGCTGCTGTGGTCCGTAAGAAATGCACAGACTTGGACAACTTTTCCTTTTATGAGAAGAAAGGATGACAATGCCTTTCTATAAAATGAGGATGAGACACAAGAAAGAGCAACATAATCATTGAAGGGCTTAGCTTTGCAACACTAGAAGTCAGGAGTTGTTGCATCCATGGGCAGAAATGATTCAGCATTTGAGCGAGGGCGGGCTAGCTGCCCTGAGAGTCTTGTCTCCTTTCCTCAGCACTGCAGAGTGGCTGCCTCACCTCCAGCTATCATGTCTTTATTCATGGCTTGATGAGGGGTAAAGAATGCTACCGTTGACCCTTGTCTCATTAATTAGAAAATTAAATAAATAAATAAAAGATTCCCCTGAAGTTCTCTTGCAACTATCACCTTATGTCTCCTGTCTAGAATTGAACTGTCTGACCAAACCTAGCTGCAAAGGAGGCAGGGAAATAGAGTGGAACGTTTTTAGCAGAAGCACAATTGGATTGAATAGCCCCTTATGTAATTTAATTTAACTATATTAAAGGTACTTATGAAAATGGCAGTGGTATTTTGAATAAAGGTGGGCACAGAGTAGGTGCCAACACTTGGGAAGTTTACAGCCAGGCTTGTTTCACTCACTCCTCTGCCCCTGGTGTTCCCGCTGTTAGAGCACCAGCTATCTAGGATCACCTGTCATGGGCTGAGTGGTGGGCACCTAGTAAGTAGACAAGAAATACAAGTGGCTGAATCACTAATATTAGTTTCAAAGAACGTATGCAATTCAATTGACATTTAAAAAGTGCCAATTATGTTCAAGTTATGTGCAAGGGACTGTAAGGAATGTAATGATTCTACCCTGGCTGATGTGGCTCAGTAGACTGAGCATGGACCTAGCAACCAAAGGGTCACTGGTTCGATTCCCAGTCAGGACATATGCCTAGGTTGTGGGCCAGGTCCCCAGTAGGGAGCGTGCAAGAGGCAACCACACATTGATACTTCTTTCCCTCTCTTTCTCCTTCCCTCTCCCTCTCTATAAAAATAAATAAATAAAATCTTAAAAAAAAAAGAAATGTAATGATTCAACAATGTTCATATACTGAAGGGGGCTATCATCTGAAGGGCAGGTGAACTTAAATCCAACCCACTGCAATACCAAGTCACACGTGTTAGGAGCGTAATTAGGGACTTAAATACAGTCCTCCAGCCAGATAAAGCAACGGCCGTTATTTTGCACTGGAAACACATTGGAGGATCAACAGAGAGATGGGCGAACACAGGAAGGGTGGGATCTTGGAGGAAGAGATCAGTTCCGGCAGTCGCCGAGATTGAAGTGACAGGGACAGCACCTGCCACAGCAATTCGCGTTTTCTCGGGAAGGAAGAGCAGGCTTGCGGATGAGCCTCCTGGGAACAGTGGCGAGTTCTGATTATTTAACAATTAAAAGGAAAGTACACAAAAGGACTGCCTTTATGAAGTTAAAAGATAGCAGCATGAAGATAACAGAAAAGAGAACGGTGGAAAGGAATGTGAGATGTCTCGTCCACAAGGAATAAAGGGTAGTGACTTGAAATGGAAGCATTTATTTTTCCCCGTGAGGTCCAAGACCTTGAATAGTAAAAACAGTAAAAAAAAAAAAAACCAAACTTTTTAATGTAGGTACTAGTGGGAAAATGACACTGTTTCCGATTAACTTTAAAAGCTGAGCACAGATTGAATTTGTTACCAAGGAGGCTGTTAAGAGAGACCCAAATAAATCACTATGGTTCCAAACTCTCCTCCGGTTAAAAATGGTCTGATCAAAAGTTTCTTTCCCCCGTACCATATGGGACAAAAACCTTTATCCAAAGTGTGTTAGTGTTGCTACATTGGTTTCTTCTACTACCAGTTGCAGCAAATATTTTAAGGTGATTGAGGCATGAAAATCTGTCTGAGATGAAAAACCTGCTGTTAGCCCAAGGAAAGTAATAGTAAGGGAAATGTCAGGAAGAATTCAATGTACATGTTGGAGCCTGTAGAACAACCGTGCTCAAAGGAAACCAAACTGGGAAGAAAATTCTGAGCATAGGCAATCCATGGCTAACTTAGACAGTTTGCCAAACCTTTTGTTCTGAGCCTGTATCATAAACTCATATTAAATAGACGTGTATATCCTTTCTCCGAGGCTGAGAGCTCATCTTTATTGAGCAATTACTATATTCCAGCTACTGTACTAATTACCTTACACATTTTCTCATTTAATTTTCACAGTGACTCCATGAGGTAGAAACTGATTTTAATTTTCCTTTCATAATGAGAAAGCTGAGAAATAGTCTGTCTGTGGTCACATGGGTGTCAAGCAGGGGGTAAGACTGGGCCCAAGACTTTTCCTTACCCTTAAAACGACTCTTCACACACCATTGTTGAAGTCTGGATTCACCAGGTGTGTTTACAAAAAAAAACCAGAAAGACTGGCATAACCTTGATGTTAATATCCACGACGATATCTTAGTCTAGTTGCTAAGTTAAATTTAAACTAAAGTGCAGTATTCTCAGGATCTGCAAAGAAAAGCTTCCTTTATGCATGAGACTAATTGTGTGGCCAGTTGCCGCCAATGAATGATTTTATCTCTGGCAGAGAGTCATTCTCAGTGTTTGAAAAGATTTTGTATCTTGCTAGGGAATTATAAAATCTGTTCTATGTTACAGTGAGTGAAAGAGTTTAAGAATTATGTCAAGATGATAGTACTCAGGTGTGTGTCCTTTTATATAGTCTCTTTCATGTTTAAGGAGGAAATATCTCTTTGATTTTCTTTCTGTAAAAGGGGAATGTCCATTCTCTAAGCTTCTAAACTCAACTATTGTTATATGCCATGTCAGAATAGTTTTGAAATTAAAAAAAATCACAAACACAAATACACTACTCCAAGAAAATGGAGTCTAGGCTAAATATTATTTTTCATTTCTTATTGCATTACACTGAGATCCCATTGATAGAAATAGAAGCTCCTTTCATGAAATAACTGCGCATGTGGTCTCTACAGGCAGTCTCTCCTCCACACTGCGTGTGGTCCGGGGCCGCTGGGGGTGAGGTGCTCGTCCTGAGCTGGTCTGTGTTATCAGAGGACATGGGGCACAGAGGAAAGGGAAGGGAAGAAGGGGAGCACATTGAGAGTAGGAAGTGTCTGAAAATCAACTCTCGAAGCTCAGGCAGTGCCAACACAGGAGCCCAACTCCAGCATCTTACAAAGGACCTGCAGGCCAGTTTGGACAGTTGACCCTGGAAGATCCCCAGCGGGCACAGGACACGGGCTAAGTCTTCTCTTACAGCTTGGCAGCTGTACCTCTGTGCTGGGAAGGACAGCGATGTGAGGCACTTGATGTTATTAAAGTCTCATTTTCGCAACCGAGTCTCTTAACAGTGGACAGTTCAGCTAATGGGATAATTTAACCAAGAAAGGAATTCATCCAAAAAATTCCTTAAGGACTGATATAAGAAACTTTCCTAAGGCAACAAAACCAGAACGTATTAAATTGTACCGTGGATGTCTTACAAGCAAATGTAATATTAAAAGTATTAAAAGATTTTTTACTGCCATATCCACAGGGACCTTTATTCCTTGACCTCACTTTGCCCCTAGATCCAAAATTCATACAAATTAAGTGGTGAAAGCTGAGAAAATGCTTGAATTACCTTCAGATGACACATTATGAATTTCAAGTAGAAGGAGAGAAGACGACCCAAGTTTTGCCTGAATTAACATATTCACTAATTGCAGGCTTAACCAAAAAATTATTGGTGAGAGTGAAAATATACTAAGAAAATGACAATTTCAGGAAATTTCCTTATGAGGGGATTTCTGGGGGGAGGAAATGGTGTGAGATTTTGCACCTAGTGAATGCTATACAGTGAAATGAAATAGACTTCAGGACCCAATAGTCCAGCTCCCACGTCCCAGGCACCCACTGCATGTCTGACACTGTGCTGCACTTGACCTGCATACATCCTCTCATTTAATTCCTCGAATGAATGCTCCAGAGTAGCTGCTACTCCTCACTCTAAAGATGCAGATGAAGAGAAAGATACAGGTCTCATTGAGGGCACGTGATTTACCAGGCCTGAGATTAGATGTCATAGTGCCTGGCTCCAAAACTCTACTTTTGAGCAACAGATAGGTATGGCCTTTAGGTCTGCCTTGCCCATGTTATTCGTGGTTACATATCTTCCAAGAGGGCATCCAATGAATGCTTGAATATATTAGATTGATCCTGATAAAAGTGTACAGTAAAAGGAAATTTTGCATCATGGCTTTTGGCTATTTCAGGTAAACGCTTTCAGATAGTTGAATTTTGACAGAAGCGTTGGTTTGCCTGGTGGGGATATGACCCCCTTCTTCCTTGCCAAGGTTCAAAACAAATTGAGAAACAAGAGGAAGAGTGCAGAGTTGTAGAATCCTGCAGTTGCTGTGGCTTGGGAATTCAGGAACACTCTTTCCAATTCATTCTGGCTCTGCCTCCCATGAGGGTGCACGCCAGCTTTTGTCCAGGGCTGGCGTCATTGTTTCGAACACTGAAGATTCACTTCCAAGCTTGTGCATGTGGTGGAGGGAAGCCTATAAATTCTTACAGGCTGTTGTCCTAAAACCTAAATTAGTCACCACATGAGACTCTCTGAGACATGGCAGCAGGCTCCCCTTAGAGCCAGTGACCTGAGAAAGCAAGAGCATGACATCACACTGTCATTTATGTCCTAGTTTCTGAGTCATGCACCATGTCACCTTCTGTGTCCTAGAAAGGAGTCACTAAGTCCAGTAATACCTTCAACAGAGAGAGTTACATAAGGATTTAGATATATCAGGCAGGGAATTTGGGCTCCATCTTTAGTAAGTAGGCAAAAACAGTCTATGAGTAGGTGATGCTAATTGAATTTCCTCCAGAAGAAGAGTTCGTCAGGAGTGAGGAGGAAGCTTTGTCTTTTCACAGAAGGATGGAGAATCTCTTAGGCATGTGCCACAGGCAAGAGGCGACCAAGCCATCTCTTGCCCTAGGAGTGTATGGAGGGAAGTGTAGCTGTTGCCGTGTGACACTGAGGTTTCCATCTGGGATTTGGGGGACAGATGATCACACCCACCAGGAAAGGACCAGTGTGCCAGAGCAAGCGCCTCCTCGCTCTCCGTGCCCTGTGTGTGCACCACGTGGCCCCGGGATCTGGTGTCAGATGCCTGCCTTCCCCTGAACCCCCCTCAGGAGTCAGCAGGGGTCTCCGGAAGGCCAAATCTGACAAACGTTCCTCAGTGCTCCAATGTGGTGATCTCGCTTTGATATTTGACTCTACGTTTTTTGAAATGGCGTGTTTATTTTCCAGAATCACTTTATCAAAACTCTCTTCTGCCTTGGCCTCCTTAACCCTGAGCTCTCCAGGATCTTAGGTTGGATTCTGGAAAGCTCCTTCCTTTTCTCCTTTTTAGCATCATCATCCTTTCTCCATTCCTTAGAGGAAGAAGGTCCACAAGCACCACATGCTCACTGTGGTGTGTGCACCAAAATGCATACATGTGCATACACATGCACACACATGACAGCCTGCTCTTTGTCATATATTCCTCACCTTAGTCGATTGGATCCTCATTCTTCAAGTCCCTCAGTCCAGAAACCACATGGTCATCTTTCATCTCCACTTTTCCCTTGTTTCCTGTGGTCATCCAGGCACGTTGGAGAGTATTTATCACTGGGGTTTGTCATGCTCTGCTATTTCCTAGCTATGTGATCTTGAGTAAGCCCCTTACCTTCTCTAATCCTAATTCCCACAGCTGTGAACCAGGCATAGAAAACAGAACACGCCTCTCAGGGCTCTTAAGAACATGTCATGAGACACAATGCATGGAGTCTTTCCTACAGCCATGGACACAGAGCAATCAGGCCATGTGTGTGATTCCAAAGAGCAATATGGATGTACAGCCATACAGCTGTTCATATGTGAGTTCTAACTCTGAACGGTCTTGACTGCATGCCAGGCTTTCATTTTCGCTGCTCCTGCCTTCGTCCACTTCCTTGTTTCACGTGGATCAGTGCTCCCACTGGTCTCCTGGTTTATAGTGTGAATCCCCCTTGGAACACCCCACATAGTCATGAGCTTTCTCTTACACAAGCCCGGGCCTATTCACGCCATACTGAACACTGCTGTAAATGAATTTGTAACTCCAGTAAACATTCTAAGTTAGGAGTGTAAAATCGTGAATTCTAGTCCTTCACCAAATTAATGTGTTTATGTTTGACAATTATTTGCCTCTTGGCTGGCCGCGTTGATAGGACCGTGCAAGGCAACGCCAGGCCTGTTGGCGGCCACATGCCCTACGGGCTGGCCTCCGCAGAATGGAGGGAAAGCAGGAGGCAGTGCATTTGCAGGAGCGTAATTAAGATGTTAAAAATTAAACCTGAGATATAATTGCTAGCTATAATAAGTAAACAAATCAATACAAAATTTTTAATTAAAATAGCAAGAACAGTAACAGCAAGAATGCAGAGGGAGGGTGTTTTCGAAAATTACTCTCAGTTTCTCATACCCGGAGGATCAGCCACTCTCACTTAACTTAGGAACAGGTACAGTGAGGAGAAATTCTCCTTTATTTAGTGCCGCATAATCGACAGATACCTTCTCAGTGTTCCTGCGGTTTTGCTTCAGAGTCTCATTTATTTCTTGGCTTTATTGAAGTTCTAGGCCAAATGTGAGCCCTGTGGAGTTAATGAACAAAAGCATCCTTTTCTACTTCCACCAAAACTAACCACAGGGTATTTCACAGTTAACGCACCTCGGCTTCTCAAACGAGGCACCAATATGCCCTGCGCCCCTTACAGAGCAAATTAAGTAAAGCACGTCGGTGTCATGTATCGAAACCACGCCAAGTCCCCGAATGTCTGCGAATATAGTCTTTCATTTTCAAAATAAATGAAAACTCCATTCACTTGGATGAAGCCGAATTTGTCTGTTTAAACCTCTGCTTTTAAACAGTAATCACGTCCTATAACTCCTCCTGTGATTCCAGTGTCTTAATTGCAAACTGGGCTTTCAAATATAGGTGCTAGTAAACACATTCTCTATTGTCACCATTTTGAGTGGAATTTTGATTATTTTCTAAATATAAAATCCATATGCATGATAGAAAAATAGGAAAAATTTTAAAAGTGGACAAATTTATTTCACCATGCAAATATATCTACTCTTCGTACTGTGAATTTTAGATGTTTTCCTACAACGGGTGTTCTACAACCTATTGTAGAGTTGTGATCTGCTGGAGAGTGTTCTGCAGAGTTGTTTCCTCATTTTGCACTTAACATTAGAACATATTTTCCCATGTTCATGTAACTATTTGTATAGAAAATTTAATGTGTGTATAAATATCTTTGTTTATTAACCATCCCCTTATTAGTATGTTAGTGTGTTTTAAGATTTTAGCCCTTAGAAACAATGATGCCCTAAACAGAGGTCTTTCTAGGACATTTTAGTTGGTTTTTTATCCTAGTGGCCAAACTGGTAGGCAGCTTTGCTCATTGTTACAATGGAACAATGAGCAAATGCCTCGTTGGTGAACAAAATAGAGCTGATAGATGCAAAGTATATTATGTTAGACTCTTCTAAGATTAAATAGCCATGAAATCTACTAACTTTCATAGTATATTAGATAATATTCTTGATCATTAAAACACATTTATTTATTCATCATTTGATAGCATTCATTCAGATAAAAACATTGCCACCTAAAAAATCTTCAATGATTCTTTCTATTTGAGCTCTAAAATACAAATCCTTTTTTGGTATTCCTAATTCAAGATTTGCCTCTATCATATTTTTAATTTTTTTGTTTCTCCTAAGCTTACCTTAAGCTCCAAACAAATGGAAGTGCTCGTAGTTTCTTGTAGACACACGTTTTCCAATCTTGTTGCTTTTGTTAATTTTTCTGTCTTTAATATGGACAAAGGCCCCATTCCTGACTCATTTAGCCATGAACAAATATGGCTAGTCAAGGCCTAATCAGATGTCAGCTTCTTAAAAATTACTTAACTTCCTCCCACTCTGAAGTAGCCTCTCCTCCTTCCATATATCCCTTGTCGTTTTTCCAGTGTCTCAATGTCCCATTACTTTGTACACTTTATCATGGTACTTAAGTATATTTTTTATCTACCTAACAATTCCATGAAAGAAAAATCTTTATATGCTTTCTCTTTAGAACTCCCATAGCACTGTTTTTATGGTGGCTACTCAATACCTTTGGAAGAAATTAAACTCTAATAAGAACACAATGTAAAGGAAAAGGACTTTAAAAATTGTTAAACTATCATGTTCTCATTTAGGGACTCTGTAAATATTAGTAATTGAAGATTTGTTTTAAGAACCCTATGGGAAACATAAAAGTTTTCTGTTTGCTCTTGTGTTGTTGTTTTAATAAAAACAGTTATTTAGCATGCATACACAAGAAATGGGCTGTACAAATTCACTGTCTAAATGTGAATGAGTAAAAATAATATGTTGGATGGCGTAACTGGGATCACACTCATACTTCTACTATAAACAACTCTAAAATTGGAAAAATATGTTGACAGAGGGAAATCCCATGATTTCCTAACTCTCTGTCTGAGAGCAAATTTCCTGGCTGTGTTCCAAAACCTCACGACTGTGGGGAGAAGGATGACTGGCTCTCAGATGAAATGAGGAGGCAGAGACCACAGTTCAGGGCATCAGAAGTAACTGCAATCTGTGCAGTAAGGCATGAGCGACCGGTAGATGACCAGAGAGGCAACTCCAAAAGATTATGTGAACTGGTGCTACCAGCCTCCAAATGGGGGATGGGCTGGGCTTACACAGGGAAAGACCCCATGGTGCTACCAGATTTGGGGGTCTCTGGGATTGATCATAGAACAGAGATACTAGAAAATCAGCAGTGCTGGTGAAGAGCAGTTCTTTGAAATGACCTCAGTATTTACCTCCTTAAAATCCTTGGCATCAGCTGAGACCACAGAAACTACTTCCTAGCACCAGCCAGACACCACAAACATGCCACTTTAGATGGAAGGACCAACCCCTTAAGCAATCCTGTAGACCTGCCTTAAGAAAGCCTAAAATCAAGCCTCAGAAAGATCTGCCAGTGACACAGTTTGGAGACTGACTCCTGCTAAGTTACAGGGATTGAGGGAGTACTTTGGGTTTTACACAAATTTTCACTAACAAAGCAAAAAATCAAGTCCATGCGCATTCATTGGGATCATATTTATAACACACATAGGAGAAAACCAAAGTTGAAGAAAAGAGCGGGGCAAGCAAATGGAATTAAGTGTTGTAACTACATTTGTGAAGCGGGAAGCGGGAACAGGAAGTAGGAAGTGAGAAGTTTGTGTTGAGTGTTATGAGGGACAATGAAGGAGGAATTGCCAAGTTCAAAGTGTAAAGTGTGAAGCGTCATATTGACTCTAAGTAGACTGATGAGTGTTAAGTATGGAGCAATAATTAAAATGATGCATACCGTCAGAACGACAACAAAAATAATGAAAAGACTTGTAATGTAGTTAATGAGCAAGTGGAAGAAATAAAGCAGATATGGAAAAAAAACTGTGGTACAAGATATCCATATAATGGAACCTACTCAACAACAAAAGGAAGAAATGCAACAATATGGTTGTTTTCAAAAAGATTGTGCTGAGTGAGAGGGCCAGAATAGAAAGTATACATATTCTATGATTCCATTTACATGATATTCTAGGACAGGAAAAGTAATCCATACAGACAAATTGGAACGGGGTTGACTGGGGTGAGAGATTGGGCAGATAGGTTATAAAGAGAAGCAAAGAATTTCCGGTGGTCATGCAAATGTTCCCTATCTTTACTATCATGTAAGTGAATGAGGTGGATATGGGTTTTTGTTAAAAGCCGTCAACCTGTACAGTTGTACTGTGTGAATTTTACTGTATATAGTTTCTGCCATTAGAGTTTATTTTAAAAATTAAAAAAAACCTAAATTATATATGTTGTAAATTTGGGTTGAATTTATAAGATGTGATATAGTTCAAAATTTTAAGTAATATCAGAGAAAAGTGTAGAACTTTTGTGTTTGTTGAAAGAGTTGTCGATCAAATAATAGAAAAAAAATTCTTTAGCATAATCAGGGATGCCCCACCATTTGGCGTCTCTGGGCCACACTGGAAGAAGATGAGTTGTCTTAGGCCATGTGTTAAATACATTGCAACACATAATTGCAAAAAAAAATCTCATAAGGTTTTAAGTAAATGTATGATTTTGTGATGGGCCACATTCATAGCCATCCTGAGCGGTATATGGCCTACAGGCTTCAGGTTGAACATCCATGCATGAAGAAAAATTGAGAAAAGTTTTAGTTTGTTCATTTCAGTAGACTCCTAATTCTAGCACTAATTCTAGTTGGCTCCCTGGTAGTTATTGCTCAATCAATTTTTGTTGAATTTAATTCACGTTAGTTTTCAGAAAATCAATTACTGTGAAATGTCAAATGACTATCTTTGACATTTGAATATGTTCTTATTCACCTCTAAACTAAAGGATTAGATTTCTAAATGAAAGATCTTTATTTTTGAAAGATAATGAATCATTATTCTTGCCAAGTGCTATGTGATATCTTGCCCGGATCAGTGTTTCCAACACCTCAAGCATATTGGCTTTTAATCTATCTTTTCCTTAAACCAAATTCTATTAAGAAATTGGTTCAAAACAGCACTTTGCAAGATATGGATAAAAATAATTTTCTGTCACAGAGATGTTAAACATTATGATTGATTTGTAGAAGGCTATATTTTATCATGTGTGAATGTTTACTTCTCCCCAGCTTTATTGAGATTTAACTCATGTATAACATTGAACAAGTTTAAGCTATACAATGTGATGATTTCAACACACATACATTGCTAAATGATTACCACAAAAATGTTAAACGTGCATCAGCTCATGTAATTACAGTTGTGAACATGTGTGTGCGTGGTATGACCATCTTAGCATCTTTCCGAGCATCTTTCTCTTAGCATCTTTCAAATATCGAAGAGAGCAAATATCTTTTTAAAGAGTGGATACATTCATTTCAGCTCAAAGATAGTTTCTCTCTAAAAGTGAAATCAAGACAAAGAACAGAAATTCAGGGTCACATGGGAAACTTTTGGCTCGGATGAGGCTGAAATGCACCATTATACTGCAGTGCAATCGGGGACTGTCAACCTTGTGGACTGCCACCCTGGTTGAAACGAGGGGCTGCAGACAGATTTTGAATCTGAGCCATTTACCGTCATGTAAATGGGGAGGCCAATTTCCTTAAAGGATATAGATTCTCTTTAGCTCTAGAGAATCACCAGATCACTGATAATTTTAAGTGTTATCTTGCACCAAATGTCTATTTCAAAGTTTGGCTCTTCTATTTCTTCTTAGGAATGCATTCTTGAAGCTCATTATAATTTATTATCCCAGATTAAAAAAAAATGGGATCCCATTCAGTTTTGATTATAAAGCTCTTTGGGGCTATTTTGCTTCAATATAACTTGATTGATGTGCTGTTTTTCATACATACTGACAGATATTTATATTTGTATTTGAGAAAAAATGAATAATGGAACTAATTTGCGAGTGATGTTTAGTGATGGGGCTATCTATTTCACGGTAAAAAATCATCTAATGAGCTTGGAAGAAGTACTTCTAAGTATTTTATTAATTATTGTAACATTATCCTATATAAATAATTCTCCACACAGAACAAATTACCTACCAGGTAGTCCTTAGTGAAACCTATACTATATTGCAAACAGATTAGGAATTGGCATCTATATATGGATTTAAAATAACAGCAGTGAAGCAATAAACCCTGATTCGATTAAAGTCCTTCGCTCATCATATGAGAACTCGGGAGCTCAGTAACAAAACATCACTAATTCTCCTGTCTGAATTACTGCCACTTTCTTGGTCTTTTTCCTCCCCCTGCTCTCCCTCCTTCATATTGAAAATGAAACAAAATTAAAAAAGAATTAGCCCAGGACAAGCCGCTCTGGTCTGAACATCAGTCTGAA
This sequence comes from Micronycteris hirsuta, assembly GCA_004026765.1. Lineage (NCBI taxonomy): Eukaryota > Metazoa > Chordata > Mammalia > Chiroptera > Phyllostomidae > Micronycteris > Micronycteris hirsuta. The sequence goes on from PVJI01001311.1 coordinate 28,947, forward strand.
GCCAGAGCTCTTGGGAACTCCGATCGAGTCTTGTCGCGCCTTCCAAACACGGGCTGCATTGCTGAGGACATTTGAAGTGACTACAATAATCAACTTGCTGGGGCCAGTTGCTTGTCGAGAGACGTCATGGGAAGTGGAGACGGGATGTTCACCGTGTCCCAGGCCCGTGCAGACAAGTGTGCTGAGTACTCCTGTCCAGTCCTTACCCGGACCCTTAGCTTCCTAGCAGGTAACGTGGACACGCTCCACATCAGGGAGTGACAGGCCACGGGGATTGCATAAATGACTCTTGTATAACCACGCATGCAAGTAGAATCTTGAGTAGTGTGCTTTCTGATCTATGTGTGTGCTCACAATCAAGAAGCACTAAAATAGATTTAAAATCTTTTTTTCCAACTGCTTTTATAGGATACATATCCTAAATGTTAATACTGCCTTCATGAGTTTCCTTTAATAACATTAAAAGGGTAATAATAAAAATGTCCAAATGCAAAACTGATTCATCATGAAATCATTGACATGATTTTTTCTTGCTCTGAGTTGCTTAATGCTGACAAATTTAAGCTCTGCAGTGACTGTTCAGCAGCAATGCTTGTGAATCCCACGGGGATCATAGCATATTTTTCTGTACTACCAAAACATTGTACGGGAAACATATTTCCATTTCAGGTGCACGCTTTCATTTGAAGTGAAGGCATATCAGCGGTAAACAAATAATGCAGTACACAGGTTCCTGTTGCAGCGAGCACGGCTCGGAGGTTCGGTGGTAACAGCTTTATCCTTGACAAAATACAAGGCCAGAAAGTCACTCTTTGCCTTTCTGCTGATTTGGGCTTCCCATGTTAAAACGTGAAGCATTGTGTGTGCTTTTTAAAACTGTCTTTCAACCAATATTATTACTACTGACATAAACCAAATGTGTAATATCTGACATGTAAACAGACACAGTATCCCTGATCACCTGATATCCTCTGGGCAGTTTTTGTTAGTGACACATTTACATTTTCCACTAAGAGCCCTCCTGATACTCGGCCAGGTAAAATTCTCCAGGCTATGTCACCTTGTGCTAATCCATCGCAAACGTCTTGACTTGTACAAGTGTTTTAGGTTGGTTCAGCAAACATCTTGAGAATATCTGATGCGGAAGGTCCTTCGCTGGAGCGTCACCTCGGGGTTCACTCATGCTCTGGAGAGATCTCCCCTCTGAATTCTGATGCGTTTCTTGTTCTAAGGGACATGGAGGATTTCGGAGGTTCCTCTAACTAACTGGGAAATGATGGATAGTGTGTGGTAGATTTCCTTGTCCCCAAAGAGCAGCAGCACTGTCCAGCTTTGTTATCTCGACACAAAATAAACCAACATAAAGCACCACAAGGAATCTCAGATGAGTCTTCTTAGGGGAGAGATTTCCAGATGCTGCCTCTACATTCTCTTCCACTTCCACACACATTTTTACTTACCTCGAATACACGCTCTTTTTAATTAAGAGCAGGTTAAGAAATGAGAAACTGTTTTCAAGTAAAAGATCTTGAGGCCAAATGAGGACTTTGGTATTTTCACTATTGAAATATTTGGTATCTTTCATAACATTTCAAACCATTACTTTAGAACAATGTTGACTTGCTCCTGATTTCAAGATCATCAGGTGCTTGAATGGCTGACATGTTTCCCCCAGTTAATTCAACCAATAACAAGACATGGCCATGTGAGGTCGTGACCATGCCAAGCCATTGCCCACTTGGCAGCAGCTCACTCTGTCAGATGGGCCAGTGTCTATCCATAGCATTGGTCCCAAGAGCGTAGGCCTTCAAAACAATGGGAAGTAGAGCTGCTTCACACTGGCCCCGTTACCAGTCCACCACCTGTTCCCCATGTGAAATACTCCAATCGGGAGGTGCTGTGTTGGCTTTCCTTCGAGCTCATAACAGCTGTCCTCAGATGTATCAACAGACAAAGGTTCAATAGTCAGGAGAGAGGCTTGAGGGCCACAGCACCAAAGAGGGGGCTGGGCTTTGTCTTCCAGCGCCATCTAGGTCCATGGTAGACCTGGCAGGGGCGGGGTGTGGTCTCTGCTCAGTGTGATTTGCTTAGGCATATCCTTTTTGGTTATGTTGTTATATTTTTAATGATGATAAAAAAGGAAATTATTGGCTTCCTTAAAAAACAGGGGTTGCAGCCTAATGTTGAAATGAAGCTTCTGAAGGATGCAAACGAGGAGATTTGATGTGTGACTTTCATTCTTTCCTGCCTGGATTCCCCCTGTTTTTCTCTCTGTTCCCATCCTCACCCTTCAGTCTGTGGCTTGTTCTCTCTGCTTTCCCATCATCCTCCTGGGCTCCCATTAACATAGGCGACAGAAGCCGAAGGAAAGGGAGATTCTCTGGAGTGTGTTTCTGTTTCCTGGTTGGGTCATTTTCCAGAGTTAGTTTGCGATGGATGATTCAAGATTTATCTTCATCTTCTGATTACTGAAATAAACAGTCCTTACATCTTTTATGTTGTTTTATGCTCTATAACTAAGTGGTCACTGGTGTTCAATGTGTAATTATATGATTTACATATTAAAAGCTGTACTTAGAAATAAAATTTTCATTTGTTCTCTATTGCAAATGAATGAATATTTTTTATCTATTTTAGTTGACAGGTTGGGAAAACCAGAAAATGAGGAGAAGCTATTTTGTTTGCTTCCCTCATCTTGCTTACTGAGGAGATGGGCGATTTTCTTTCTGGGGCATTCTTTAGAAATACCATAAATCCTCCCATATCAAAATCAATTAAACTGCAAGTTCTAAAGCCAAAAAATCGTGGGACGGTTTGTCACTGTTGTTTTGTTTTGTTACTTTTGTGATTATTCTGTCTAGTAACAGTGGAAACAGATCAGGAGCCCATGAACTTAACATAAGACGAGAACACACTAGATGGTGCTGTATCCCAACAGCACTCTGCCTTGGAAACTGTGCCGGAATGAAGTGAGAATAAGGCTTGAATACAGGGAATGATGCCCAAGGCGCACATTGGATTTTGTCTTACACCCGAGGATACACTCACATCAGACTGTGTACTTCATGTTCACAGCATTTGTATTTTACTCGGAAATGGCTCGATGAGGTTCTGCACTAGCCCAGCCTTGTTTGAACACACACGTGTGGGTGAGTGGACATGGACACACACGTGTGCTTGAGAGGGGACAGGTATTCTGGCTCTAGTCGGTGTTGTCTCCTGTGACTTCCTTAGACATGTGCTGTGTTCCTATCAGAAATCCCTGAATGTGGTTCACTTCTTCCCACCTTCTTGTCTTCCTACATGGGGGACATTTCCATCACCTATTTTGCCTTCCACGAAGGTTTCTGATTGTCCCAACCATCTTCCTCTCTTCGATTTCCCACAACCCCTCTTTGCACTTCTTGGGCTCCTGTGATGCTCTCCCTGGCATTATCTACATGCTTTTCTTACTATCCCGCAAACTTCTTGAGAATATGGGCATTTCTTATGCCATATTTCTCCTTCTTCCTATACCAATCTTTACATGAAGCACTTTATGTGAATGTAATTGGTGCTCGTGAATATGCAGGCAATGAAGAAATAAAAGAATGATAAATGAATCGCCACTGAAAGAGTGATTATTCTGGATAGTTTGTTTGCTGTCCACCCACCACCACACTGCTCTGTACCCAGAGAAGCTGACCTCTATGGTTACAGCAACTGTCCCAGTGGGCATGGTAAGAGAAAAGAAAATAGAGGTATTCATTCTCCCACCTCCCTCTGAGCCGAGCCATGGGTTGGCCACAGCTCTTGATGGGTGTCTGGTAACCTCGCCCCTCACTTGTCCCCTCAAGCCATGGGTGGCAGCTCTGGATGCATCTTTCTCCTTTGTTTAGCTCAACTCTGTCCCTTTTTTAAGCTCTCTGTAATCACCCATTGTCATGTAATAAGACTGAGACGAAATCTTTTCTGCATGTCATCTATGACCCATGTCCAAACTACGACATGCAAAAGGCCCTTATAAATGAGTTGGCTCACACATAGGTGGTTCTTTCTGATAATATGACCAGGTCATCACATCTGAAAGGACGATTCATATAACTGAGATTTGATTTGGACCTTCACTCTCAGGTTAGGAGAGAGCTCCCTCTGAGAGACACAAATGCTAAGGTGTTCAGGATAAGCGTCCTAGTTATTTGAGAATGCTTACTAATTGCCTGGAGAGGGAATTATCTACAGTAATTTTAATGATAATTTCCTTTTTGGATAGCCTACACATCATTTACAGTTTTTCTTATTTGAAAATATTCGTCAGGTACTTTTCTGCTAACTCACAAAATCACTGACTCACAGAACTGAAACAATAGTTTTCAAACCATTCACTGATGGACCTGGGGTTCCCAACTTAAATTTTAGCTTCTACGTGAAAAAACAAAATGCAATTGACTTTTAAGCTTTCAGTGAGTATTTGATCAAGGTGGGCATGCAGGTATTGGAAATTGTCTTAAGTGACAATACCAAACACATCATGTAATAAGATTCAGATGAAAATCTTTTCTGTTCACCAAAACAGTGACTTATACTGGCTGGGAAATTCATTCATTGATTCTCTTCCAAGACAGGCAATAGCTGTGTGAACTTTTCTCAGCTATAAACTAGCAGTAATTTATATAACTCATATAGTAGATGCTGCGTCGTGTTCAGGGCCAGCCAAATGTGTTCCATATACACCTTTTTTTTTCCTTTTCCTCAGAGTCTCACAGTCGCTTATTAGACAGCCACATCAAGCCCAGGCCTCCTGGCCCCGGGTTCAGGGCTGGCTCTAGCTCATGGATTCTGCCCTGATTTGCCTTCACGTATATTGATTTTTTTCTCAGTCCTGAGTTCTTTTTTGCAGATACGTAGACTATAGCATATCAGAAAAATGCAGGCTACCATATGGAGTTTATTCAGGATTAGAGTTTCCACCATTATTTTGTGGTCTGTAAGCATATACAGTCATTGCTTTAGACATTGTGTTCATCTCCCTTCCGATATTTATGAACTACGAAATACAATCACCATAGCCTGTGTGATCACAGCATTTGGTCTTTCTTTCGGAATTCGCTGTCTGTGTTGAGATTGTGAATGAAATGACCCCTTTGATTCTGTCTGTGTTTCTGGCTTACGCCTCATGGACGGCGGTGACCGACTTCCTCACACTGCCCCCGCCGCCCCAACTCTAGGTGACTGGAGGCGAATCTTTTCCCGCATCTTCTCCAATCTGCAGGCACGTCAGCATCTGGGATCCTATTTCCTTCTTTTCCGGCCCATTCTGTGGTGAAGTCAAAGGTCTGACATTGGGACAGAAAGCGATTCTGAAGGAGATGAGCTTTTGAATTTGTTTCAAATGCAGGACTTTGAGTCAAATTGCATTACTGATTAAAGAAATTTGTAGTTCTTGGTCAAATATTCAGCTTGCTTGAGTTGAAACCAGTTTGACATCGTCACTCTCTGGACAACCAGGAAAGGAGTACGAGCCACCCATAATCAACAGAGAAAGGGAAGAATACCCTTTTCAGTCAAATTTTCAGAGAATGAAACACTTGGATTTCGGTTTCTGAATAAAAAACCACAGCCTTTACTTCTCTTTAAGAATGTTCAATGTTTCTCTGGAATTTTGCCTCTCTATATAAATCAGGCATCAAATACACATACACACATATGTATGTTTTTGACTCTGAGAGTATGTTTTACATGTGTGAATATGTATATGCAGATAATAGGTACCTGCTCTCACACACATGAAGGTTGTTCTTATACTTTTGAGACCTGATTTCTAGATTTTCGTGGAGAATCAATTAATGAGTCTTGCTGATGAGGCTACCTTCATTGACATTTTCGGATGTGATGAATGAAGAGAGATGACTATTCTCAATGTCCGAGCCCACAGGAGAACATCTCATCTGACATGCAGATTGCCTCCCCGGAAGTGCTGCCACTTACAGGGCTGTCCCAACACAAGCCCTGTGCCCACAGCACAGCTGAGGACGGTGCGGGCCAGGACACAGCAGGGCCGGCTGGGTCTTCTTGGAGTCTGCATGTCCTCAGGTGCCTGCTTGCAGCCCAGCGGTCCCTTCACGGGAGGGAGAGAGGGAGAGAAAGAGAGAGAGAGAGAGAGAGAGAGAGAGAGAGAGAGAGAGAAGAGGGCTGATGTCCTAGTCACCCCGCGACCTTTGTCAAACCAAAAACCCTGCTGAAAATAGAGAAAGTGATCGCACAGTGAGGGGCATAAGGAACAGGGGCAAGAACGGGAATGAAACATGAGGTCACTGCCACATTCAGTACAAATATGATAAATATGGTTTTTACTTATATGAAGGATCTTTACACAGATTAAGAAGATTCTGGATGAGGAGTTTTTTTCTTTTCTTTTTTTAGTGATAAATCATGGTGATTTGGCAGACATTTGCCTAAGGATATGCAAATCGTCATTTAAAAATCATAATTGCTAACATTTCTGAGAATTTACCATGTGCTAAATGGTTTATATTTTCACTGAAGACTCACGACCACCCTGTGACACTGGTATTTTTATTTCCTCCATTTCACTGAAAAGGCCTACGGAGATAGATTTGAAGGTCAACCAGGTCAAACGTGCCATGGATGGCAGGCCAAGAATTTAAGTGGCTGTTCAGTAACTGCACACAATCCCGACGTAAAAAATTAGGACTGTCATTAACACAAATACTTCCTATTGTAACTGAAGATACTGATGAGGTAGACAAATAATTCTCGAGGAGAGCAGGGGTATTTACAAAAGCGATCTTTCTGGACGCCTTGGCAACAGGGCTAAAAGAGGAGGACACCGCACGAGTGAGTTGAAGAGCGATGACTGATTTTGATCGGTGTTAATTAACGTGTCTTGTCCTTTCCAAAAACCAAAGTGATCTCAGGTCTTGTCTGCAGATCATAAGCTCAAAGCTAATGTTCACTTGATGCTGCTACTTATCTGGTTTTGCACATTTGGGGGCTAAGCTCCTCGTTAGAATAATCACCGTTACTTGAGTGATCTTCGCAGCTGGCAATTGGAGAACCGAACGTAGATTCTGGAGGGACATTAAATACAAATGTGTTTTCAAGTCTCTTTGTGGTACAACTGAAGCTCTACCCAGAAGTGATATTCAAAATATTTAAAAAATAATGCAGCGTGGGGAACCACCACTTTGGGGCCGAAGCCTAATTACATTCGGTCATGAGGGCCAATAAGGGTTAAGTGTTCAGAAATTTTACCAGCCAGTTATTAATTCTGTGGCAGTTTGAAAGAGCCCCTTGGTCAGTATTTATACCACTGAAATTGGCAAATGCCACAAACCAGGGCTTGTGGTTCTGGAGACCGTGGTTTACCGCACCACGGAAGCCAACCACTTGGAATGGATGCTGGTAGTGAGAATAAACGCCAGTATGAAGAACGGTTTCTCCTGTGTCAGTGAATCATGAGTGAATATCAACTCTGTTTATTCACTAATTCATACATTGGACATAGGCTTTAACTCCAGTCAGATATGAGTATAGAAATAATATAAGAAATTGAAAGCATTAATAATTTTAAGTTTGAAAATTGTATTGGTGTATGTGATATTGAAGTATTTGTAACATAATTTGGTATTCTACAGAATGTAGGAGATATGACTTATGTTCTAATTTACATTATAATTGAACAATTGCTTTAGACTCATGATTTTAAGTTAGAAAGTATGAGAAAATCGTATTGTTCGTAAACAATGTTAAACATCTAGGATACCTTGGTTCTCACAGTATTTGTAAGTCAAATTGCTTATTAGATTTATAAGAATGCTTAAGTACTTGAAAGGTTTTGTTTATAAAAGGCATTTGAAGTATTTCAAAAGAAGATCAAGTTCAATAAGCTGACAGCTGCAATTAAACATGTTTACTAAAATGTCTCTCTTAATGCTTGTTAGAATTTACCAGATCACTGAATAGAAAAAAGTGATTTAGTAGCTGAACTTCAAGAATTTAGGAAAATATAGATTTATAAACTTGACTTGAAGAAATCAAATAGTGACTCTAAAAATCAAATTAAAATCTTCCCCAGTTACTACAGATGCTCCCAAAGACGTAAAGGATGCTCTGAGATGTGTAGAATTGGTCTGGGCAGGTCCTCCTATGTTCTCCACTGAAAGAACTACAGAAAAATGTTTAAAGAGGTGTATGGAGAGGACTCTGTACACCCTCTCAAGTGGGCACACCGTGTAATTCCTATGGGCCTTTCATGTCTCCTTCCCCGGGAATGTGTCGTTCACCGGGACTCAGAGGGTAGCCCTGTCCAAGCCCACTCCAATTCTTGGCTGTGCTCCTCCCATCATCTGGCCTGCAGAGGCCTGAAACTACTTTCAGATTCTCCATCCCTGTTGATGCAATTGCTTGACGTTTGCCTCAGATATTAAATGTATGCTAATAAATTTTTACACAAATTTAAAGTGCTCTGGAGAGGGTCGGTTGCCAAGCGGGGAGTGCTATCATGGGAATGGCTGTGGTCCAGGGTCTCTGCCCCTGCGTTCCATTCCCAGCTCTCCACACCAACCGCCTTGCTGCAGCAAAGAGGAAGGTTCGCGGCCACACTTTCTCATGAGAAGCGTTTCCTCTTGGCTCAAAGTGCAAGTTTGTAAAGGATAAATCCAAATGTAGTAAGATTTTCTTTCTTTGACACCATTTCATATCTCCCCGTGGTTTGTGGAAATCCCTCATCGTATTTTAACTTAAAAAAGTGTTTTGCTCATTATGCTGAGGTTACTACTATACCCTTGGCTAAACTTGGACATTGTGTGAATGACGAGAACAATGTGTGGCCGTGGGGCCTGATTAATTCAGCACACCCTGTCAGTGCTTTTTATGTTTAAATGTCTAGTGTTTTTGTTTGTTTGTTTTATATTCACAAACAACTTCCAACCTCCCATCCATAGGCGGACGTCTGTGAGAAACACCACTGTTTTTCACCCCACCTACACATCAGTGTATAGAATGTTTATGTTCCTTTGGGGGGAAATGCTTATGATTCAATATACTATGATTATGAGCGAGATTCCTTCAGAGGTGTTCAGAATCTTTTCTATATTGATATTCCAAGCCTGCGAAGATAATAAAACTTCAGAAACTTATTTGTTAATTAGAGAAACACAGGACAAGTTTTTCACAAAAGGAGCCAGAGCCTACTTTATTCTCAAAGTCTGTTAAAATTTTATATGAATAAACTAAGAAGCAGAAAGACGCATTGTGGATTCCAAATGCATTCTTTGGGGTTTGAGACACTGGCATCAGCTTTCCTGGCAACTGAAGGTCTATTAACACTGAACATGTTTACGCTATGGAGTGGCAGCATAGGTTTGATGAACACAGTGCTAATTAGAGTGTTTCAGGAGTGTTTGGAGTTGGGTTGGCATAGACGATTATCAGCGAACACTGCATCGCAGACAAGACCACTCAGACATCAGTGAAGGAAGGCTTGTCATGGGCTTCTTGGCCTGCAGAGGGTGGAGGGCAGCAGAGTATTCTGAAGCACTACGGTGTGATAAGAAATCAGATGGTTGCAAGCCAGGCCTGGAGAAGAAATGCTTTCCAGTTTTCCAAAAATATAGCCTCAACAGCACAGAGTAGGGTGATTGACTGAGAAAGGACAGCAGCAGTAGTGTGTAATAATCAACCTGCAACACGGAAATGGGGGCAGCTGATTTCTCAAGAGCAGATCTAGATGGTGAATCTGACAGGCAGGGAGGGACACGGTGGTAGGTGACTGACAGATATGCTGAGAGCAGTTAGCAGCCCGAGCAACGCATGACTTTGCATGTAATAGAACCACCATTATCTTTTCTACTAGAACCACACACATATATACTTATTTACTTAAATAGGCTTGTCGCTAGACAGTATAGTGATCTTAATAATTGCAGTTGGTGAATTGAATAAAAGCTGATTTTAATGAAACTGTATAATCAAGTTTTTGAAGTAAATTCCTCTAGTATCTATGACTACTATCTATTACTAAATGCTAAGCTCTGATTTTAAGTATGAGGCTTCCATTTCTTATGGAGTCATATAACTATAGCCTCCTTCTCCACCTTTCTCCAGAAAGCCTATTAGCTCTAAATTCTGTCCTCTTAATTCTCCTAGACACATGTCCTATCCAAATCAATAATAATGAAAAAATTATCATTAAATTAACACTAGAATAAAATTCCAAGTGATTCAATACCCTATACATCACATGGTTCTTTCTATGAATCTGTCATAATGAGAAGGAAGACATGTTGCTTTTCATTTGCACCCGAAACCATTCACTAAAGTGCAGAGATTTTAGACAAACAGAAGCACTTGCTGCTACAATATGGACAGATGAACATATGCCCAGATTGGCCTTTCCAGGTTCACATCGATGTAGCGCAGAGCTGTTCAATACGGCAGGTGAAGGATGCCAAGTCTGACCAAACTGTGCCTCACTCTCTGACTCCAACTTGCTCTCTCTCCCCTGCTACCCTCCCCCACACTCTCTCATTATCTTTTGCTTAAGTCTGAACCTTAACATTATTGCAATAATGTAGTTTGCTTGCACCAATAACTTTCTTGTCAGGAGACATCTGTTCAGTTATGAAAAGTGCTTCCCAGTAAAGCATCAATCATGTCTCACTTGTAAAGAAAAACACATTTTTTTTTTTTTTTTGGTCCCTAGATAGCAAAACCCGGCTGAGAAAACAAACTGTGCAGAAATATTAACTGTGGCATGTTAATATATGTATTCTGAGTGTTCTTTATTTGCCATGGGAGCCTGGGGCTGCTGCCCTCTTGTCCCGAAACCACAGAGGGCTTGTCAGTGTCCTCCCTAAAGGCATTGTCTAGGACTGATGCCACAGAGATCCACCCAGCAAGACGGCGATGCTGTGTTTTAGGCACTGTGTTCTCATTTGCTGACACAGAACCGTTTGGCCTTTTGAAACTCCCTGGGTCTCTTCCCCAGCTGTGGACACAGAAGGACAGGCTACCCGGGAAGTTTGCCTCTGTCATCTGGGTGTCTCCAAACATATAGATGCTTTGCATCCTGGACATGAAGCACCAGGAGGATGCACCTAAACTTGAAGTCTAATGTTTTTGTATTTTACTGACATGCTCATGGTGTACTTGATGAAACAACATTCTCTGTTTTGAGCCCCAGTTGTTGCTTTCAGAGAGCCAACTGGCATCAACCTCATGTGTTGGGGGAATTGAGAAGGCTTGCTCTTTGCTTACAGCAAGGCTTGAAGTAGGATGTAACAGAGAAATTAATGTATCTGAGTAAACACTTCGCCAAAAACTGACTGGGATGTTGTTAGAGCTAAAAGTGATGCGTCAGCCTGTGTCCATCTGGGAAGACGAAAGCACATAATTTGCCCTGACCTATGTGGTTCAGGGGGCTGGGTGTCATTCTGCAAAGCGAAAGGTCACTGGTTTGATTCTCAGGAATCTGCTCATGCCCCCAACCCAGACCCCTATGACCGGCATCTGCAGCTTCTTCTGGAGCTGCTGCCACTGGATAGGAAGCTACCTGGGGAGGGGTTGTGTGGCATGGATTGTGCAAACTAGCAAGCTCAGCGGTCCAAAGCAGAGTGTAGAAGGGTGGGAAGGGAGCTGGAGGCATCCCTAAATAAGCACTTTTCTGTCCGTTTCCTTCCTCCATGTTTTAAGGATTGTCCCACAGATTGCCAGCTCTTCTGCCTTTTTGGGTTGTGCATGCCTGAGTGCCAACAGTTTTCACAGGCTTCCCAAGCTGCACGGTTGAAGAAAACACTGGGCAGGAAGCTAGAGATGAGGTGCCAGGTTACACCTGTGCTGGGAGCCCACGTGGAACTTGTCACCACAGCTGCAGCTGACTGCGTGTCACCCAATAGATCGTGGACCCAAGAGGGTCGAATCCATAATCCCTGAAAACTGTGTAAATGTTCAGAATTCTTGAAAACTGTGTAAATGCATCCCCTGAGTCACAAATTGGTGGGAGAATGTGTTTAACCTGCCTTTCTTCCACTCCCTGCCATTATAGGATGAGGGCTTACAATTCCCAGCATTTCACAATCGTAAATATATTTGAGCATGTTAAGTGCACCCCTGGAGTGCAGGAACCATGTTTTACCTGTTTTACTGTTCGCATGTTTAGCAGAGGGAGAAGCCATCGAGAAACTCAGCAAGTATTTAATCATGGGTAGTAATGAAGGAGATCTTCAAAGACACTGAAAAGTAAGGTGGATCCATTCTGACTGTCTTTCAATACCATTCTGGTCTGAGGGGTAAACTCCTCCGTTCATTGCCTACTTTCCTCTTCCTTGTGGTAGATGTGAAGTTGGGGAGGGGTGAGCGCTAGAACGAGTGAGCAGGATATTGTGACAGAGTGGGAAAGAATGAACTACTTCAGCAAACTGTGCTGGCCACTGCAAAAATCATGCTTCCTGATCCCAGTGTACGGTAGGGACTCAAGTTCAGGATTTGTTTTTCTTCCCTAGTTTTCCTGTCTCGTTGTCCCCCAAGTCTGCCCATGAGCTCTGTCACTTAAATGAGGACAGGCCAATGTGATTCCACATCAGTTAGTGCTGTGTCCACAGAGCCCCATCTGAGGAGGATGCTGGCTTCTGCTGCAGGTCTGTGTGCACCAGACCGACTGGACAGCTTTATCTGTTTATGAAGGGGTGCACTGTCTACATCGCGGTGCCCTGGTGCCGGTGGGTCCCAGCGCTGTTTGCAGCGGACACTTTCTAATCTTCCGTGAGGCTCCCATCGTTTGCATCGGGCAGGCCTCATTTCCAGCAGATAGGAGCCGTTTCGAGAGGGGCTCCACTTCACTGAGAACCTTGTGTTCCTTTGTGTTGCAGAGTGTGGCTTTTGAAGGGCTCCCTGTGCATCAGATTGTTTGACTTTGACGTTAGATTAGATTCAAATTAAACACTTCGGATTTCTGTAAATGTGCAATTTTAGCCACGAGGACTTTGACTTCTGCCTGCACTGTGCAATGGCAGGAAATGGGCTACCAGGGCCTCTGGCTTGTCACAATTTTCTCAGAACCATAGTTTCCATTGAAGCGTTCCTGCCTCCTCTTTGGTCCATGTAAATCATCCCTGACCTAGCCCTGGGAAGCACCACTAATGTCCTCTACGTCTTAACAAGGCACTGTCTCTCGGGGACAGAACTTTTCACTTAGACCAGGTTGTAAATCTGGGTAACAAGGAAGCAAGAACAGCCGCCCCACCTTGCAGGGCAGATGGGGCTATCAAATGCGATAATAAATACGTCAGCATTTTATAAGCAATGTGAAATGGGATACGGATCAGGTTAACATCAGCGTACATTTAACTCAATTCCAACCCTGACCCCTCTTCTGTGACTTAAATGCATTGGGAGGAAGTGGATGGAGGAAAAACGCTGGACTGGAAGCCACCAGCTCTGCTTTCAACCCTCCAGTACGGCCTACAAACAATGTATGGTCAGCTGCTTCTCTTCCCTGGGCCTCGAACTCACTGGTAAAGTAAGTGGCTCACTTAAGTGATCTCTAAATTCCTTTCAGCTCCATGTATAGTTCTTTGTGCATACTCCTGCTGGAGTGGAAAAGCTTGATGTCATCCCACCTAATTATAAGCTAGGATCCTTCAGCTTCTTATTCACTTTATTTTGAGACTATTGGCTTGATGAACGACCTCCTAAGTGACTAAGGGATCTCCCTTTGCCTGTTAATGCTTGTAGCAAAACAATAATATCACTCTCATTCCATAATATATGATGAAAAAGATATTAGATTTTTTTAGAAGTGTGGGACAATTTCCACCCTGATTAAACAATTTAATTTTTATTTTAGGTAAAACTATCTTTGAACAGATTTTATTTATTTACTTTTAGAGAGAGGGGGAGAAAGGGAGAAAGAGAGGCAGAGAAACATTGATCTATTGCCTCTCGAGTGCTCCCAACTGGGGACCTAGCTGGCAACCCAGGCATATGCCCTGACTGGGAATTGAACCAGCGACCTTTCAGTTTGCAGGCCGACACTCAATCCAATGAGACAAACCAGCCAGGACAGGTAAAACTATTGCTAATAACAATTGAATTTTGGGAGAGATTCTGGGGAAGAATACACATCCTCTAGCTACGACCCCCAGCCTTTTCCCCCACTTGAGCCAACGTGGCAGAGAGGATTGACGAGCGAGGGATGGGGTGACATGATCTGGGTTCCCCACAGCTCGTTTCACGGAACAGTAGTTTCACGCAGTGTTCTAGATAAAATGTGGAAGAATGCTCCATGAATAAATGAGTTTGTGAAACACGATAGCCAACAAATGTAAACAGACTTCCTGACTGTGAAACTTTCTCTGAGCTTTGACTGAGCTCGCATGTGTCCTCCGTGTTCACTCCAGACATTTGACATGGATGTCACACAAACACACTGACCGCCAGACCCTCTCATTGGAGGAAGTCTCGTAGGACTAGGCCTCATGGAACGCACTTGAAGGAACTTGGTTCTTATTTTTAAGAAGCCAGAATTAACTGAGGACACTAAGCATCTGCTGAGACACTGGAGAAAGGGTAACCTCACAGCTACGGTAATTTGGTTGTTGGGGCAACCAGTGGACAGAACTCCATCAAACTGAGCAAGAGTGAGATCTGGCCATTACTTTATATTTACCTGAGACCCACGACTCCAGTTTGAATAGTTGGCCTTTCATGGAGCTCAGTGAGCCACCAGGGCCATTTGGACATCTGATCGATGCGTCGGATGCTGAAGTCGCACTAGCAAACATGTTATGGCTGCCTTGCCCCTTAGCCCTTGTCTCTCTCCCTTCACACACCTTCATGGAATGCCTCGTCCTGAGCACGTTTCTGAGTGCTGCATCACTGACCACCAAGACACAGAGCCTTCCCAAACAAGCCATGATTCAGGAGGAGAGGCAAAGGTGTATTTTAAACTGGAACACAACAAGACACATGGAACAATTAAAGTACGCAGCAGAGAGGTGATGAGGTGAAGAGAGAGCAATTGATGCTCAGAGAATGGGATGGGATGTTTTCTAGAGAGACACCTGTCTGAGTCTCGAAAGCAGAATAGAACTTTGCTCAATGGGACGTGCCTGTTGGTTCCAGCCCTGAGATGAAACACTGTCCAAGGAGAGGAGGTGAGGAACAGTTTGATGATTGTGGGAAACCATGAACCGTGGGTAGTATTGGAACACAACTGGAAAAAGCAAAGGAGAAGGTATAAGGCTCAAGAGCTTGGCAAGGGTCAGATGACTGAAGCTTTCCATGGTTTGTGAAATATCTCAGAGTCTGACTCAGGCAATGAAGAACTAAGAGAGGCTTTTAGAAAAAGGGCAGCCATGGCCAAGTAAGGCTTTTAGAAGCTGACCTTTGGTGCCATGGACAGAGGTTATTGGTAGGCAAAGCAATGAGTAGGCATTATGATTATCCAAGTGAGAGATAGTCAGGGCCTAACCTAAAGCACTAGCAGTGACATATTTGAATATTGAGCAACATATTTGAATAGCACATATCTGAGGTATTGGTGGTGTAGGTTTAATAGCATTTGCTACTGATTAGACTATGTGGAGTGATAGGAAGTGGACAGTCATGGATGACTCCCAGGTGTAGGGTTTCTTGCTTGGGAGATTGATTGGACAATGCTGTTTGTAATAAGATGAAAAGACAGAAAATGAACATTATTATCAAGTATAAAAATAGTTCATTTTTTGTATATAAAACTTGAAATGCCTTGGGGGATATACAGAATGGGATCCTAACAGGTGGTTGGTTTTATTTACTGGAATTCCATAGAATCGTTGTGTTTAAAGTTATGTATTTGCATGCCGTCAGCTTTTAGGTGGGGCTACAATGTGCCTGAAAGAGAAAATATAGCCCCAGAAGAGAAGACCACAACAGAGGCAGACGAGTAAGGAACACCATTGCACCAAAAACAAACGTGTGGAAGAATTAAAAGGAGAAGGAGTAAGTTCTCATTCCAAGATCTAGGAATGTAAGGTTTGTGAACACGTAGAATGAGGGGATTTCAAAAAGGGAGTTGTAAAAAAAAAAAAAAAGCCAAATACCTTAGAGAAGTATTTGGAGATAAGCTGGAGGCTTGTTTCGGGACCTGGCAGTGCTGACTCATTAGTGACCTTTGCGAGAATGATCTCAGTGAAGCCAGATTGCCTTAAATGGTTGAGGGGAAAACAGCTGAAACCATGGAGTTTTGGTTATTTTTTTTCCAAATATTTTGCTGAGGAAAAAAGGAAAGAAAGATAAGAGTAGGTAGAGGGGGTTGAAGGATTAAGAAAAAATGTGTTTAAAGGATCATTGTGTTTGTGTATATGTGTGAAAGAGAGAGGAAGAAGAAAGAGGAAGGAAGGAAAGAAAGAAGGAAGGAAAAGGAAGATGTTCATGGGCTATAGGACCTGTCAGCCTTGGCACCGTCTCAGGCCGGGTAACACTATGGTGCTGGTGTGCTGGGGTGGGCAGTGTCCCATGCACTACAGTGTGTTTAGCAGCATCCAGGACCCCTAGGCACTGGGTCGAAGAGCACCCCATGGGGACAATCAGAAATGACTCTGAACATTGCCATGGGAAGCAGAATTGTTCCTAGTTGATAACCACTGGACTAAAGGAGAAGGCAGTGGACAAGCCTGATAATTTAAGAGAGAGAAGAAAAATAATAATGCAGAATCCAGTGATACAGGATGCTCTGGGTTTCAGAACATAGATAAAAGTGCTTCCTTTAAACAGAAGAGACATATCTTCCTCCAGCACCAAAAATGAAGGACAAAAAGGGCATAGAGATGCTTGACAATTTGCATTTGGGGATGGAGGAGTGGTCAGGAAACCAAGGGGTGGCTTCTATCACCTCTGTGGGTTAAGACAAGATCATTTGGTAAAAACGAAGAAGCAGCCAGCTGAGCAAGAGTGAGAACTGGAGATCATTCTGGATGGTAGAGCGGAAGCGAATGTGAGAAGGAAAGGCCAATATTGTTTTTTAAGTCTTGAAGAAGGTAACTAAGGCCACAGACTTGGAAAGCATGAATTTGAAAGAGTCCCATTCCAAAACAGTACTGTTTTTCCCTTTGCCACATGTAGGCCGTGCTTAAAGAAACAAAAAGGGCAGCTTATATGATTGTGACAGCGTGGGCTGTGTGTAGGTCAGGTAGGAAGGTGGCACAGTCAAACCGGTGGGAACAAAGACAAGGTCATCAATCACACATAACCTCAGAGATTAGTGGACCTTAGGCAATTCTAGCTCAGTGGTTTTCAACCTGGAATCAATCAATGAGAAATTATTTATAAAAATTGAATAATAGTGCTTCAATCATTATCCCCAGAAGTGATGCCTGAACATTTGATTGATATTGAGTATATTTTATATAAAAACCATTTGCATAGTCTTTTCTGTGTGCTGTATCTTCATATCTTAAGCATTTAAAAATCATATGCTTAACTTTACTTACTGATTTGTCAGATATCTTTACATGTTAAGGAAACTAACCATATGTAATAACTACTGCAAATATTTATTAAGTTTTCTGTTTGTATTCCAACTTTATCTGTGGTTTGATTCAGGATCTTAAAACTGATGCATCAAATACGTAAGTGTGTCCTTCTATAAAACTATGTAAGTTTTGTGACATTCCAAAGTAGGTTTCCCCATAGAGACAAGAAAACCATTATCTATATTTTCTTCTAAAATGTCATGGTTTTGTTTTTCATATTCTTAAATTTGGAAGCCATTTAGAAATTTATTTTGGCCTGAAATAAGCTAGAGATACAATGAACTATTCCTAAGAGTGTATCAATCATCCAACCATAATTTATGAAATACTGTATTTCCCGCATTGTTATGAAATATTACTTTATTTATAAAATAAATGTATGCAGTTATTAGGGTCTGTTTTTGTGCCCTCTATTCTATTAATCTGTTTGTTTATTTTTGGATATGCACTAAAATCTCCATGTCACTGATTAGGTTTAACTCCTTTTATGATAAAGCCCAGAGAATTTAAGTGATTTATCAGAGCTCACCCAAGCAGTTGATGGAGAACACCACTAGAGCCCCAGACATCTGCTTCTCTGTTGAGTTTGGGTTATGCCAATGCCTCATAGCTTTCTATGAACTAATGAGCTGTTCTGCTGCATAGTCATTGATTAGATCCGAGATGAATCAACTACCTGAGTGCATGTACCTTTAGTCATTATGGTGATTAGGTGAGAGAGTTCCATAGAGAGCTGATAAGAAGAGAAAATCCAATTCTTGGGGACTTCTGGCCAAGATGGAGGCATAGATAGACACACTGTGCCTCCTCACACAACAAAAAGAAGGACAACAACAAATTTAAAAACAAAAGACAACCAAAACTGCCAGAAAAACCCAACTGTATGGAAGTCCGACAACCAAGGAGTTAAAGAAGAAACACTCACCCAGACCAGTAGGAGGGGCGGAGATGGGCAGCTGGGCGGAGAGGACTTGCAGCAAGGTGGCAGCTGGCAGACTGGGTGGTCCCACATTCACATGTAGATAAACTGGGAGGAACAACTGGGGAGCAAGACAGACCCACAACCCAGGGTTCCAGTGCGGGGAAATAAAGCCTTAAACCTTTGACTGAAAACACCTGTGGGGGTTGAGGCGGCAGCAGGAGAAACTCCCAACCTCACAAGAGAGTTCGTTTGAGAGACCCACAGGATCCTAGAACATACACAAACCACCCACCTGGGAATCAGCACCAGAAGGGCCCAGTTTGCTTGTGGGTATCCGGGGAAGTGACTGAAAAATGACTGAGAGCCCAGCAAGCAGCATTGGGTCCCTCTCGGACCCTCCCCCACACACAGCATCACAATGCAGTGATGTGGGTCGCCCCACCCTGGCAAACATGTAAGGCTCCGCCCCTTACTAGGTAACAGGTGCGCTGAGACAAAAAATATGGCCCAAGTGAAAGAACAGACCAAAGCTCCAGAAAAAATACAACTAGAGATAGCCAACCTATCAGATGCAGAGTTCAAAACACTAGTAATTAGGATGCTCATAGAAATGCTTGAATATGGTCACAAATTAGAGAAAAAAGTAAAGGCTATGAAAAGTGAAATAAAGGAAAATGTACAGGGAAACAACAGTGACAGGAAGGAAACTGGGACTCAAATCAACAGTTTGGACCAGAAGGAAGAAATAAACATTCTACCAGAACAGAATGAAGAAACAAGAATTCAAAAAAATGAGGAGAGACTTAGAAGTCTCCAGGACATCTTTAAATGTTCCAATATCCGAATCATAGGGGTGCCAGAAGGAGAAGAGAAAGAACAAGAAATTGAAAACTTATTTGAAAAAATAATGAAGAACTTCCCCAGTCTGGCAAAGGAAATAGACTTTCAGGAAGTCCAGGAAGCTCAGAGAGTCTCAAAGAAGTTGAACCCAAGAAGGAACACACCAAGGTACATCATAATGACATTACCCAAGATTAAAGATAAGGAGAGAATCTTAGAAGCAGCAAAAGAAAAGGAGACAGTTACCTACAAAGGAGTGCCCATAAGACTGTCAGCCAATTTCTCAAAAGGAAATTGAGGCAAGAAGGGGCTGGAAAAAAGTATTCCAAGTTGTGAAAGGCAAGAACCTACATCCAAGATTACTCTATCCAGCAAAGCTATCATTTAGAATGGAAAGGCAGATGAAGTGCTTCCCAGATAAGGTCAAATTCAAGGAGTTGAATCATCACCCAGACCTTATTACATGAAATGTTAAAGGGACTTATCTAAGAAAAAGAAGATAAAAAATATGACCAGTAAAATGACAACAAACTCAGAGCTATTAACAACCAAACCTTAAACAAAAACAAAAACAAACTAAGCAAACAACTAGAACAAGAACACAGAACTAGAATCACAGAAATGGAGATTACATGGAGGGTTATCAGTGGGGGAGTGTGAGGGGAGAGAGAGGGAAAAGGTACAGAGAATCAGTAGCATAAATAGTAGGTAGAAAATAGACAGGGGGAGGTTAAGAATGGTATAGAAAATGTAGAAGCCAAAGAACTTACATGTATGACCCAGGGACATGAACTAAAGGGGGAGAATGCGGGTGGGAGGGGGTGTACAGGGCGGGGGGCGATTAATGGGGGAAAATGGGACAACTGTAATAGCATAATCAATAAAATATATTTTTAAAAAAGAAGAGAAAATCCTTGCAGGGAAGGACTATGCAATAATCATGAAAGTGCCTTATTTCTTATATTATGTTGCAACTAAGGGCAAAGGATTGTGAATCCTCGGGTTACAGTGGAGATATTGTGGGGGGGGGGTGGATTATGTAGACCTGGAATTAGAATTTGATGATATGCCCAAAGAAGAGACAGATATTTAACATAAACTATGAACTACTTTTCAATGGTTTTTGTAAGTGTTTCTTTACAAAAATAATATACTGATCGGTTGATGGAAAACATTTTCCATGGTGCTAGGATAAAGGTAGCAAAAAAGAATATTCTGTTGATTAGTTGTACCTGTGTAGTTTTTACTTCAATTCCACTTTACATTTTCTCAATTTAGAATGTGTTTGTATCATTTAATGAATGCATATCGTTGGGAATTAAGGTTTAAAAAATAAGGGAACCACACAACTTTCAGAGCCATCCCCAAAAGACAAGACTAAGTTACTTGATCATTTAAAAAGTTGTGTATATATGACAAAGCACCACAGAGGTCCTAGAGTATATGAAATGCCACTTACAAGTCAACTGTGTCACTCAAGTTAGAAGAAGTGGTTCAAATCCCATAAAACTCTAAACAGAGACATTAGCTTCTTCCCAGCCCACATGTACAGGTAGATACCAGGGGTAGTAGTAGAAAGGCCACCTGCATAGATGTTGCACCTACAGCACAGGAGCATTTACTATTAATGTTTAAGTGAAGCACAGATTGAATCAGCCTCATATGGTGAAATTTTGGGTAGAGATTTTACTACGCTGTGCATATGTAACACAAGGGGACTAGGGTAAATGCCTACAATACAGGGATCAAAAAAAGGGGGTCTGGCTTGAAAGTTCCACCAACTTAAGAATTTGACGATTTGCAAATTGCCTAGTGCTTCCAAAACAAGCATTGAGCAAATAGCAACAAGAGTAGAGTGAACCATAATCAACCATGAAATCCTTATTAGAACTCTGTGGGAGCCTCAGGATTCAGATTAAGTCTTAAAGTGCCAGAAGTTAGAGTTTGCTTCTGGATTATTATATAAGCAGTACATTTTAATTTTAGATGCACCCTTTTTGGAGCAAAGAGGACACTTTGGGAAACCTACTAATTAAGAGACCTCACATTGGAAGTTTGAACTTGAGCAAAACCTTTAAAAATACTAGAATCGAAGTATCATCTAAGCCTGGAGAAGCTGAGTCATCAATGAGTCAGAATGTAATTTATGATGACTGTGACATATATCATGAAGCCCTTAGAAGATTGAATTACTTTCCTTTATTGGAAGATACTTGTCTGAACTAAGTCTCACCCACTTGGAATGCAGTTTAGCAATCACAGCACTATGGGGGTGCAGCCAAAAACGGGGTTCCAGAGTGGCATTAGTGAGCCACACAAACTGTGACATTGGCCGCACAACCAGTCTCTCAAAAGGAGGGCACGGTTTAATGACAGAGTCTCAGTTCCACACATCATCGTGATGTGGTCCAGGACAGGAATGCACTGGAATCTTCTCTCTCTGGTCACTTGGATGGAGTCTCCACCACTGTGGCTGAAACCACCCACGGCTACACGGAGTCATGATGTCCTACAGCGGTTCTGTGGGGGCAAATACACTCCCCTGGTTTCCTTTCCATGTGACAGTCTTCATACACATCAAAGACCAACCCCTCCCACGTTCTCTGTCTTCATTAATAAATGTCCTGTGGGAGGGCCCAAGACCAGCCGTTTATAAGTTAACATGAAATGAATGCACAATCATCTCCAGGTTAGTTGCATTTAAAGTCTTTTAGGAATTTTAGATTGGAAGTCAATATGACCTTTCCAAGGTCTTCAATATTCATAAGGCACAGGTATCCTTATGGCTGATTTTTAGGATCAGTGATTGATTTTAGGATTTATGATTGATTTTGGGTGTTTTTAATAGTTCCTGGAAAATGTTATGAGCGTGTGTCTGTGATTTTGGTATATCAAGCACAGATATCAAATATATATATTTGAATGAATGCACTATAATACCAATATGTATGCAAAAGAAAACCTCTCATATAGAAGCTAAAAATTTCCTCAGAACAATTCCATGTAGAGACAAGAAAGAGAGATTTCTAACAGCCGTTTTATTTTTAGCCAAAGATACTGAAGTTCTCCTCAAGACAAATCCAGACCTAGATTCCAGTGTTCGTAATGGAGTTTATTCCTCACTTGGCATAAAAGGTGTTAGACAAACAAGCCTATGGAAAAATAACCTGTTTGTGACTTCCGTTAAAAATTGTTTTCTTCTCTACCCATTAGCTGCAAGGGTGTCCAGTCAGCAAAGTAAGGTGTAGAGAGCTACGGCAAACATTGTTAGAAAAGTTCAACTGTGTTGAAAGGTGGAGAAGGCTTCCTTCACTTTCTGATGTTCCCACAGAATTTCAGGAACACCCACAGAATGATGGATGTTGCCATGCTAGGCTGGAAACGCGGACTCACGTGGAGATCTTAGTCAGCAGGTTTAAAGAAAGACAGGAAGATGCAGTGAAGTCCTAAATTATATAGGATTTCATATACAGACATCGCCTTAGCAAGGCATGAGCTAAAAGCCGACCAAATGGAAGTGGGTATGGAAGCAGACTGACTGGGTTCATCTGTAGCTCTGCCGCACGCGAGTTGTGTGACCCAGGAAAAGTCATCCTCTTCTCGACGGCTCCATTCCCTTATTAGTAAGATGAGAGTGATAACGGTGCCTCATAGGGTTGCTGTGAAAACTGAGTCATTCATTAAAGAAAACTCTGTTTTTCACATGTAATAAATATTACCTAAATATACGCTGAATAAGAAGGCAAAACATGTCATTCCTGCAGGAAACTATTGAGGGAATGACCTTATGTTCTGGGGACTGTTGTTCATGCCATGAAAGCACTGTCCTTGGGTGAACATGCCATACTTCCGTGCGTCTGTGAGAGGCTTCCAGGCATTTCTTCCCACCGGGAAGACTGCAGGGGTTGATGTTTTCTCTTGCCTTGGATTTGAACGTAGCTGGTGAGCCCACTCAGAGATTCCCTAAGACACCAGAGCACAGGAAGGGGCTGATGTCATACTGAATCTAAGCAGTGAAAAGACAGAGAATTTGTGAAATGGAGAGAATGATTTGCAGTCTGAAAACACAGAGCTTCCTTTCTGCTCTGTCTGCCCGTGGCCTTGGGCTGCGCACAGAGCCAGCTGAAACTCGGTTGTCTCCCTACGAGGTAGCAATAAACGCGCCCGCCGTGTCCATTTCAGACGGATGCGACGCTCAAGTGACCTGCATATGTGAAGGCCCCTTTCAACTGCAAAGCCCAAGACAGGATTTGGTGGTGAGCCATTGAAGGCTGTGAAGCAAACTAGTTAAGTTCCCCAAATGAAATTAATTTCCTGTTCCTCTTCATAACGACACACGTAAGGAAGCAGGGTCACCTTAACGACGGTGAACAGAGGGCTAGTCTGTGGGGATGCAGGCAGCCACTCTGTGGTTACCAGGCAATATCAGCCACCATGGAAGCGGCCCTTGCCCAGTTCGGAGTTTTCAGGAAGAGCAGAGGGTTTGGGCAGGAGCAGGAATGGAGGGAGAAAGAGAAAAGGACATTGTCCCCACCTTGCGTCTCAGCCCCACGCCTGAGTCACAGCTCAGGTGAAGTGTGTGTGTGTGTGTAGGGGTGTGCGGGATGAATAGGCTTGGAAAGAGAAGTTTCTGTGTTCCTCAGAAGGCTACAAAACCAAATGTTTTAACGCCTAATGAGGAGGCTGCTCTTTAACATGTGAGGGACACAGGGCATCTCTTTCCGATTGATTTTCTGGGAGCAGGAATCCTTCAGACAGAGTGTGAAAAGGGGCCGGAAGGAAGGGTGTGTGCTTTGTCCTTTGCCGCCCCCAGGGCAGAGCTTGCTGTGTGGTTGCTGCTGTTGCTGGGCGTGGCGTTCTCGGCTCAGAATCCTCTCCCGCAGAACTTTGAAGGCCTGTCTCCAATGTCGTCAAGGACTCTGGGTGGTTGGTAAGAACTGGGAAGTCAATGAGATTATTGTGAAGTGTTTTTTTCTTTTTTTTTTTTCTCTTTGGAATTTTCTAGGATCTTTGCTTTATCCTCAGATTGCTAACATTTTGCAGAGATGCCAGGCTTTTGCCACTCACTGGAATGCAAGCTCACCACTTTGCTTTGTTCACATCTGATTCTTAGTTCCTTGAAACACCATGTTCGACACATAGGAACTCAATAACTATTAATAGCTGTTGAATACATATTTGGAATGAAGTCATTCTGTGGGAAACGTGGAGGATGCACTGAATCTGAATAACCTGCTTTTCTTCATTGAAAAATGTCATTTACATAAGGTCTCCTCTCTCTTATTCACTACTTCAAAAGCAATAATGAGGTAAATTCTCTTTGTTGGTTGAAATCTGAAATACATGAAATAGTATTTTTCCACTTCATTCTTTTTGGCTTTTCCTTTCAGTCAACTGGCTTCATTTAATCAAATAAACAACTTTTTATAATTATTCATTCTGAATAACTGAGTGAGTGGTAATGTAGCGATCAATTTGGTGCTCACCAATCTGTTCGTTATTAGACATGAAATCTCTAGTTTAAGCAAAGCATGAGAAAAAAATTCTAAACATTTCACACAAGTGGCTACTTCAGCAAGGATCCAGAGAAAACAAATCACTGATGCGAGCCATGTGATTTTTTCAGTTTCAAAAATAAACTTTTACCTTGAAAAAATTTATGGAGGCCATAACATTTCTAAGTTTTTATTTTCCTAGGAAATAATATTTTAGAATGTTATGACAATCTAAGATTGCCATAAATTCACTTAAAATATTACATTTCAATCCCCTAAACTTAGAACATAATCTAAAACATGGGGAAGATCACAGCACTAAAAATATTTTTATTTTTTATATTTTTCCATTTACCTACCTACTCACTCATTAACCAATTGATTTGACCAGTCATGCATTATAACTTCACGAAATCTTTTCTGTGAACAAGAACAGTTCTGCAGGATCACTGACATTAAAACAAAAAACAAAAAACAAAAAAAATTGGTCCCAGTGGATTGACCTCAGAATGTTGTGGCTTGCTTTGTTCTCGATTTAGACCTTTCGCTGCCATTCACCCAGAAGAGCAGTAAAATACACGCAGTCTCAGAAGATTATTTCCATCGTGGCTCTGTTAAGCCCAGCCATAAGCCAAGAAACAGACTTTTAGGGATGCCATTTTTCCCACCTTTATTTTAAAAGACTCCCTACTTTTTGGCTGAGGAAGAGAAACAGGCAAAGGAACACGGTTAGTGATGAAAGCAAAGTGAGGCCACATCTGATTCTCCTGAGATATTTTTCAAGAACATTCTATCCTTAGGAAAACGTTGCTCTTGTCTCATTGCCAAGGTCAGTGATAACTTGGACAGCCCTCTAGGTAGGAACTAACTGTTTAAATGAGACTTGGCAAGTAACATACTCAGTCTGTCCTCTTTAACTTTAAATAATTCCCAACGTTTCTCATTCATGATAAGGTAAAATGTGTTTTACCACACTTGCTCATTTCTTCCTTTTTTGTTGTTGTTGTTGTTCCAGAAGAAGAGAGTAGATATGCAGAATCGGAGGAGCACAGCCACACTTTGTACGTGGCTCTGGGGAGCGGATGTCCACGTCACTTGTCCAAACTGTAGATGGGGGGACAGGAAGACTTGAAATATTCTCCAGCAAAGAAGAAACAATAATTTCAAAAAAAGCAAGACATGCAAATGAAGTTAGAAAGACCTACAGAATGATCGTGTGAAAAGAGAGTCATAAAAGATCGTGAATGATTGGTGCAGGGATAAAAAGCAACTGTGTGTCTTGCACAGTGATTGGCCGAGAAACGAAGGATTTTTACCTCTGCGTCGGAGAGTCCCTGACACCAGTTTCCTGGGTCCTCTGTCACTGAGCAGAGATGTGGACTGTGTGATCCCTCCAGCCACCCCCCGCCCCCACACTGTGCTCTCCTGGAGGAGAAGGTGACCACGAATAGCAGGGTAGTAATTCTGGATGTCGCATCATGTGTCAGGGCCTGTGACCAGAAGGCATCCTCACCATCAATGACATGGCCTCTGAACCCTGCCTCAGGGGATGGCTCTTCCCTGCTCACCTCCCCGGTGCTTCCCAGGGAAATGGCTCCCTGCCTCCTGCCTAACTTTGTTTTTGGGAGGAGATGATCTCCACCAGCTTTCTCACCCCTACTTCTCCTCTACCCCCCGACCCTGTGATGAGGAGGCAACCCCATCACTGCTGAGCCTTTGAGCAGCGTCCAGCCACGTGGTTCCAGAGGAAACCCAAGGCGAGGGGAAGCAGGGAAGGCATGCCTGAGCTGCACGTGGTGGGAACGGTCAGGCAGGATGCGCCTGTCTCCACCTGTGCGGTCCAGCTCCACCTGTGAGGGGCCAGCAGCCTCTCTCTGTCACGACGCCTGTCCCATCTCTGGGTTTCTCTCTTCTGGGTTTCTTTGGCACCACTGTCATCTGCGGAAGAGTTTTTCCATCAAGTTGAAAGTGGATGGCAGTGCTGGCCTGTTCGCACCCGGGACCCACTGACCAGTACATTTCATCTCTGGTGGTAGCGGGGCCCTGCCCAGGCCTGTGAGGGAACCAGCAAGATGTGGCCCCATCTGTGCTGGTCCTCACTCATGGGCCAACGTGAGTCTCCCGGGGGATGTGCTGGACTCCCCCGCCCCCCCCCCCCGTCCTGCTGACGGGGAGCTCACTTGAGAATGAGGCCTTTGCAGATGCCGGTCTTTGCCGTCAGGGGAAGGACGGATGAACAGGAGCAGTGTGGGCCTGTGGGCCAAGATGACCAGTGTCCTGGTGAGAAGGAGGACACTGGGGCACCAAGGGAGAACCCCCTGGGAAGAAGGAGACACAGGCTGGAGTGACGCTGCCACAGCCAAGGGCCCCAGGGCCACCTGAACCAGGGGACAGACGAGGGGGCCTGGTCAGGCCTTCCTTTTGGACTCTAGTTTCCACAACGGTGGGAAAATAAGATTTTTGTTTTAGGCGACTTAGTTCATGGCCCTCCCTTACAGGAGCCATAGGAAATGGATATAGGCATGCTGTACATGAATTTAAGTTAAAAGAGAGAAAGAGAGATACTAATCACCCTTTTCAACCTCTATTGTTTGAGGACCCCAGGGGTCCCAGTAAGGAAAATGCTCTTTTTACACTCTTCCAGAGAGTCCTCCTGAGACAGAGGGAACCGCTGAGCTCATGAGCTCATGCTGAGGCTGTCCGCAGGCCAGGGGGCTCACCTTCCCCGGAGGGAGGCGGCTATCAGCTTCTCGTTGCAAAATGTACCCTGAAGGAAAGATCTCCTTTCTCTGAATGGTGGGGCATTCCCCAGTCTGGGAGAGGAAAAGGGGAATCAAACATTTCATACATTTAATAATGTTTCTAGACATTAATCACACACAACACAAGGTAATCCCATACTATTTGCTGTGAAGCATTAATTACTCAAGCACCATGGCTCTCTCTGAGTCAAGATGAGTTAAACCTCATACAATGATTACATCCAGCACATTAAATTGCTGAATAATAAATCAGCATCAAACGAGGGAAGGAAAGTTCACATGAAAGAGATCAGATACGTGAGGTTCTTAATGAAATAATTTATATTTCAAAAGGAGCGATCCACCAGTAAGCTAAAGTTTCCGAAGTAGACATCTGCAATTACAAAATTTCAGGACACAAGATTTGTTTTATTTCCCTAAATGGTCCTATAGTTACTCTTCACCCATCACAGAGCAAGGATAGGGACCCTGGTCAACCAAAGCCAGAGCATTTCAGTTGTTTATAGAATCCTCTCTATGGCAACCTACTTGCGGCAACTTTTTGGAGAACACGATTCTTTAAATAACGTCCTTTGTGGCAAAGACCTTCTACTAAATAACGAAGGTCCCAAATTTTCTGGGGTTGTGCAGAAAGTCTGCTTCCCTCAATCTCTGCAGAAGTGTGTAGTTGAGGTCCTGAAACTATGGTTTTAGTTTCAATCATGAGGGAACACCTCACAGATGTTTAGCTGAAGGGCAAAGCACTGTCGCTATTGGGGACATTATGTGATAACTTTTGGAGGGGGCTTGTTCCCTCATCCCCACCACTGCCCCTCATGTATATTTGCTTCTCTGTGCTGTGCCCAGGCCAAGAAGTACAGGGTAAATAAGCAGCCTGGACCAGGAGCAGGGTCCTCCATCAGGGAGTTACAGGCTGTTGAGGAAACAAGAAACAGACACAGACATCTAAGCAGCACATTAAATCAGTGTCTGGACTCTCCCGCCCCTAAATTCAGACACATCCAGGCTTGTTAGGAGAACCATTGGGGCTGAGGAGCAGAGGCCTGTAGAGAAGCTGGTGTGAGTCAGAGAGGGGATCCTGGGATTGAACGTTCTCGCAATCCACGGACAAGCTAATTTCAGAATGAAATGGAATTAAGCCTGCAGTTTCTGGACAGAGCTACAGCCAAAACCGCACCATCAAGAGGCCACAGAAAGAAGGGCAGATGGCTACTCCTAATTTCAAGAGGCGAAGAAAGCTGACCCTCACAGGTGCAGGAAGCAGGACGGAGCCAGACACTGGGGACAGGGAGGATCCACCCCCCAGAGTGAGCTCGATTACTTCATCATCTGTGTCAGTTATCCTGCCATGCTGAGTTTCTGTTCTCAGCTATCTTGAGATTATCTCATCGTGGGGATTTGTTTACTTATTTGCCAGGTTATTTCTGATGGCACAATGCTCATTGTAGTGGAAAAATGCTTTTCTAAGAAACTTTGAGGCCTAAAGTCACAGTACCATCTTGAAGAGAGAATTGTTATTGGCTTCTGCCAAGCACCTCTGGGCATTGCTAGCCTGGTAGTAAACAAAAATGAAAGCTCAAGAAGAGACCAAATCGAACTGCAAGGATGTACAAATGCTGATTAATTTCTCGTTCACGGTCGCAGGGAGGGTAGCCCTTGGCTACAAGGTTAGGTTGGAAGAACGGTACCAGCAGAGGCTCAGGGCTGAGTGGCCCCTGGGACGTTGCCTTCCTCCTGAAAAATCACTGAAACCGGATTTCTGCTTTGTGGCTGTTCCTTCTGATGAGTCAATGGCCTCAGGGCGAGAACAGTTTTCTGTGCTGGGTTTACCCCTCTGGAATTTTGCCTTTGTGCCGATTTTGGTCCCATAATTCTTCACCAGCCTTTCTGTGGTCTATAACATATTAACTTGTGTGCCATCAATTTATAAAAGTTGTCCTCAGTGGGAAGGTAAGTCAAATTATTTCATTGGCCATGAAGCTGAAGCCCCCTGATGGGGGCTTTTCCCTCTTGGCACTAGGGCCAGTGTGGGCAGGTGCTTCTCTGCTGTTGGGCACCACCCTGTGCACACTAAGGTGCTTAGCAACACCGGTAACTGCCACACGCGAGATGCCAGCAGCAACCCACCCCCACTCCACACTCTCTCGGTCTCGGTCGTGGCGACCAAGATCGTTGAAAGACACTACCAAGTTCCCCTGAGGAGAGAGATTGTCCCCAGTTGAGAACCTCTGCCCTAACATTTTGCTATGTTTAAATGAACATTTCCGAATATATTTATAGCTTATGATGAATTAAGAATCACTGTGTTTTGTGCATTCACTTTACATTTCAGCTCACTGACGCAGAAGACATGGTGGTTGAAAATCCAGTGGGAAATTGCTGAACAACGTGATTGATAGGAAGGACATTAACTTCCAGCCAGGCAGGACTGGATTCTAACCCTGCCTCAGCAACCGGCTTTGACAGGCTGCTAATTGCATGGCCTCAACAAGTTACTTAACCTCTTCACCCTTACTTTCTGCTTCTGTAAATTAGGATCCTCAAAGGGTTGTTTGTAAGTAGTTTCCTTCTCAGTTGGTTTGATTATTCATTCATTCAGAGCATGTAGAGCATGCAAGGTTAACTCCTTTTTTGTTTTTCAGATTCTTCCAAAAGTATAGGTTCTTTCACCAAAAGCTTTAATGTTAAATGGGGGGTGATGTGGTAGGGGGATAAGAGAAGTCCATGGAATCAAATATGTTAGTCCCCCAAATATTTTATTTAACTTGGATTCTTAGATAATCTTCAAGGTAAGATTCAGTTCCAATCTTACTTTAAAACATTACTTATGGGTTGGGACAAAAAGGCAGACAAATTTTCCACGAGGCTAAAAATTGTGTTTCAAAAGGTGTACTTTTTCTTTATGTGTGTTTGTACATTATTATGCACAGATTGAAGAGGAGAGAAATAAGACAATTTTGGTGTAAGATAAGTAAGCAACACAATGTGTATTAGCTTACGCATCGACTCAAATCAGAGAAGTCAGCATCTTCTGAACAGGTCAGTAAAGAAAATGTACTGAGCACCAGGTACCAGGCTCCATGGGAAATAGTTTTCACAAGTTATCTCATTTAATTTTCACAAGGCACCTCTGAGGTAATGCTAACCCATTTTACAGATGCAGGGATCTCGGGTTTATTGAGGCTATGTGTCCACATTCATGCAATGAGGAGCAAATATTTGCAGCCCTGCTCCTCTGGGATCAGTGCTCCTGAACCTGACAGCAAGCTGCCTCCGATAACCAGGGACAAGAGGAGCAAGAAAGATGGATGGGCACCGAAGGACAGTGTCACGCTGGAGGCAAACTTGGTGAAATATGATGGGGCGGGGGAGCTTAAGGAAAGATATGGGTTCCGGATGTGAAACCTCTAGGACAGAAATAAACAAGGGAACATGGGTAGAGGGTGTGACCAGGGGCATCAGTTTACAGAAAATTCCTAACACTTATCAGATTAAAGGAAACATCTTTATTTTTAGTTAAATAGAAACTCCCATGATATCTATTCAATTTTATGTGTTTAAATATGGGATTATAAACGACACCCTCCTGCCCACCATGAGTTTACTTATGGGAAATGAACCTCCCTTTGACATGGAGACAAGCTTCTTAATCATCAGATAATTCTATCATGAGGACAGTTTTAGAACCAGAGAATTATATTTTAAAGCTTCTGCCGAGCGCAGAAGTGCTGGGTGGGCATTTTATCTAGTAAGAAGCATAGATCTTGGCCAGTAGATCTTGTAGAGAAAAGACCTTTGAGACTCTCAGGTGGATTTTCCTGCCAAGGCAGGAGAAGTAATGAGCGCTGTTACTGGGAGCCTCCGAGGAGTGCTGGTCAGCGTCAGGCGCTTAGCAAGACCTGGCCCCGCTGACGGTATCTGTCAAGTGAAGATTAAGCCCATCCGAAGCCACTTCAGAGTTCGCCTCCCATTGAAGCATCATGTCTGTTCTTTCTCCGTTTACAGCAGGCACTTTCTCCTGAGCATGATCAAAAAGTGGCAACACGCAGGAAAATTGCGAGCATTTGTTCAGTTCGTAGCATTTTTTCCCCTTGGCAGGCGCATGTTTCTAAACAGATTGGCTCCATATTCACCAGCTGGTGGACTTCCACCACCTCAACTGTGTGGACATCCCATGGGGTTAATTGATAGTCTATGAACCAGTAAACAAGGCATTCAAGAGAAGCTCAAAATTTAAAGTTTGATGTACTATCTCCCAGTTTTGGTTATTTGCAACCACTTCCAATATTTGTAAATGCCATGCAGGGCAAACACAAAGTTGTTCTGTGACCTCAATAGATTTGAGGGCTGCCAGTGTGGCACGCTGAAGACAAACAGGAGTTCAGGTGAGATTTGGTTGACTTGGGCGTTCTGTCTGAGTATTCCACAGTGGAAAGAAGTAATGAAGAATGAGATTTGGAACAAAACTCTTTGGGGAATTGATGGCTGTGTGTCCACGGGCCAGTTACTCGATCTTTCTCACTCTCTGCTTTGTGATAGGGGAGAAAAGGTGAGGGGACCCTCGCCACTGGGCTGTTACGAGGCGTGAATTAACCAGCTCATATTATGCTAAATGAGCATCAGCTCAATACCCACCTTCGGTCTTCAGTGGGTTCCAGAGATGGTCAGCTCATTCAGAGAGAGATCAAATCTTGCTTTGGCAACTGGAGTAATTTGGTACCTAAGAAGTTTTATGTGGAGAGGAAGAAAGGTCTAGAAAGAAACATGTTGGAAGGATGTGACTGGTCGGGGATAATGAAACACTGATTCCTGAATTAAAAGTCAGCTTTAACTGAATTCAGGAATGTATTTGTATGTAAAACTAGGATCCCAACTTAATGATTGCCTTACTATGTGTCATCTTTGGGGTTTTGGGGTTTGGTGGCTGGCTCCTTAGAACCCCCACTTGTCACATCCCTTGTTCTGACAGTGGCTTCGAGTTCCTCCTACCAGGCCAGCAGCGGATCCTACCCTCCTATGCGCCCTAGTTTGTGCAGGGGACAAGAATGGGGACACAGAAGCAGGAGCAGGCATACTGCTGACCTTGAGTGGCATTGAAGCTTAAGGAAGCCCGTGCCCACCGCCAAGTGGTGCCTCCCTGCGCGTGGCCTTGCATGCTTGTCTGGAAGATGGCTAAGAACCGGTGTGTTGCCCTAACCGGTGTTGCTCATTGGTTGGGCGTTGTCCCACAAATGGAGAGGTCGCCAGAAGGCAACCAAGTGATACGAGAACCCATGTCTTTCTCTGTTCTTTGTTTTCTATCAGGTGTGAAGAAACACGAGGGAAAGCTCCTTCTGAGCACCACTGAATTGCAGGGGACCAGACTTCTTTCCAGGCCAGGACCCAGCCGGGGACACTAACCTGGGGGTGAATCATGGAATGGAATGGGGACGATGTTTTCTTAAAGGAGTGTGCTTGTTTCACGAGACCTCAGTACTTTAAGACAGATAACAAAAAGTGTGAATTTTAAGGACATGTTTTAAGAGCATAATATGTGTGTATGCATATGCACACCTATACATTACTGCTAAATGATGAAATTCAGGCACACTGTAGCATATGCA
Source organism: Micronycteris hirsuta (assembly GCA_004026765.1). Classification (NCBI taxonomy): domain Eukaryota; kingdom Metazoa; phylum Chordata; class Mammalia; order Chiroptera; family Phyllostomidae; genus Micronycteris; species Micronycteris hirsuta. Next base: position 62,082 of record PVJI01001311.1, read on the forward strand.
GAAGGGCCATACATTACTTGGCAGAAACCAAGTCTCAAATGTAGGGCTATGTGGGGTCCAGATCTGTTTCAGGAAAGGAAATGGATGGTGATGGAAAACCGCTCACCTGTAACACCAATTACTATCAAAATTCAATTTGCTGCAAAGCATGCTGGTAGTTTGCCACTTGAAAAACCGAGTTTAAAATAAATTTGAAAGCAAAATGACCCTTAAATTTGAAATATTTTCTAGGAGTCATCCTTATATGCTAAACTTAGTTGATTACACTCCTTGAGTTTAATTCATTTCGTGCTAGACTCCCTCCAGAACTTCCCTGAGCTATTTGAATGCTTCATGCATACTGCTGTATCTTCATATTTGCCAGGTCCTGTTAGGCTACCAGGTGTCCATTGGCTCACAGTGTTTCCAATGAATTTAACTTTGTTAATTTTCTGTTTTCTGTACCCTAGCTCCAGCACGTCTTGGCTGAAGTTCTATCTGTCACAATCTGTTAGACACCAGGGTACAGTTGGGGTCACTCCTTCCTGTGAAAGACCTCTGAGTGGCTCTTCGGGAACAGATCACTACTGTGAACCAAAGGTGGAAGAAACCTGCTTAGCAGTAATTTGAGGCAATCATCTTCTTATATGTATAACTTGTGTGTATAGAATAAATTGAGCAAACATTGAAAAGATGCTTTTATCATGGAATGAGGGAATGGACTTTTATTTTTACAAGACACCTCTTTTAATGATCTGGGAAGTGAAGTGGGAATAATACATGTCATGGAAGAATTCAGAAACATGGTATTTTTTTTAACTATAAAACCCATGAGATTTGAAAAAAAAAAGCTATTTTAGTTCTATAAGCTAGCTTCATTTTCTAAACCTCAGTAAGTCATAATTTTAAGAAGTCTGGTGTGGACTTGAACTTGTACGTTTAAGTTAAAAATCTTAGCCAGTGACACATTGCAGGAGATAAGACTCCGCGTTTCTCTTCCAAAACGTTTACACACTCCTCTCCCTGCTCTGGCCGCTTTGTCCCACTTCCCCGCAGAGCTGAAATATTTTAACCTAAGATAAGAAAGTCACATTCAAGGTCCTCCTCTCACAACTTGGGGAAGTGCCAAGCACAGCAGCATGCTGTTCTTGACAGGTTCGGCTCCAGCAGTTTCTTAAGGGAGAGAAAGATTTGTGAACACTCCGTGGGGCACGGGGGCAAATGCCTTCTTGAGTAACCACAACTGAATCATATCCCTCGGCACACCGTGTTGGTATCTTTTATGGAGCCACTAAACAAAGATGATGGGTCTGAAGACGAAAAGCAAATCTTGGGAGAAAGGCTCGTATGTGGTCAGTCAACACTATGAAGGATTTGTGGATGGTTGGGACTCACCGCGGAATGAATTATTCTCCTTGAGCTTCCACGAGCGCGCAGATAAGCACAGCAGTTACTCGTGCGGGACGATGCTGCCTGACCTCTTCTCATCTCTGCGAGCAGACTGTGGGCGGTGCCAGCGGCCAAGGCTGGTCCCTCACAGGCACTTCCTGTGAGCATCTCTTTAGGTCACTGTCGGACTCCACAGCTCCCCCTAGGGTGTGGGGGAATTATTTCTGAATTGGCTGAACAAGGTTTTAGTCTGTGTCATCAGCAAGCAGACGATTGGAGCTTCTGTAGAAACACAGCCTCCAACACTGGTCCCACAAACCTCTGCTTATCTGAGGTTTTTACGTGAAAACTCGCATCCCAACATTCAGCGTTGCTCCCTCTCGTCATGGCTTCTGTAGTCTTTACTCTGCTTAAGAGAGCAGAACATTTTGGGGACGTGTCAGTTATGTCCTAGTAGACTGTTCATGTATACTTAAAGCAGAAAAGACAGGCTTAAGGAAAGAAAAAGTTTTCTTTTCTCTCTCTTTCTCTTTCTCTCTCTTTAGGCACCTGGGCCTCAACCAGGTAATTGTCCCGGGCAGTTGGGACACGGGGCTCTTATGAAACACCTGCTGAGGAACACATTTGCCACTCATTTAGCGAACGTGGACTATTTGTAATGTCTTTTTTAATGTATTGGTTATATTTTGCAGACAGTGCTCGAACACAAGCACATCATTATAATTACATAGAATTATCTGGGAGAAATATTTTTAAAGTAAGCAATCTTCCCTGGGAACTATTTTAAAACAACTAAGTGGATGTATACCCATGCACATTTGAACTGTGGGTTGAAATATTTAGAATTATTATTAAAGCAACCTATGGAATAGGAGTGAATTCTAGGAGAAATTGTACAAAATAAAAAGAGTAGGCACAGGTGGGTAGAGGCAGCATTTGAATGTGTCCTGCTCAGGGCCAGAGGGAATATGGACATCTTGCTACGTTTAGCTCCTCAGAGGGTAACTGGCTCCAGCTCCACCCAGCCCATGACCTCTGGTACTTGAACTAGTGTGCCCCAGAGAACATGAAGTTCCTGTTTAAGTGGCCTTAAAGACATGGATGGGTGAGTGCAGAATTCCTGCTTGCTTAGCCAGGTTCATGAGATTATGCCCTCTCCATCACAAAACCAATATTCGAGAAGTAGGGAGACCAGTGGAATGGGTTTTATGGGTGGAACGGCCGAACTGGCCCACGTAACTACTCAGTCTTTCCCCACTGAAAGCTTGGGATCTCAAGCTAGGTCTTCTCGTCCCACTGGTTAGCACTCTACACAGTGGGGTTAAACCTATTTTACGTCCATCAACTCACCACACAAGTGTTCTGAACTACAAACAGGTGGCCGGCATTGGCCACTCTAGGGTGACTCTTTTCTGGGGGTGACTCAATGGATGCGTCTCCCTCTTTAGTGGGTCTTTTCACCTTCAGCATATGGCTTGTAATCAAACAGAGAAAGTTCATCCACCAGCACTGGCAGAGCCAGACCCTAACACTGAGACCTGCCGTGGAGAAATACTGGCCATCTTACTGATGAACAGCTCCATCCCGGACAATGGGAAGCTAATGCTCAAAAGCCCGAACTCCCCGTTGGTGTGTAGGTTACAGATTGTATGGGACAAATCACAGACACTGTGGGTCGGGGGATGGGGTTCCTGCTGGGGCTGATGGGCTGGAGGAGAGGTAAGGGTGAGGAATCATTTCTTCAGGTCTCCGGGACAGTGCTGAGGTCTGCTCTGGTGTCTCTCTGTCCCGTCTCCCGGGCACATAGCCAAGGGGTTGTTCCACCTTAGGGCTCAGGAGCTGACACATCGCTTAGGTCAAGTTGTGACTCTTAGTCTGCCAGAGGCCTGGATCCTGTGACTAGTAGCCAGGTCCAGGGACTGTTTCCTGCTGCCTTGGGGGGTTCTGGTTATCTGGGGGAAAGGCCAGGGCTCCGAGGGGGGAGGGGGAGAGATGATTTCCAGAGCGAGCATTTCAAGCTTAAATTAATCAAGGTCATAAGGACCCTCAGTTTCAGCCTCCCAAGGTCACCCTGCAGACAGCCTTTAATCCACTGGGTCACCTTCAGAAGTGTGTCCCTGTGGAGGCCCTGGGTCCTTCTTGTGGCTAAATCTACTGACTTTTCTTCAAACCACATCTCATTTTCCACAGTCAGTCTTAGAGCCTCTTTGCCCCTCCTCTGGCCCGCTCCCCAGGCCTGCTCCCGGGAGTCCCTCTGTCCGTGTTTCCGAGTTCTGTCCTGTGTGGATGGGCTCTCTGAGTGTCCGTGGGCCTGTGGGCAGGGTCACCCTCTCAGGCTCCTCTGGGGGAAGCGTGGCTGCCTGCACCTGTCTGGGGGAGTTTCCTGTTCATAGTGACTGTCCTATGTGGACACCAAGGGCGGCCTTGGGTTGGAGTGGAGCTATCTATCCACTGAAGACGCCCCTATTCCAGGGCCTTCCGGCAGCAAACACCTCAGGGCACCTCGTGGACTCACAATGCAAACTGAACATTTTTAGCCCCCAGGGGTATTAGGCCTGGACCAGCGGAGTTGCTGGAGGGGCCCCAGAGCCCAGGGCCTGTGGCTCGCACACTTGTGGGGAAGCGTTTATTTAGCCTGTGGTGTGGAGTTAACGAAGATGGTGGCGCTGCACATCTGCAATCCCGCGGGCAGGTGGGCAGACTGGAAATGAGGTACAAGCTGGGATTATCATCTTGAGTTCTGGAACCTGTAGTGCTGTCCAGGAGGGATGGATACTCAGACAAGATTTCTCTTAGTCTTGAGGCCAAATTCCTTCTTCCTAGCTTTTCATGTATATGTTCGAATATCCTGTGAAGGAAGAAGACTTTCAAAAGAAGACAAAGAACACATTGTAACAAGAAAGCATAGGCAGAGGAAATCAGAAGAGGAGTATGTGCTTTTCAAGAATGACAGAGATTCACAGGTCAGAAGCAGTCACCCCAAGCTCACTCAGAAAGACCAAAGGAGGAGCCAGGCGCTCCCATCTGCCCTAACTCGGAAAGTATGGGCCAGCTAAAGGGTGCCCCTCCACCCCCCATTCTGGGGCCGAGCTCTGCCTTGGGAAGGAGAGGAAATAATGAAGATTTCAATTCTTAGGTGTTCCACAGGCTTGCAAAACCCAGCATGCCATCTCCCCTGTTTGGAGAGTAGCTGGTGCCTGGGCAGGCTTTTTGTTGAAGTTTAAACCTGAGGATAGGGGTTCCCAGCACAGTGGGATGGTGGTAAAGCCTTCACAGGGCCTACTTGGAGCAGACCTCCTGCAAGCGTTGGGTCAAGGACAGTTTTTCTCTGATGCTTAATTGATTTTGCATGGCCACATTGTCTTCTTCCTTCTTGGGGAGAGTGCCATTAACAAATGACTCCTTAGCACTTGTCTGAATAGCTTTCACTGCCCAGTGTGATAATATTCTTAGGTTTTTTTCATGTAGCCCTCGGATGCTTGTTCAGGAGGATGTCGTGTTATTTAAGCAGTTTTCGAACAGTCAATAAAGGCATTTCCACTGGGTCTGCACTTCCTCTCATTTCCTGAAGGGGGAGCTGATTGTTCTGAAGCTCCCCAGGGGTACTCCAGGCTCTCAAAATGACTGAAGTGACCACGGTGTCATGCCCTTACGTGCACTGTCACAACAGAAAACCCCGGGAAGGTCATTTATAATATCAGCATCAAGGCTAGGATCATCTGCATTGGACTTCCTTTAAAGTGGAAGACACCACCAAATGGAGTTACTGCTGAAAATGGAAGAAAGGGTTTATAACCCATTGACCTTCTCTTTGAGAATCTGTGGTTTGCACCGCGTCATTTGTAGAAGAATACAAAGGCATGTGACCTCCAACACAAAGCCTAAACAGGAACCACTGTAAAGGACACAGGGACAGAACTAAGGGGGAGGAGGGAGGTTGGGGGGGAGGGGGCTGGAGGGGAAGGGAGGAGGGGAGGGGAGAGGATGCAAATAACTGTAATTGAACAAAAATAAAATTAAAAAAAAATAAATAAATAAGGTGACTAGTAAAAAAAAAATAAAAACTTTTGAACACTAAAAAAAAAAAAGCCTAGACAACTCAGCCTGACGCAGGGAGAGCAAGTCAGTAAGTCTGGCAAAGATAAGGGAGTTTGTGAAAAAATGGTCACTTCCCCTCTGGGCTATGCATTCTGATTAGATTTGAGTGAGTACAAGGAAGTGAGCAAATGTACTAAAGCTGTGTAGCCACCCACGCAGAATGATTAAATAATTATGCAAAAGAGAATTCCCCACACGTGTGGGATGGGCAGAACTCTGTTGCTTCCAGGCTTGAGATAAGGAGCTATAATTTGACAGTCATTTAAACTGATATTTCTGTTGATAGTAACGCATTGCTCATTTTGTAAATGAGCCCTGATCCTCAGTCCTAGTAGCTCACTAAACTTTCATAACATTGTAATTTTAGGAATTTATAATCACATAATGAAGAAGTGATCAAGGTAACATCCAAAAAAATTAAATATAGATTATCTTGAGGGTTCAGTGGGTCTATCTGAAAGGGCAACATTATTGCAATTATTAATGTGAATTTACTAAATATTTATTTTCTTAAGTGCTCCAAATCAATAGGCTCTTACAAACTTTTCTCTAAGGGGAAGAAAAGAGCTAGGATAAAAAGCTCTATCTATTCCTTCTCTGCCCAAAATTTTAGCTAATTTAGATGTTAAGTTTGGTGAATGCTATATTTTCTCCTTTTCACTCCAAACCAAATGTCATTTCATTTTTCCATTACTAAATTATTAAAGGATATTCAAAAATATATAGAAAATACAGATAAAGTAAAAAAGTAAAATATCCTAAAATTCAACCCATTATGGTCAAACTTTAATTTTATTATGAAAATAAGCCCCAGTGCAATTATGTCAAATTCCACAGATATTAATAGTAATAATGTTCAGGAAGATACTCAGTTAAATAACTCAGTGGATACAGAAAACTGCATAAGATTTAATTCTTTCCTTCAATGCGTATGTAGTAGATAAACAAGTAGAAAAGTGGCAATAATGTAATGATAAGAAAATTAATTAGGAAAGTGCCCCAAAGCTTGATATTACATCAGGTTTAAGGAGTCATTTATTCCACACAGCCTTCATTCATTCATTTCAACTTGGTAAACTATTGATTATAATAAGGTTTTTCAATGAATATGCGTTAGTTAATTGCAATGAAATGTTTAGTACTTAAAAATTAATTAGTGAGCCCGGGTGTCTCTCAAATGATGATCTCCAATAACTATCAGATATTTGAAGGATGAAGTGATGATCTGATTTTTATCTTTCATTCTGCTGATGTGATGTATCACATTTGTTGATTTACACACGTGAAACAATTCTGGCATCCCAGGGATGAACTCATTTCATCGTGGTTTATGAATCTTTCGATGTGCTTTAAATTCAGTGTTCCAGTGTTTTATTGAGAATTTTCACATTTACATTCATCAAGGATTTTGGACTATAGTTTCTTTTTTTTTTTTTTTAAGGTTTTATTTATTTATTTTAGAAAGAGGGGAAGGGAGGGAGACAGAGAGGGAGGGAAACAGCAATGTATGGCCACATGGCCCTCACTGGGGACCCGCCCTGCAACCCAGGCATGTGCCCTGGCAGGGAATCGAACCAGGACCGTCTGGTTCCCAGCCCGTGCTCAATCCACTGAGCTACACCAGCCAGGGCCTAGTTTCCTTTTCTTATAGTGTCCTTTTGTTGCTAAGTATCAGGGTAATGCTCTCCTCATGAATGTTAGGGAGTGTTCCATACTCTTCATTTTTGGGGGGAGAGTTTGAGAAGGATTTGTGGTAATTCTTCTTTAAATGTTTAGTACAATTCATCCGTGAAACCATCTGGTCTTGGACTTTTCTGTGTTGGAAGGTCTTTGATTACTGATTCGATCTCCCTACTCATGATTGGTCTGTTCAGATTTTCTGTTTGTTCATGATTCAGTTTTGTGGGCTGTGTGTTTCTTGGGTTTTCCCGTGAGTTGTAGGATATTAAACAGCATCTCTGGTGTCCACCTACTAGTTTCTGATAACACAACCTCAGCTGTGGCAACCAATATATCGCCACACTTCACCGAATGTTTCTTTGGGGACGAAATCCCCTCCCGTTGAGAACCACCTAACTAAATATATGTAACAAGTCATAGAGAGCCGAGGACAGAGCAGTACAGTTTATTGGAGTGTCTTAGGAAAGACTTCAGACAGGGGGCAATGTTTGATGCTGTTAAGGATTCTCTAGACAATCAACACATTTGGGGAGAGAATTCACAGTGAGCATTACTAAAAGCAACCTGATAATGCCATGACGTTTATAAAGCCGATGAGGTTGTTTGGTGGGGCAGCTCTTTGGTGTGTTGGCATGCACACTGAGGCCCCTCATGCATGTTCAGGTGTGTAGGGTGTCCACAGTAGTCAAAAACAGTCACTGCTACTTCTTTGTAAATAGAATGAAAGACCTCTACATCTTGCTTCAACTGCCCTTTTTTAGTGATCCTGAAATATCAAACCACTGCGAAGAAGGTCACATTAGAGCAGAGATTTCCCCACCATGAGGTATGTGCCTGCAAATAGATGGCAAAAACCTCGAGAGTGGCCCCATGCACACTAAAACTGTAACCCAGGGCATGCACAACCATCACCAATAGTTAGATGCTAAGACATATGTTTAGAAAACATTCGAGCTATTTTAATTGTATCCCTTCCCATTTCCATTCTTAGCTTCCTCTTTAGCATCTCAGTGCATTTTAATGCATCATGGACTGTGTACTAAATTGATCAAGACCATGTTTAGAGGAAGTCAGAATCCAGACCATTAAGAAACAACCACCGGGTTGCCTGTGTAAGTATTTTTCATTCAGAATATTGGCCGCAAGGAGAGGCACCATAGACTGTGACCACTGGACAGATTATGTCCTTTCTGGCTTCTTAAACTCAATACTAAAGCTTACACAATGGACAGGTCTTTTCATCTGTCAGACCATTTTTATTCTTGTGACCAGTTCTCTTTGGGTTTTCAACATCTATTGTTTTTACGATGTGATAACCTCTTAAGTAAAAATAACATGGATTAAAATTACTTTCCCCTCTGGAATGCAAGGAGTTCTTTATGGGTCTCGGCACAGGCTTGGACATCTTCATTGCCAAGGGTGAGGCTCAGATGACTTCCTCCTTGATAACAAGGTGGACATCGCCAGGTGATGGTGATAATTACACACTGAACCAGCTGTGGGAAAATTCACTTAGTTCAGGCCAATGACACAAAGGCATTTCTTGTATCATATGGTTTTCTTTTTTCCCATCAAAAAGATGAGAAAGAATGATCACTTTGGAGTAGTCTGCCAACAGTGTTTCATTCTTCAAATAAATTTTAGGTAATTGGAAAAACACTCACATATGGAGTAACTACATATGTTAGCATGCCTTTCATTTATAAAAATGCTCCTCGATAGTATTTTCTGTGTAGGTTTCCAATGGTAATTTCTCATAATGGTTCCTCAATAACAGTTTTAACTCAAAGATAGCAATGTGTTTAAACTCACTAATAATGTGAATTTTTCCAGTTATGCCTTTGAACAGCACCATTTTAAAAATGACTATGCTCTGAGAAGGAGGAATAGACATAATTTTTCCTATTTCTTCCTCTAAGGACAACCAAAAATCACACTCGTTATGTACAAGGCAAGCTCTGAAAAATGGGGAGAAGGCGGAAGACCGGGTAGGAGACTCAGGGCCCGAGGACTAACACAGGGGCCATCCCCTCACTTCTCTCCCAGCCTCACATCTTCTCTCGGAGACAAAGAAGTTGGCAATGCAGGCCCACCAGCAGGTGCAGGCAGAACAAACCCCACAGAAGCCTCCTCTTTCCAGCCCGAGGACCAGGAAAGGGTATCCTAGAAATAAAACTTTCAGAGAGTACCCTCTTACTCTAGCCAAACACTTCAGAAAACATTGTGGCCCCACGCCCACTCATGCCAATAAAATGTCAGTGGGTGGGCTGTAATGAGGTACCCCAGCTCCTCGCCAGGATGGTGTCAGAGGAGGTCAAGTGTGTAGCCAGGACTTTCATCTCTGCCAGATGGTAACCATATGCCCCTCCTCACCCCCCGCACACTGTCCCTATCAGAACCGACGCATCTCTCCATCCCCTGCTCAGCTGATGTCAGCAGAGCATTTTTACCCCAGCGGTCCAGCAGCAGGGAGACATCACTGCAAGGTATCACTGCGGGAAAGATGCGGGGCAGTGAAGAAGGGATCCCCACCCCTGCCATCCATGCTGGTATCAGTGGGGCATCCATCCATCGAGGGCCAACAAGGAGTCTGCTTTGTTTTAGAGAATCTTCTCTCTCTCTAGAACCATCTTATTATTTAGCATCTTTTCTGATTCAATTTATTTTAACTCGTTTGATTATTTACATTATGTATATGATAAAACAAATATACGTCATTAAATACATTGTTTATGTGACAAATTTCATGGTTTTTTTCTTTTTTTTTTTTCTTTTTTTTTTTTTAAAGATTTTATTTATTTATTTCTAGAGAGAGGAGAAGGGAGGGAGACAGAGAAGGAGGGAAACAGCAATGTATGGTTGCCTCTCACATGGCCCTCACAGGGGACCTGGCCCGCAACCCAGGCATGTGCCCTGACTGGGAATCGAACCAGGACCGTCTGGTTCCCAGCCCGCACTCAATCCACTGAGCCACACCAGCCAGGGCCATGGTTTTTTTCTTATAGGAAACAAAATGTTATGTAAAATCTAGTTGAAAAGTCACTCAACATTAGTGAATTTGTTTTTATTCTGATTCCTGTAAGCAGACAGACGTTGTTCTTGGGCCCATCATCAGAGGCAGGGTTCCTTGAAAAAAGACAATAATGCTAGAAAAAACAGAGGCAGCAGGAAAAGAGGAAGACAAAATATGAGATGGATTTGCTCCATAAAAGAAGCCACAGGCGTGAATGTACAGGGGCTGAGCGGGGCCGTGGAGACAGGACAGGGTGGATGTCACGCATTCAAGGGTGGTCGGGAGTTGGGGCCGACCCAGTGGCCTTGCACACCCACATCGCTCTGCGTGGCTGCATGCCACATTCTGTGTTGGGTGCTGCAGGTACGCAGGGATGACTGATATGCAGCTTTAAAGAAACAATCATTCAATGAAGTATGGACATATCCGTATTTACTAGCATGTCTATGTTGTAGGCAGTAAAGAGAATACAGCTGATAAGGTATTATATGCGGTAGGAGACTATTTTTTCAAGTGTATGCCACAATAAAATTACAAAGCCTGCCAAGAGTATTACATCAAAATGTGAACCGTCTCTCTTGATGCTCGAATTAAAGTGAATGTAAGCTTTCATTTGTATGTTCATTTATTGTCGGAGTGTTTTATAATGAAGTAATATTCTTTGTATAATCTGCTTTGATACAAGAACAGGTTTTGAACAAATACAGCATTACCAGTAAATATATCAGTCACGTGGGTGGGGACAGGAACGACGCCCTCAAAGGGAGCGGCACCCAAAGGGGATGGAGTTGGGGAAAGTGCAGGGCTGTTTGGGAGAAGTGGAGGGTCCGGACTTGTCAAAACCTGGGGAGTAGTGGGAAAATCCTAGTGGGATTTCTGTGGCGCGCTTTGAAAGCTAAGAGGAGGTTTCTGCTCAACAGGTGGAGGAAAAAATTGTAACAGCTTAGGCAGGTCATTTAATCAGAGCGGTGGTCCAGGACCACAACTGCACTCCTGGTGACTCATCTGAAACATAGTGAAAACAGGGCAGGGTCGGGGGTGGGAGGTAGAGGAGACCAGATACAGTAATATTCCATTATTTATTCTTGAATTTTTAGAATGAAAGATATTTGATCATGAACATGAACTAATTTGGCAGTGAAGCCAGCTTGACTGAGGATAAGGAAGAAAAATAATAGAATACATAATATCTAGTGGTACTATATTCTTCCTTAACCAAAGACTTACATGCTTCTCTGTCTATCCTCATGGACGAAAAAGGGGTCACATGTTAAACCTGCCGAGCTCAGGGGAGGCCAGCACAGCAGCTTTACAAATGCAGAGACTGAGTGTAACCAAGGATGGTCCGACATAAAAACCCCTCTAACTGAAGGCCAGTCCTGGCGGGACTCATATCCTAGGCTGGTCTCTTCCCTGACAAAGGTCAGCCTGTACCTTAACTAAGTGGTCTGGTGGCCTTGTGCATCTAGGATAACATACCTTTGGAATGTGAGAGGTAATCTCCTTTTCCAGATCCCTGAGGGCACAACCATGTACCAGAAAAAGAGACCACAGAACTCTTCATTGTTATCTTGTTCTCCAGAATACCAGGAATTCTATCTGCGAGTGCCGTAAACGTGGTTACCTGTCCTGTACCCGCCAAGGGAAAGGAAGTGTGTGTCCATCATTTTACTTTTCATCCAGTCCCTCCTTCGCTTTCTCCTGCCTCCTTCATCTGCCACCCATGGGGTCCCTGGAACCCCCCGGTGATTTCCGCTTTGAATCTGATGTACAAAGTAAGTGCTAAAACTGACACCTTTTCGGAGTATGTTCTCAATCCATTGAGATTTTGTTTCTTGGCAACTGTCACCAGTTTGGCCCAAATAAACTGACAAAAATTCTCTGCAGGTTTGGATGTTTCTTACGTTGACACTCTAAAAAACAGCCTTGTTTACAATGTAGTTTCTCTATACTAGGTATTTCTTAAGTAAAGTCTTTGTCATATTAACTTGTTTGAAGAAGCAGGAAAACTTCCACAGTAACGTTTTAATTGATGAAGTATTTCTGTGGCGGCCGCTTTGGATTACTAGTGGGTGCCTGGCGGCTGGAGTAGAAGCCTCGGCCCAGGAGGAGGGTCCTGTAGCTGGACTTCCTTCCCCGGAAACCCACTGGCCAAGTCCAGGGAAGGAGCAGAGAATCAAAGAGATCCAGACAAACTGTCTAAATCGGAAAGCAATTTGCATTTACCTCTTGACAGCTCATTTAAAACTTTATTGTAATAAGTGTGACTCTTTAGTCTATAAACTGGTCGTTTATTTATTTTAACTCCTAATTCTGATACTTGAGTTCATCTACATTTCCAAAAGTTAGAAAGTTTTCAAGAATTAAAAAGAAAACAAACAAACATTGTTTTTTTTTAATTGGGAAGTTCTACTTAGTAATATATTTCCAAAATCCTCTCAGCTTTCTTTTCCATTCCAAAATCCAATGATAGCAACCAGCTCTGTGGCTTCCACATTTCTGGAATAGTTTCAGATGAGTCCATATAAATGCCAACTTTCTGGTCTGGTCTAGTGTGATTATTTGGGTAGTAGTTTTGAATCCATTTATTGGAGAAATGCACTCTTTTCTTTTTTTTTCACTTGTGTTTTTGTGGTGAAAATACACTCAAGCGAGGCATGTTTTCCTGTTGTTATTGTTCCAGCATCTGTGAGGACAAAAAAAAAAAAAAAGACATCTGTTTTCCTTCAAATCTTTGTGACTTTTTCCAGGTCCATTCTTATTACCAATCACTCATTGTAAAGTGAGCGATTTTTCTAGGATGCTCTGTACAGAACAGGGATGAATAAACTTGGGAAGATGGTATTTCTGAACTCATAAGATACGCACTTTGGATTGGCCAGCAGTTCTCAGCCCTGAACAGAGAGAACGGCGACCTGGGTCAGCACACCCTCTGAATCCCGTTTCCGCCGGTCTCATTGCACCGCGCTGTCTCCGTGCATTTGAGGACAGAAACATTTGGAAGATGTTGGGAATGACACTGAAGCATTAAGCCCATGAGTTTATGTAAGACTCAGGGCTTATTCTGCAACAGGAGATAATCATTCTGGAATGTTCCAGATCCTGCCATTAACTTACTTAACAATCTTGGAGGAGCTACATAAATCATTTTCAAACTTCATCAGCAAGATGAGAGTGAGTATGCTTATCTACATCATTAAAATATTTTGAACCATGACAAATATAGGTATTAGTAACTTACTCTATACATCAATATGGAAGGACATGATTACCACCTGAGTCCGTACTCCTAAAAAAAGATTGTTATAGAAATTAATAGAACATTTCCAGGGCTTATTAGCATTACACTTAAAATAAAATTTACCAGATTTTCATTATTTTTTTTCCCTTCTCAATATTGAATTCTCCCACTAAATATACATCGATACTAACTGATGTAGCCCAACTCCATAAATATCGGTCCATGCAGAATTAATCTCCAATATTCTTCTGCTGGCGGCTCATTGCTCTGCTTTATTTTGAGTGCAACATAAAGCAGGAGGTTGACCCGTATGGACTCCCAGTAAATGGATACTGATAAAACTGCAGCAACTCGAGGGACAGGGGAGAGAGAAACTCTGCGCTTCCAGCCCACCAGCAATTTTACAGAGGGGCAGTCGGAGCCTGGCGATTTCCTTTGAGTGACCACTATGTAGAAAGCCTGGAGGTAGATGTCCTTTCCCCTTATGTTCATTTAAGTCTCACAAAAACCCTATGAAATGTGTATTATTTCCTCCTTTTTTCCCTGCATGTGTAGTTGAGGTCCTGTGATGAACGGATATGTCATCACCAGCGAGTTGGCCAGAGACCGAAGTGAACTCAGAGTTCGCCTTCGGACCCTGAAACTTGACCCCCATCTCTGGGCCACGGTTCCCAAGTGTGGAAATTGGCCACCTGAGTAAGGAGCAGTGGAGGTCAAGGAATGGATTTTGTTTGTCACTTTAACAATGTGATGTTTACTAGGTGTGGTAGGCAGAATTTTAGATGGCCCCAGTGACCTTTCTGCATTGGTGCTACTCCTGGATCACGTGACTATACAGACAATAAGTTTACTAATCAGTTGACCTTAGAATAAGGAGATTATCAGGGTGGGTCTTTAAAAAAATCTCCAGCAGGTTGAAGATGAGTCAGTCACAGAGATCCTAAGCAGGAGAGGGGTCTATGAGAGGAAATTTCACCTCTGTTGAGATGGTGGGTCCCTGGGGCAAGGAGAAGTAATCTCTAGGAGGAACTGAATGATGCCAATAGCGACAATGAACTTGGAGCAGAGTCTGCCCCAGAACCTCCAGATGGAGTCCAGCCCAGTTGACCCCATGAAGTCAGCCTGGGCCTTTGAACAGGGAGTCAGCCCTCCTGGGTTTCTGACATGCAGAAGCAGAAGGTCATAAATGGGTGTTGTTAGAAGTTGATCAGCTCTTATGCGGCCACAGAGAACTAATACACTGAGTGACTGTCAGATTCACACTGTTGGCCCTGAGCGACACAGGCCAGTGCTGCTCTCTACACAAGGCTTAGTCACGACCTGGTTTCCATCGCTTCTTTGTTGTTCTTCAATATGAAGAGATTCCCTCACTGGGAAGCCTTTTGTTCTTTACTTGAGCAGCTTGACTTGTGCCAAATCAGAATAATGAGTGGATTCTGCCACTGTTCCCTTTTTATTTTATTTTTTTAAGGGAAGAGCCTAGATTTTTAAAAAGATTTTATTTTTTTTTAGAGAGAGGAGAAGGGAGGGGAGAAAGAGCAACGTATGGTTGCCTCTCACATGGCCCTCACTGGGGACCTGGCCTGCAACCCAGGCATGTGCCCCGACTGGGAATTGAACTGGGACCTTTTGGTTCCCAGCCCGCACTCAATCCACTGAGCTACACCAGCCAGGCTCCATTTTTATTTTTAAAAAAAAACATTATCTGTTTAAAAAGAGGGTGGGCTTTGTCCTGAAATCTAGTATTTCTTACACACACAGATGTGAGACAGGTCAGGACTTACCTGGTCCTGGAGCGTGGTTCCAACATGCTCGCGGAGGATGCCACGGTCCCAGAAAAGGCATCTTGTGGACTGTGGAGAACTAAACATGCTTTGAATCCACTGGATCCTCTGGCAAATTGCTATAAAGTCTTGTTTTCATTAAGCTGGATTGGGCCGAACCTTTCTTTGATAATTAAAAATTCCTTTCCTTTTTCACTTCTTCCCACTTCCAACGTGCATGCTTAAAACATCATTGGTATTTTGGCAAATCAGAGCCACTTCAAAACAAACCACTGGCTTGCATTTTGTCAAGCATCTAAGGATCACACAAAAGCTTGCTGGGCTGGCTTTCTCCACGCTGCTCTTGTATACGTCTGATTTCGCCTTCTTTCTCACGAGCTGCGTATAGTGCATGGAGCACTAGCTGGTTTCACTAACACTTTCCAGAAGCTTTAGAGCCCATGAAAAGCCGAATTGCTGGAATGGTGGAGGCCTGTAAACATGGTATTGGTAGCATTTTGTCTGTTGGCTATTCCAACATTTCTTCAGTCACTTCCCTTGACTTTGGTCCTCTCTGATCTATTCTTGTTTTGGTTACCCTCTGAAAACTCTAGTGGAGAATCCACTCTGCCTTTCCCAGCTTCCAGGCCGGTGTCTGGTCTGCGCCCTCCCATCTCCGTGCGCCCAGTCTCCTGCTGCCGCTCTCTCACCAGGCGCATGCGGCAACATGGAAGGCCCACCTGAACCCTCTCCTCATTGCAGGAGAGTCTTACTTTAATCCCACCTGCAAAGGACTTTCAATAAGGTCAGGTTCCCAGGTTCCAGGCATGAGGGTGTGGGTGTCTTCTGGGGAAAAATTTCAACTTTCTACACAGCTTTTCAGATTTCTACCCAACACATATTCTTCAAGACAAATCTTGACTGTTTTGGGATTTTGTTTGGGCAGTGCTTCATTTTCAGGCATCCAGTTCTATTCTGTTTACTACTGGTGCACAGACGAAGCACCCTTGATTTGCCCCTTACATCTTAGGCCTTGAAAAAGCCAACAAAAACCTCTCCATGAAGACAGATAATAAAAATGGCAAACAAGGAGTTGTGAATAGGAACCACAGAACAGACTCTATTTTGGTAAGAAGCAGCCTCCAAATTTCTGTGGTTGTTTTTGCAACCAAAACCTACTTCTCACTCGCCTTTACTAATATCCTCCTCACCCTCTGCGATTCCTCCAGACGGCCGACCTCTGCCGGCCTCTCAAATATCAAACACTTGAGCTTTGTGGCTCTCCCATCTCAAGACAACACTTCTGCATGATTTTTCTGAAACAGGAAGGGAGAGGCTGCAAAAGTGCCTGAAGCTTTTCACCAGCTCAGCTCAGAAACCACCCAGATGACTTCCACTTACTTTTCATTGGCAAAACCTGTTAGGTGGCCTGAGGTTGGTGCCAGGAAGTGAAATACAGAAAACAGCAGAGACCTGACCCTGATGAGCACAGAGGCTGTGGGCCATCCCACCAAGGGGTCTCAGCCAGCCTGGGGGAGGGAAGAGGGAGGGGAGCTGGCCCTGCAGGGAAGAAAGGATGGAAATAAGTGGGTTTCAACCTGTCATCTAACTGATGGATGCTGGAGGGTTACGGATTGTATTCAAGAAGGTGTTGGTTTTGTCCTGCTTCCAGCAGACAGTAGAATATACATCTGTGGCCGACAGGAAAGAAAGTGAAGTTCATAAATGGAGTGGGCATTTGAGGTGGACTTTTTTGATCATACCAACAAAACTAAGAAAAAGGAAAGCATGATATAAAGTACAGTGGAAAATAATATCAGTTACATAAGACATTGAACAAAATGTGAACATATCCAACTCTTACATTAAGAGACAAAACCCATATGCTGTTTTTAGGAAACAAGCTTAAAACAAGTGGGTGAAGAACTACTGAAACAAAGAGGCAATTGCCAACTAGATTAAGAAAAGGGGAGATTCTTCCATCAGACAAAGTAGTTCTTCAAGATTAAAAACACTGAAGAGGAGCAAGCGGATATTGTGTTAAACATCTTCATTCCAGCTTGACTTGAGAGCACTTCACTCTAATGGGCGAAAATACACTCTTCATAATTTAGCAAGTAGTTGGATCAACAGCATGTATTCTCAGGCCCACCACACGCACGGGGGGCTGGATGTTCCTGTTCCAAATGTATTCACTGTGGAAATGTTCTGAGCCTAAGCAGGCTGATATCCTGGCGTCACGCTGCTCGACTTGGTAGATGGCTTAGAGTATAATGTGTCCAGTATAGAACTAGATGAATACTGGTGGCCACTATTTCAATTTATTTAATGCTATATGCTAAAAATAAACTGAATTTCCTCATTTGTCATTTGCTTGGTCTCTGAACAATGGCTTACACTTGTCAGTCCAATGACAAACGTCCTGGACCTCCGTGCAAGACATTCCCACCTCCCAAGTAAGAACAGTATCCACCCTCTTTTCCCAGTAGTTCACCTTTCTTGTGCTTTTTCTGTGTCTGAGCTGCGCTTTAATTGTGACAAGTTCATTTCTAATGGAAGCAGACTTTGTGTTACACACAATGGTTCTATCAGGCGATAGATGGAAAACAGGAAACATTTAAATGAAACCCATTCCTTTAGTGGGAGGCAGCTCAGATTTTCTTTTTAGATATGACCTCAAAAGTTAACTTGTTGAGTTTATGGGCTATGGAGAAAACAATGCAGAGAGTATGAAATTACGTGGTAATGTCTGGTTTCATATATAGAGAGAGCTTTGTGGTGCGGGAGCGCACGAGGCCACAGGGAATTTAAACTGTTATCGAAGGGCGGGCTAGGTCGACGGGGGGCATGTGCGCAAGTACAGAGTCAGGACAAGGTGCGGCCTGACCCCAGGGCCACAGGACACGGGATGGATAAGGTGCTGTCTGAAGTCCTGAGGCCTCTCCATCCCATTCACAAGAAACGGATGGAAGAAAAATCATCAGGTTCCTTTGGTGGTAATGGGGAAAAAAATGATGGACTTTATTAAATATTTTTAAATTGAACAGATTTTTAAATTAACCTCTGAATATTTTAGTCTATTGGAGGGACAAACACCGAAATAAAATAATGGTGAAAGATTTATTAAAATGATTTATTGAAATCAAGCTTGACAGCTTCAGACTACTTCAGGCAAATGGCCCCATAGCAAATGGGCGCATTCTGCGAGGTGTGCATCTCCGAAATTTTCTCAGATCAAAACACAAAAAGAGGAAGAAAATAGGGTAAGAAATAAAAGTAAAATTTGAGATTCTGCTATGGTCCTTCCTTTTTTCACCCCAAATATGACTACTGTTTGTATCAATATTATGGAAAGAAAAATACATAAAAGACTGCCGGGTATAATGCTTTAAATTACTGGCACCTACAACTTACTTGACTTCTGTTTAGAAAATGTAAATGGCATTGGAACCGGAAAGGCGATTTTATGGTTCAGAGAGGTCAGAGGTTACATTCTTGTTCCTTTATTATTTTTATCCTGCGTAGCATAAGCTTTTAACAGACATTATTCAGCTTTCAACCAGACACATTATTTTGAAGTCTCCCAGGGATAAGCTTAGGGCTGCAGCTCAGGCTGGGAGGGGAGAGTGTGGGTGCAGGAAATGAAGAGCCTGGGGAATGAAGGTTTCCGAGAAGGTTGGCATGTTAATGTCGAGTGTGCCCTGCATGACCACACAGTCCCTGGAAAGACAGCACGTGAGAAAATCTAGAAAGACCACCACTGACACTCAGACTCACACTACTGGTTTTAGGTTCTCTGCTTGCATACGCTTACCTTCATATTTTTGTTTATTCTTATGTATTTAAGGGAGGTCTTGAAAAGTGAAAGAATGGCTTTTGGAAACATCATAGTGTGGAACCTTTTAAGAACACTCACATCTATTTTAGTTACCCCCCCCCAAAAAATGCTTTTTTTTCATGCTCATGGAGTTGTATGACCCAAACGTGGTCATCTCCACATTCTAAGTCACTATGTGAAATGAATGAATGCATAATTATTCAATGTTTTTCTTCAAAAGTAACCATAATGCATGGAAAAATTAATATAAACTCTAAGAAAACAGATTAAACGCTTTGGAAAAGCTCAGCCGAGGAGAGTCAGTTATAAAAACGGATTGCAGATTTGTTCTGGGCGGCCAACTATCAATGTTTAGGGCAAACATAAGAAAAGAATTGTTTTTTAGATTGCTTTGCAAGCGACTTTAATTTCTCAATCCCCTTTAATGCAACGAAAACCTCCAAACTATACAAAGTGTTTCAAGTACCGTATAATCAAAAAAGCCAATATCCAACTCCAAAGACAAGGTCTTGTCCTGCAACAGAAGCCTAGTGAACCAGTACACAGACACATAACATATAAAATCATAATTAAAGCACACTTAATGATCCACTTCCAGTTCTTAGATTAACCAATCACCACCAAGAATTCAATTTATCTGTGAGAAGTCTCTTCCCTTCCAATAGATTCCAATCTTCAGACACTGATTATACCACAAGCAGAGTTTGATGATCCTTCGTATTTTCAGTTCTTCAATTTTGGACAATTAAGCACTTCATACGTCCCATACCTATAGCCAAAGGCAATGCCAAGGGTCATGCGTCATTTGACAAAGAATGTCAACTACCTTTAACCTATTTGAAAAAACTATGCTTAGCACCACACTGACTGAACCTTCTGTTGTTCATCTTTCAGAAAAGGTACTCTGGATTTCATTGAATCTCTATACATTTATTTCCTTTTGAGAGGAAAAAGAATATAAAATCAAGTTCGAATCTGCTAGAAATGGATGAGAATGCCCAACACAACTAGATGGGAGATATGGTATTTTTCCTCCAATGGCTCCTTAATAGTTACATCTGATCTTGAAACCAAGCTGTCTGTTCAGGACCTGGTGCTCCCTCCTGAGTTCAGATGGACGCCCAGGAACATGGGCCATTGGTCAGTGACATTTTCCAGATCTTGTTGCTTTCACCAAATGCAGTAAGAATTCTCTCAGAGTTAATGTTTGAAAAGTGCTGACTTATACTGACTTTCTAAGGTCTTGGACAGAAGTGCATTTTTTTTTAAATGAAGGAAGTTTCTGCCAATGGTATGAGAAATTCTTAGTCAAGTAGAAATGTGAATACAAAGCTTATTGCTAACTTAATGTTGTTAATATTCTGATGCTTTTTAATTTTTTTTCACATTTGTTTTCTTTCTGTCTGCATTTTTTTCCACAAAAAATTATGATGTTCAAAATACCCCTCATTCTCAGAATATTTACCTTGATCTTTTGGTACTTTGCTGAATACCAACATTTGATCTCTCAGACCTTTGTTGCAATTTGTAAATAAGGCTGAGTTTATGAACACTTTAATTCTGGCTAAAAAGAGGATTTGGCATTTGCAACTACTAGAGATTATTGCAATTACTTCTTGAGGGGTTACTGTGGAGTGAGAACTATTGTAAACACAGATGCCTTGCCAATTTTTCAATCAGCAGCCAAGAAATTACAGACTTTGAAATCAACAACTGTGGCTTTGATTCCTGGTCATCTGCAGAATCACAATGCTGACTAGGGTCATTAGCTCGTACCTTTTGCTTGGGAAATCACAGGATGCCACAATTATCTCCAAGGTGCCTTCTGCCGTTATAAGAACGGTCTCAGTAATGTCTGAAAACATCAGGTTGCTGTTGAATATAAGCTCATTACAATACGAGGTATCTTGATGTATTAGCTCAAGAGGCAGATAAATTTAAGACCCAAGTTGGGAGCAAAACCCAGCTTCTACATACAGGTATTTTCACATTTTTATGTACAGTTCAGTTAGCCTATTTTTTAGCCATCTCTCTCAGGTGGAGTTTTCAGGTACAGCTTGAATGTTCTAGAACTAATTATGCTCTCTGCATATCTTGTTTAATTTTCCTTCAGTCCAGTCCCTAGAGCTACCCAGGTACACTATCTGCCTTCAATAAATGCTTTCTTTGGTGTCAAAGCATTTCAATCATATTCTACTTTTTCTTGACACTAACATTTGCCTGCAAAGGGTGGATTGCTAGGGTCTGACCTGCACCCCTCTACTTCCATATGTTGCAGCCCTAGCCCCCAATGTCGCCATATTTAAACATAGGGTGCCGAGAGGTAAATGGGGTTAAACGGAGTCATAGGGGTGGGGCTCAGATTCAAAAGGGCTGGTGTCCCTACATGACGAGGAAGGGACACCAGAGGTCTCGTTCCCCCCCGTGGCACACAGAGCAAAGACCATGTGGGGACTTGGGCAGAAGGAGACAAGGCACCTGTCTGCCAGCCAGGAAGAGAGACCTTACCAGGAACCAGCCCTGCCAGCCCCTGGATGTGGGACCTCCAGCCTCCAGAGCTGTGAGGAAACAGGTGTTTGTGGTTTAGCCCCGAGTCGGTGGTGTTCTGTTATGGCAGCTGAGCAGATGACGATGGAGCAAAGAGTGCTGAAAAATGAGCCGAGGCCACTCTAGCTTTCTGACAAATACTGGGCACGTCTAGAGCGTGTGGGCTCCCTGGACCAGAAGAGGCCTGCGATGCTCCAGGGTTCTGTCTCCACAGCAGCCACAGCTGCCCCTGTGGGAGATGATGGTGTTGGCAGAGAGAAAGAGCGTGTGCGAGTAATTCAATAAGGTAAATGTCATATGTTAGACAGTTTAAAAAAAGAATTTGCCAAGGGTTTTTAAAAAAATGAAATATTTCCCCCCCAAAATGTTGATATAAAACTGCTAGGATCGGGGCCGCTTTGGTGGCACCAGGAGGGCAGGTCTGGCGCCCAGCCTGGGTCTCTGTGGGATACGCACAGCTTGTTGCTGGGACGAGGGAAGATTCACCCTGTTTTCATATGGACAATGCCACTCTGCTGCCTCTCTCAGGAGGGACCATTAACAGTTCAGGGTGACAGGCGCTTTATTTGTGAAAATGAGAAGACAACTTCTATAACTTCTGGAAACCCCCTTTAGGTCTAATGGAAATTCCTGGAGTTAGCCCAGATGCAGAGAGGATGCTGCATTGTTCAAGAGACCTCTGCACCCCCCAATCCCTCTTCAGCCCATGGAAGCTCTCGCTTCCCCAGAGAACCCGGGATGGGCAAACCGGCATCTGGAGGGAGCAAGACCCCTCGTTCCTGGTGCCCCGTCAGGGGAACGGAGATCGCCCACCCAAATGGGGCCGGGAGAACAGAGCTGGTCATTCTTTCTTACACGGGCCAAACTGGCCATATAACTTGTTATTAAAAACACATCACAAGGACATTCTCACGTGATCTGAAATTGCCTATGAAGACATCTGCTTGAAGCCCAGAGATGAGGAAGTTCTTTGTTGCCCATGACCTTCTTAAAAGCAATGGGCCACCATGTGAATCATGCTGACAGATGTGGCATTCAGGGTGTCCGTGTGCACAAGTAAAGACCGAAGTCATTTCATGCGAAATACATCTAGTGTCTCACTTCAGGCTTTTCCCATTGACCTTTTCAAATAGCCGTCATGGCTTTTATCTCGTTTCCTTAGTAACTAGCACAACCCCCTTCAAGGCCTGCGAGACAGATACTGTCGTTTTGCCTTTGACATTCTTGCTCCCAAACAACAGAAATGTTTCCCACGCCTTTCCAGAATTTACCTCACCTTCCCATCCCTGTCCCAACAGGCCAGGAGACATCTTCCTTTTCTCCTTAAAGCTAGTGTGCCTGCTTTTCCTCTCTCTTCCCTTGCTGACCTTCTCTCACTTTTTTTTTTCTGGTTCTCTCTTCCTGTTTTCACTTTTTCTTCATTTCTTTTCTCTCTTCCTCTTTCCTCCCTCACATTAGCAATTCCAAATGTGAATCTGTGATCCTTGGTTGACCCTGTGCCCTATTGGGGAACATGGACTGCACACATACCATCCAAATTCAGAGACACTGCCATCTTAAAGCGGGTGTCAGAATGGGAGGGGGTGGGCGTAAGCAAGGTGCCCCGTCCAGTCCTGTCTGCGTCCTGTGCTGATGCTTGAGCTGGGACCCCAAGGTACTGTGGAGCAGAAACATCGGGAGACGGAGACGGGAGCAGGAGAGAAAGAGGGGTTAAAGGTCATTATTTAAGATTCCTAAAGCATAAAGAGAAAAAAATAGCACCTGGGGTGGTGTGGGGGGGTACTGTCAGAGAAAGGAGATAGGAAGTATAAAGAATGAGGCACATTGTGGGGGTCAGTTGTCACGGAAACATGAGCATCCCCACCATGAGGATTTAGACTTGACCCAGACTCTGAAGAAAAGTTTTTTTTTTTAAAACTGAAAGACCATGTCAGCTACTAGTTGCCTTTCTAATAATATCCTCAAAAAAGCATCTCTACTTAATTTAAATAGGTTCATTTGAAATTGAGGCAAGGTAACTTTTAAAAAGATGAAGAACACGGGCAGCTGCCTTAATGATGAAACAAATGCCAGGACTTCCACAAGATTGCTCTCAAGGCCGACGACGTAGCGCGTGCTGACTGCGCACTGACGAACGTTTTCCGTCCTTTGAAAAGTACGTGTACATTGCAGTATTTTTGACAGAGACAATTTTGAAGTCTTATCCAGCTACTCACTGTTTTGTGAATTTAAGTGAAGTGCTGAATGGTGTCTCACAATCCTTCCTACCAATCGGCACAGCCACTGCTGCCTGTGTGGACCACGGCTCCTCAAGCCGGACAGGTGATCAGCCCAGGTGGGTGAGCTCATGGGCAGCGTCCAGCCTCGGGCCCCCTGTGCTCAGATACCAGGCCTGACACCCAGCCAAGTCCAGTAATCAGGGCTCCGGAAGGTCCAGCACTAGAAGTCAGGCTCTGCTTCGACAGCCTGCAGGACGACACGCAGTGAGCCTATGTGCACCTGACCGAGGTTTGGGAGCGGGGAACTGAGTCTTAATTTCTGCTTTATGAAAATTGCTGGGGGTTGTTTTTTCAAGATACTACTTTTTCAACAGTGGAAAGAAGTTTTCCAAAGTCTCCCCATGCGATCTAATCTCAGTGCTTTGAGCTAACTAAAGTAGTTAGAATTTAAGAAGTAGAATTAGAATTATAGTATCTGTCTATAGTCCTATAGACAGATATTTTACTTATAATTTTTACATAGAAATACTTTTACAGGATTAATATTTCCTCTTCATGGGGTCACTAATCTGAAGAATGGGGCTTCTCTGAAGTTCGTACAAATCTTCTGTCTTTTTCCTTTCCCCCGTATGTTTTCTAGCACAAACTCTGTACCATCAGAGGAGGGACTTTGTACACAATTTTAATTCAACTCCCTCCTTTCGAAGATGAAGTTTGAGACTCAGCAGAGGAGTCAGGATCAAGAACCTGGTCTGCCATTCCCAGTCCAGGGTTCCCTCTCTGCCGTGTTTTTCTGAGCACTGAGTTTTTCTACAGAACAAATGGAAAAGAGCATGTGAACCTTTGGCTTCGTAAAGATTTTCAGACCATCAAACTGCACTTACTACACAAGTTAACAGAGAATTATTTCTTCTCTTAAAAAATGTTCAATATATAAAAAATTCAAGAACAGATAAACCAGTAATCACTTCAGAAAGCTAAGTATCACTGCTTTCCTCAGTTTTCTGGGTGTACTCTATGTATTTTTAGGATACAATAATTGAATTTATTTGGAACTTTCTGGAATTCCTGTAAAAATCAGACATATCAATGCTTCCTCTTCTACCATAGCACAGTGATTTACTATTTTTACATCGTTCTCATTTTGAGTTCAAAAGGTAAAGTCCCTGAACAGCATCCTTTGAACCAACCTGCAATGAAAGCCCAGCTCCTGGGGGACCACACAGCGCACCCCCAGCAGGAGAATGTGGGAACCTCGTACCTAAGGAGTTCGTGACCTTTGGCAACCTATTCCAACAGCTGCTGTTGCCTGACCTCTCACTTGTGTCTGCTTCCTTTCTCCTACCCATTCCAAGGATTCCTTCAGAGCAGGGATTCTGGGAGAAGACCAGAGAGCGTGACCCTGCCTCCTTCCCTTAGAGAGGTGCATGCTGGGACGCCCAGTTAGTGTGGATGGGGAGAACCAAGCTCTTTTCAGAAATTCTCATGCTGGAATGTGTTTCACTCAACCAGTTTGCCAATCTCAAAACCCTTCTCCAGAAAAAGAAGTCTGGAAGCTAGCTCTTATACAACTGTATACCAAAATGTTTTTTTGCCTTGAGACTTCTCAACTGACTATACAGCATTAGGTTTCTAGACATAAAACGCTTGTTTACAGACTTTCCAAGATTCTGATGTGGTGACGGGTGCTGCGAATTTCCAGTGTTTCCTGGTCTTTGCCCGGCAGGTGGGCTAGATTGGAATCTGGAGGGTCCTGGAGGGTTGACGGACACTGCCACTGTGTATTTTAGCTTCTCGCTGAGTCAGCCTTGCTAGTACCCTACATCATTGTTAAACTATCTCCCGGCCGTCTTTGGAAGTGGCACCACACAATTTCGATTATTAGCATGGAGTGCAGTGAGGTTTGTACAGTCCACATAAAATTGCAAGTATCTCTGGCAATCTTCTGTCTTTGTCCATGTTACTTTTGCTTCTGACCAAAATTATTACCTCTCCCGGGACAAATTAAACTTATTTTTTTCTGGTATGCTTTGTGCTTTAATATTTGGCTTAGTGATTTTTTGGCTTGCTCATATCTTCTGAGAAACTAATTGTCAACACATAGTTTAGATGACTTTTAAGCTGATAACTTATAACAGTTGCATCAGGTTCTAATATTCCTTACTTGGCCATAGGGGCTCATTCCAAAACTTAGATTTTTAAAAAAATTAGCTAAACAATTAATGGAATTTAAAAGTGTATCAAAACTAAGAACGGCTGACCAGATCCTGAGGGCTCTCATGCACAGTTCAGAGTTGGAATGTTCCCGTGGCATTGCACAGCTCAATCACACGGTCGTACTAAGTAAGCAGACTGAGAAGCTGGCACGTTCTAGATTGATTCATTGGCTTCTAAATTCAGGAATATCATGTGCTAAAATGTTCTGAATCATGATATATACTAAGAGATAACTTTAAATAAAATACGATAGCAACTGTCATCCCTGGGAAGCTTTCTTGTCCAGGCTCACACATTTTCATGGCGATTCCCGTATGATACCTGGTGAGAGAAGGAACAAGGGCAGGGGGTGCGTGTTCCATGACAGCAAGTTCTGCTTACAGGGTAAGGATGCTAATGGGCTGAACTTAGCGGCTTATAATACAATTTCCATTTTATTTTAAACATGTTTTGCATGATATAAAAATATTGATCACAGTGAGCTTTACCAATTGTTATTGCAATAAAAATGGATGCAGAAACAATATTTTTAGTGGAAATAAATTATATAGTCATTTTTTTTTTTAAACCATAACAGGAAAACCTCAGCTGTTGGGTCCTTGGCGGAAAACCAGTGTTTAGGAGAGGCCCTTGGCAGACGAGTCCGAGCCTGTTTCCGTGACGGCGACCCCGTGGTTTAGGAATCCGCTGCTCCTGTCTTTGGCCCCAAGGCCCCACCGAGGTCTCTCTGTCCCCAGACAGTTCTAAAGGGGCAGCTCAGGTTTCCACGGCAGAAACGCGACGGACTGGAAACTAGTCCACTCTCAGTTCGCGTGTGGTCTTTTCCAGTATGCAGGGACACAGCGACACACTTCTTCACTGAATGAGAGTCCCGGCTCACAATGCCTCAGTCGGCTTGCACACGGCCGTCTGTAACAACTGGGAAAATGCAGAGACGCACACTTTTGTAAAGAGCAAGGCGAGGAATTCGTTATGCTGCAAACACACTTTCGTGTTTTTCTAAATGTTAAACTAGGACGAAGGTACTCATTTTGTCATAAAATTGTTCTTAGGTTTATAGGTTTGTACAATTGTGAAAGTTCATGCTAGTAATCACAAAGTTTAAGAGGAATGGAAACCCCCGTCCCCTAAGCGCCTCAGTTGCTGATATAACAAACGGGAGAATGAGAAGCTGTCAGCATTAATGCTTTTGAAGTGCTCTCTGCTTCCTAAAAGAAACAGAAATGTTGGAAGCATCTACGTAAGGTCTGCTCATTTAGAGTGATTGGATAAGCAGGGTAGATTTCACTAGCGTCTGAGACTTGTAGTGAACCCAGCCATCCCTGCTCCACCTGGACTCCATGTGCAAAGGGAGGGACCAGGTCACTGTGGGGGACCCCTCCTCTGCTAGGCTTCCAGTTTCCGGTAGTGGTGAAGAATAAATGATCAAGCAGCCAAGCACATCCAAAGCCCTGTTGCTCTGAGGAATGGGGGCCTTCTTTGAAGATAACTTTTTTCTTTTTTTTGAGTTGTGTTTGCTTAACACGTGGGAATGGGAATAGGTGTCCAAGGAAAAATGCAAATGACCTGACATGGAAATTCAAAATGCACTTCCGAAAAACTACAAATGTGATTTTATAATTTCATTTCTTGTGCTTCAGAAAAGAAAGCACATCTAGCTAAAATGCTATTTTTTTAACTTCTAAATGCAAATGCAATTTTAGAAGACCACTGTTATTCCTTCACTAAAAATACAATTCTCAATGAACAATGAAATTTGCTGATTAAGGCAATGGACCAAAGGATATATACTCTGCCCACCACAGTTTTGGAATAAGTACGAAGAAAAAGTGAGTATAAATATTTTCAACATAGAAATTATTGTTTGCTTCAATATATCCATGAAACCTGGAAGTACACACTTAGAAGAATGAACATAGAGAAAGTAGTAGTAGATGGGAAATCCTCATGAAAAAATGCATGTAGGATTAGGAGAAATACAATGATAGAAATGTTTTTGACTAAATTAATATAAGAATTCAGGAGAAAAATAGAATTTCTGGTTAGACTACGGAAACATAAAAATTTTAAGCTTTTCAATATATTCTAACTAGGTTTGCTCACAAAGATTCAATACATAAAATGGTTTAATAAGATTTAATATCTATATTCTGAATTTTTTTTTTTAAGATTTTATTTATTTTCAGAGAGAGGAGAAGGGAGAGAGAAAGAGCAATGTATGGTTGCCTCTCACATGGCCCTCACGGGGACCTGGCCCGCAACCCAGGCATGTGCCCCGACTGGGAATCGAACCGGGACCCTCTGGTTCCCAGCCCGTGCTCAATCCACTGAGCTACACCAGCCGGGCTATATTCTGAATTTTTGAAATATTCTGGTAGAGTAGGGTTATGCAAGTAAAATTACAATATCGTTATTGCTTAAAATATTCTAAAGAGAAAAAAATGGCTCCTTATAAGGTATCCTTATAACAATGAAAACGTCATCAATTATATACATAGATTCATTGAAATCTCCTTATGTAGCAGCTAAAGTGCGGGTATAGACAGATCATCAGAAATATAAATTAAGATGAAAGCACAAAACTTTCGAGAATCAAAAAGATGGGTACTTTATTGACTGAGGAAAGGAGAATGATGAACGTGAATGCAGACACTAAACTATAAATGACTGAAACGTCAGTGTCAAGTCATGGGACCAGTCACCCCTTGAAAAGGCATTATCACCACCTTTAAAGAGTGGACGAAAGAGAAGAAGAGGAGCCAGGGGAGGCAATGAAGAACAAATATCTGAAAACTCAAAGGCACCAGGAAACGACTACGCTATGTCAATAAAAAAACAGAGGAGAGCTTAAAGAATGGCTACAGAAAACAGCTTACATAAAGACCAAACTGTCCACTGGAATTGGCAAGTAAGAGTCTACGGATACTTTAAACAGGAGTTTATCACGGAATCCTAGGGCATAAACCCCATGGCAGTCAGTGGAAAAATTAGGGATGAAAGAGGGGAATGAACGTTACCAGAGGGGCAGAGGGTGAGGGACAAGTATAGGGTGACGGCAAGACTCAACAATGGGTGGTGAGCACAGGATGCAACATCCTGATGACGTATTCTGATACTGTACACTGGAAACCTATGTAATCTTATAAATTTAATAGTAAAACATTTTACATAGAAAGAGGTGAGCACGAATGAATGCCTTGGAGCAACTCAGGAAAGAAGGAGGACGGGTCTTGGTTGCCCAAGGGTGTTCTGCGTCACAGGGAGATGCCGATAAGATAGATAAAATTCCACACTAAGTAGCACTGTCCTATCCTTTATAAATCTGGACAAAATTGTCTGCACTTAGAACAGTTGTCCTACGTCACATCTGATGGGATCTCAATTTCGGTAGGGGCCGGGGTGCGCTGCCTGGCTGTATTTGAACGTGCTCCGCAGGTGACTGTCCTCCAACACACGTTGAGAGCCACTGCCTTCAGCTCTGGGACAAGGACTCAGCATGCATGCTGAGCTTGGATCTGGTTTGGTTTTCCAGGACCCCGTTCCTGCCTTTTGGGGGCAAACATTGTCTCATGAAAGTTTGACACTGGTTAAAAAACTTCAGGATTTGCCTTCCAGAACTTACCGGTTTCACGCCGACAACAAGCAGCTGCTATTTGGGTTGAGAAGACAGCTTTTGGCTGAGAAAACTATTTCCAGAAAAAAGAAATAAGTACGATTTATGAAGATTGCTTACCTGCATGTTTGATGTTGAAACTTCTTTCCTTTTAAGAAGCATTTCTGGGGATTTTCTGTACATTCACAGGCGCATTTCGAGGGGTTGAGGGGTTGATTTCTGGGGCAGGTTCTTTTACATACGCACTGACATGTGGTTTCATCAAATTCTCTGTTGGGCCCACACGAGGTGGGGAAAAGTTTGTTTTTACAGACACACTGGCATGAGTTCCTGTCTAGTTCTTTGTGGGGTCCACAGCTGGAAGGCCGAAGCCCCCCTTTGCAGACACACTGGCAAGTGTCTTCATCCAGCTCCTTGTTAGGTCCGCAGACGTCATGGAATGCATCTGCCGAGTCTAGACAAACACAGGCAGGCATCTTACTATGCTTCACTCGGCGCTGGGGGAGGTGGGGAGCAGCTACGAGCAGTGAGCGTGTCTCCCTTTCCAGGGTTTTCACTACAGGGCTGTGTGCAAACACGAGCGTGTTGCTTTACAAATGAGTTCAACCCAATATCAACGTGAGGACACAAAGGTCCTCTCACACAGTGACTTAAGTCAGGGTACGATGACCTCGGTATCATGCATGTGGCTGACATTACAGTGTCTGCCAATCACAATAGAGACCCTTGGATTTAGTCTTAAAAAACACCATTCTTGCCCTGGCTAGCGTGGCTCAGTGGATTGAGCACCAGCCTGCAAATCAAGGGGTTGTCGGTTGGATTCCAGCCAGGGCACCTGCCTGGGTCATGGGCCAGGTCTGCAGTTGGGGGTGTAGGAGAGAAAACCACACATTGGTGTTTCTCCCCCTTTTTCTCCCTCCTTTCCCCACTCTAAAAATAAATAAATAAAATCTTTAAAAAAACCCACCATTCTGCTTACCTTCTCCAGCACTAGAGGCAAAAATAAAGTCTTGCTGAGCGAGGCACCTGCAGGCATGGGCATTCCACGTGTAATTTGTTGGGCACGTCTTGTTGGCAGCCAGGCACCTTGGGGGACACAGACGAGTCAGCATTAGTGTAACAGGCATGTAGAAGGAAGAATCTGTCACCTCTGTGTCACAACATCAACACATGCTAGTACAAAAAGCTCTAAAATGGTGCACACGTACAGGAAATGAAGCGTGGTGTTCCCTCACGAAGAGCTTCCCCCCACACCCGCTATCAAATTCTAATCCTGGAGGTGACCGCTGTCCAGGGTGTGGTTTTGCATTACTCCAGACTTCGACCTCTTCAAGGCAAATGCGTTAATGTGTATAATCACATAGTGTTCTGGTTTGTGAGAACATAGGACAAAACCTTTCATATCACTCTGAAATTTCATTTTCCACTAAATAAACATTATGGACACCTTCGTAGGTCATCTTGTGAAGTTCTGCTCCATTATTTGTAGGGGTTATAGCAGTCCATAAAATGGATGTATTATTTTTTATTTTATTAGTCACCTTTTGTAGTGATTGAAGTTGTTTCCAACTTAGCTTTTTCAAAGAATTCTACAGGAAACGTTCTTATACAGGTGCCTTTACTGACTGTTTTTCTGAGGCACAGATGCCCATAGCTGTAAAGCATCCATTAATACAAACTTCCCACTAGAAAGACCATGGTTTTTCTTTCCTTCCTTCCTTCCTTCCTTCCTTCCTTCCTTCCTTCCTTCCTTCCTTCCTTCCTTCCTTCCTTCCTTCCAAAAAGTGACAAAGCCCTCTATCTAAACTATTGAAATGGCCAAAAAGAGCGTCAGGAACCATCTGATTCACTAGCCCAAGGGGACTGATGAATAGTGAGCTTTCTGACAGCATGGGTGTGTCTTGCTCAGTCTGTGCAGTGATTCCAAATGCACACAGTTCATCTGAAGCAGGTATGGAAACAAAACAATTTCCCTGCATGTAGTGAGGACAAATTCTATTTTTCTCTCTCATATTTCAACATCTTTAAAAATATAAATTAAAAAATATAGACTGTGGGTAGAAACAAATGTAGGAATAATTGTAAGACTATATTTCTGAAAATGTCATACAAAGCAAGGTATCTAGTTTTATAGAATGAAATAATGATTTCATAGAATCTGGTTCTACTAACTCCTTAGTTTTTGCACTTCATATTGAATAAAAATAGAACTTTCAGAATAACACTCAATTATGTTGTATGTAAACACTGTGCCCACTTAACCCTCATTTGCTAACCATGGTTTGCCCAAGGTAAACTAAAATTTTAATTTTTAATATTCTTAAAACTTCAATTTCTAGAAAAATATGACTTCAGATACTGCCAAAAATAAGAAACTATTACTCATCAATGTTAGCACATACTTCAAAATTGAAATGTGAAATCCCACTATGTACCATTTAATTAGAGGAATATATATTTGGATGAAATGCATTTTCATAATTACTTAGAAGCTCCTTGCTCTAAATGTGAGTCACAAGTTCTTCGCATTTAAAGCTTCTCATGTTAAAAAATAGGAGACACACTTTCCAAAATATAGTCATTTTGAACAAAAGGAAATGTTTTCATGGTGGATAGAAGATTTAGCACAATCCTGACCACTTATCTTAATCTCCAAAGCACACTTATCCTATTAAATTTTTGTTATGAATATTAATGCCTACCATATTACAATGTTTACAAATTAGTTATTTTGTATAGGATATTTATAGAACACGGACTCAAGGACACATTTTGGAAAGCAAAGCAGATTGTGCAATTATCACTAAGTAGATGTATACTGAGAATCGGATGTAAATAAACTGATTTTCCTACTTTCCCTTTCCCACCCACAAACCCACAGACACAACCACAGTCCTGCTTATAATCTGTATGAAAGATAGAGGTGTTTTTTCTAAGAATGATTTCAATAATTCTTTTAAAACTTCACTAGGCTGATTGGATAGTTATTGCTATTTACTTGCAATTAGAGGGCAACAATGGAAGGATAACATGTGTTAGAGAACAATGCTTTAATGATAAGAATCAATCTGATTTTGCCACTTATCTCTTCTTTGAAATTGTAAAAGATTCATATGCTCCGAATGTGCTCTGTTCGAATTCACTGTGCATGCTGGGTAATGATTACTCGCTCTTGTACTGTGAACACTGCAGGGGGACTTTGGGGGACACTAATGTTTTGACTCTCATCTTCTGTATTTTTGGCACTGGAGATGTTATGTACCTGGAAATTCCCTGACCCCCCAGATCCCTGGGTAAGGCACAAAGACATACCACCACCTTACATGTGGCACTACTCAGAACTGAGCTGAAATGTTACTCCTTTCCCCAGAACTGTAATCTTTGTCATACAGTTCTATTGAAAAAAAGTTAACTGCATCTTGATTTACAGTGAACTACTGTTGACCTGCTTTACTAAATATCCCATAGATCATTGCCAATGAATGTTAACATTAACTGAATGCAAATGGAACTTGTAGCACTCACTGGCTTTTTTTTTTTTTAAAGCAAATTCGTTCTTTGGAGAGGAACTGCGCTATTAATCAGTTACTCTCATTGACAGCTCCTTCAATAAGTTATTTTCTCAACAACCCAACAGATGCAAATCCTGCCCACAGGGTAGCTCCTCACTGGCCCCCGTATTCTGAGTCTCGTTACATGTGGAACGGGATCCCAGCGCATCCCTTCGAAAGCATGTACTACCAGCTCTCTACACTCTTCAGAGCATCTTCGAGCCTTCAATGGGGGCACCCAGGAAGATGATCAGGCTTTGGAAAGGCAGGAAAGAAAGGACCAGGGCCAGAGCGGAAACGAAACACAGAGCAGGAAATGAGCTTGATTTTGTGAAGCCCAGGCTGGGGGGAAGAGGGGGGGAGCAAAAGCAGAAAGGATGCCAAAACAGGGAGGTAGGGTCTCTGCGCTCCCTTCTTTGAGAAGCTGAAACTCACTGTCAGTTTCTGGTCAGAAGAATGAAATAATGCTTTGAAAGATTACTTGTGACATTGCATAGGAGATGGAGAAACAGTTGATATGAGAACGCTAGCACTGAGACCACTGCATCAGAAATACATGCAGAATGGGGGGGGGCTGGGGAGGGCGGTGATGGAAGTGAGCGTTGGCTGAGCAGACAGATGGCCCTCCCTCTCTCCCAAATCATCAAGCGTTCGGGTAAGACCGAAGGAAAGGAAGTGATTCACGCCAGCTATAAGAACAAGAAAACATTCATGACAACTGTGTGAACTCAAGGTCTAAAAGAACACAAGAGAACACTGGAGGAATAACATGGACTCGAGCAGTTGAAGAAATCTTCAATTTTGCATCTGTTATAGCTTCTATAGTTATCAACACAGCAATATAAGATAGATTTAGGTAAAATAGTATAGGTCAACAATATGGTCAAGTCCTGACTGGCACAGAGACAATGGCTAGGCGCTCGGAGGGGATGCGCTTCGGAGGAAGACAGTGAACAGCCGCCTCTGCACCGCAGCTGCTCCTGCACAGGGGGCCGCGGGGCGCGGCGTCTCCACCTGCACCAGCGCCCGTGTCTTCGCTGACACCTGCATCTTCGCCTTGCGGCTCACAGGGGACAGATCTCTGTCACTCCCCTTTGGCTCCCCTTGCGTTTTCCCTAAAGTCCCTGGAAACAGAAGCCTCCGATCTGCCTAAGCAAAGGAGCGCAGAGACTCAATGGGGGAAAAAACTGACATTCACGTGTCCCATTTATTGCCAAGTCCCCTAAAAGGCAAGATTTTTTTTTTAAACTTGCCCATCGATTTCCTTATGCTTTCGTTACCAATGTGGGACTTGTATAGTTTTATTCACCTGCATGCTCCTTATGCACCGGACATCCCAAAGAACAAAGAGGGGCCTTGCTTGTTTGGGGGCAGGAGGGCATTG
The DNA here is from genome assembly GCA_004026765.1 of Micronycteris hirsuta. Classification (NCBI taxonomy): domain Eukaryota; kingdom Metazoa; phylum Chordata; class Mammalia; order Chiroptera; family Phyllostomidae; genus Micronycteris; species Micronycteris hirsuta. The sequence continues at coordinate 96,614 of PVJI01001311.1, forward strand.
CTCTGTCTCAGGTGGTAATGCATAATGGTCCCCCACAAACTACTGGCAGGGCCGGTCCTCCATATGCTACCCAGGTCGTTCCCTCTGATGAAATGAAGCCTAGGCTACCATTTACCAAACGAAAAAATGGGGTGAGGAGGAAATCTGAGGAACATGTGTTCCTTTGAATGTTATTTCGAAGTAACAGTAAAAGGAAGTTCTTTCAAGTAATTAATCAATATTCGATCCCTGCTGAAATGAAAATACGAATAGATATACTGAGAAAAAATCATTGAGATTAAAGAAACGTGACCAGATGCTAATAGATGTAAAATAATTTACTTACATTTATTGTTTGCTTTGGGCCAAAACCTGCTGAAGGCTTAAATGATTTTAGCTTTAACACCACTTACGAGTTGGCACACCTGATTTCACCAGTGTTGTCCCTAAGTTACAGAGAGTATGGATGTTGGACGGATGTGTGGGATTCCATAGAAATCCTGCTTTCATTTTGTGAACTGCTGTGCCTGTCCAGTGGGCTTCCCTGTTTCAGTGTAATGCTATTTTCCTGGTGCACCGTAAAATCTTCTTCTGTGTTCGATGCAACGTACATTATCGCAGACCTCCCAAACGCCCCTGAATAAAGTGCATTACACAGAACATCGTTTTGTATCGGCACGGGGCACAGACAAAAGAAGTGGGGCTCAAACTCACTGCGGCAGCGACACGGGCAGGGACCGTCGGATGATGGAGTGCACTTGTCGGTAAGCGTCCAGCTTAGACATGCAGCGGCAGGACGTGTGATTGGCAAAACTGACGGTTATCGGTTTGGGGCCTTGAGAGAGAGGCACTGTGATTTCAAACAACTACAAAGAAGGGGCAGAAAGAAGAAAATGTTATATCGATGCCGTCCAGCATTTTATGGTAAATGCTGGAGTCCCAACAGAGTGAGATTAATGCTTCGTGATTAGGTGGCGTGCTGCCTACCACACGCAGGACAGACAGTTTTCTGTTCAGGATGCAAAAACTGGTTTGCTTCTCATCAATATCCTTTATCAGCTTAATCAGCAGTCCCTCTGCTTATCTCGTGTCACTGCTGTAGAACACAGTAGAATTTCGATAACCACCTAATGATTCTAGAGCAGAGATGTAGCAGACCAGTGTTTTCAAGGAAAAAGAATTATATTAGAGTCTTAGGTTATTCCAGGGGGTGAAAAAGTGGCACTGATATAAATTCCTTTGTGATCTAAGAGCAAAGCTAGAAATGTTTGGGTAAGTCTTATTGTACACAAACTGAATACACAGCATAAAACGCACAGATGTAAAACTGGTTTTCATTTCAAATTACATCTGTACCTCAGGGCAGTTTTGCATGTATTTGTGATCTCTTATAAATTTATTATGCTTAAAAGAAAAAAAAACATCTACTACTGACTAGATAAAGCTTTGTTTCTGCTGTGTTGGCAAAGGTATTAGGAAAATAATAAGCTTAACGTAAGGTAGGACATTCTACAGGATTGTGGATTAGAGTCTCGAAAGTTAGTTTAACCAAAGTCTCATTCTGAATGCCTTGTTGGGGGAGAATTTCAGTTCTCTTCCTTCTACAGAAATAATGCTTTAAAACATTTAAATTGAAAATTTAATTTAAATATACAAATTAGTCATGAAGTAAACCTGAGTGGAGTTAAATTCCCAAGGCTCTTGACATCTAAATTATGATCAGTGACAATGGTGAAAATGGAGCCCTGGCCAGCAGCTTCTTGATAAGATCAGCCTGTAGTAATGTCACCGCAGCCGACCCATGACCCACGTGTTGTTTGCTACTTTTATGGCAATCGGAGCGGCACAGAAGACATGACACACTCCAGAGCCTCGGGATTTGGCGCCTGGCTGTAATTTCATACCAACAGTTGAAGATCATTGAAAACATTTAGGGAACACAATTGCCTGAATGTTGTCCATAATACAGAGAGATTTACTGAAATGAGGCTGAAGAAGGAAATACAGAAGTATCTAAATTATAAAATGTGGATTTTTTTTCACTTGAAAAGCATTCATTTCAAATGCCAGCTGCTTTCTTAGCCTCAGTGCCTTAGGAGGGATGGACACAAGGTCACACCCAGACAGGAGGACACTTTGATTAGCAACCCCACTTAGAAGTTGTGTGAACTTGAAAGGTCATTTAACTTCTCAAAGTTGAAGAGTATATTTGACCCCTGATTTCATGATACTGCTATAAAATTACATAAGCTAATACATATGAACGTAACATACACATTGGTTACTGTATGGACATGGGTTTTTTTGTTTTTTGTTTTTAAAGATTTTATTTATTTATTTTACAGAGAGGGGAAGGGAGGTAGACAGAGAGGGAGAGAAACAGCAATGTATGGTTGCCTCTCACATGGCCCTCACTGGGGACCCGGCCCGCAACCCAGGCATGTGCCCTGACGGGGAATCGAACCGGGACCCTCTAGTTCCCAGCCCGCGCTCTATCCACTGAGCTACACCCGCCAGGGCTGGACATGGGTTTTTTTAACTGTTTGCATGCATTCTCTGGATTCTAGCTATCCTCCAGAATACTCCACTCTGCATAAATAATTTCAACATATGACCTCAACGTAGCCCAGCATTATGATTTTGACCAGTTTCTTCTCTAAAAGACATTTGTTTATGCCGTTTGGATAAAAACTTTTATTAGGTGAAATGTCACATTGGCAGAAGTCCTTTACACTATGCATACCTATTTTAAGAAGATAATTCTGCAGTGCCCATAAACGGTACAGGACTCCTCATGACATCTGTGGACCCCACATGAATAACCAGAGTTACAAAACAAATAGGAAGTGGCTTAGAAAAGAAGCCATTTCTCGTATGTTCCATATTTAACTTTTGAAAATTACTTAAGCTCTGTGATAGTGGGAACGGTAGAAAGATGTAGAACCCGGCTCACAAGAGCCTAGATGTTATGTCTACTGTACGGGCAGGCATTTTTGCCTGGAGTGTACAAGAGCCATTTAACAATCATCTACACTAATGTTGTGATTGAAGTCTTGGGCATTGATAAGATTACCTGGTGAGATCATAAAATCTCTGATCACAGAAACCTGGGGCTGGGAACATTTAAGAGGTGAAAGGAGGCAGATGAGCTGTTAAGCACACCTGGGGAGGTATAGGCATGGAGAGAATCAGGCCGGGTGAGTTGTTAAAGTGAGGGAGGCAAAGAGTGACAGGCGAGCTGCAGAAAGGCGTCTGTGGTCACAGGGTCCAGGGTCTCGGGGATGCCAAGGATGGAAGGCTAGAGGGGAGACAACTGGGCACCAGGAGCAGCTCTAAGGACTGGGGCAGGACAGGGGCTGTGAGGACAGGAGCCTGGCACAGTGGAGAGACAGGAGAGGCCCCACGTGACTGGAGGGAAAGGGCTCTGGCCGCAAGGGGCACTGTAATCCTTGCAGGATTTGTCACTGTCTCAAGTGACACAAGGCAGAACAGAGCCGGAGAGGGAAGGATAAGGCACCATTTGAGATAAGGGCTGTTGCGGAGGAGTGAAGGATGTTTTCCCAGCCCTGGGTGGCCATTCCAGACCCCGCCTGGCCTGCGTCCCCAAGCAAGAGCTCAGAACTTGCTCAAGCCTCGGTGACTCGGTGACTCGGGTGACTCAGGGCATCCGTCCACAGTCAGGACCTGCCCGGGAGTACCAAGTATGTATCAGGACCTGGGGCTGGGAAGAATGTTCTAGTGAAATGAAGATCAGTTAAATGCCCATGAAGAAAGTATCTTCCTAGAAAAATAAGCCTGGCTCTATACTTTCAAGGAGAAGAGATTTGTGTTGGCAGACATACTACTTAAAAGCATAAAGGGGCAGGTAAAGAGGGATTTAAAAAAATATTCACTGTTTAGAAAAGTGTTTTATTTCCTGTAACTTGAAGAAATCATATGGCTGAAAACTACAGTACAGCTTGGGAGAAAAATATACCCATACTTTAGCTAATTAAATAAAATAAAAAACATTAATGATTGGTGTTTCATTTCTCTTGTTTGAGTGTAAAGAGGCAATTGACCAGCTGAATTCAGGTAATTCTATCAAAGGGAATAAATAGGTCAAAACAGTAAAGCAAAGAAAAATTTTTCTTGAAACACTTCTACCTCCAAATTTTGACCTGAATGTTTCTGGGAGTCTCTTTAATTCTTTACTTGACTGTGCCGCAGCGTGGACAAGAGGGAGGGGCCAAGAGAAAGATGTCTGTGACCAATATTGAAAGTAGGGAAACTCTTAATAATTGAGTTTGATGTGTGTGTCAATTTCAGAAAAATCGGACATCTGGGAGTGTGCAGAAGTCACTGTACCTCAGCCAGCTCCTGACCAGCCAAGGGCCTCTGCCATCTTCCAGATTTTTCTGTGCTCAAACACACACACTGACTGACAGTTTTTGATTAGAGTGATTACATAATCACTACCTTTACAACAAGTATAGTAAATTCTGTTTTCTTTACCGAACAAGTGTGGATTTTATATAGCTATATTTAATGTCTATGCTACTAAGAATGTCCATATGCTTTTTCTCCTAATCAGATAATATGTGCTTAAAAATATAAATTTTTAAACTAAAAATATTAATAATTAGAATCACATTATAAACTCACACATCCCTCTCCTGAAATAAATCAATATACTTTTAAAATAACTGGCAAGTTTCCTTCTCCACTAGAGATGTAAGAATAACCCAGGGGATAATCTCAAAAACAGGCAGACATTAACTGGAGTCCTGAATTTTCAATTTCGTACTCCCATGACTTGGAGAAATCGCCCAACTTCCCTTGGCCACCACGGCATAATAAAATAGGGACAATAATATGATGATTTCGTGGTAGGGCTGTTTGGATTCCCCTCGTCTTCCCCATCTGCCTTCAAGATTGTATTCAATCTTTGGTAGATGAATCACAGATTTTAAAATTTCTGTTTAACCTCATTCCTTGTCTAGTTTTCAGTAACTGTTTATTGAGAACCTAAAAGAAGCCACGTGCCAGGTGCTCGACTGTCAAGAAGACAGTCGTCAACCAATCTATGCCACTCACCGGCGAGCAAGACTCACACGGAGTGAACTAGGAAACACTTCATGCAGGTTACGATGCTATGGTAGATTTGTCAAAACATCCACTAGTTTACCACAAATGCTGTTAGCGAGCGAGAACTGGCTGTTTCACTCTCTTCTGGAAATTGGTGCTTGCCACTATATGAAGAGCTGAATCAACACAGTTTCTATAATTCTCTCTCGAAGAGCCAAAGTCTATTCAAACACAGTAGTGTGTGAGGCAAATAATAGATTCTTTATATTTTAGTAAAATAAGAATTCTTACACTATTGTCAGACTATTTTGGGTTTTAATGTGTACACAATAGTATTTTCTCATTCAGATTTATGCTCATCAAATGCAAAATGCATGTATTCAGCATAAGCTGACTCTATGCACATATGTGTGTTTAGTCAACACGGACTGATGATGACAATCAGAATTTGATATTTTGAACATGATGAATTTCCTAAAATAGTTTTATGCTATAAAGTGAATTGTTCTTAAGATATTAACTCGTATCTAATTTAGGGTTTCAATAATTGTAAAATTCATTATGGAGACTGATGCTAGTCTATCAATATAAGCCTATTTAATGAGTTGCCGGTTTTAATGATCAAAAGAACTTACATAAAGGGGGCATTTAAACAAGGCTGGAAAATTAAAAAAAAAAACCTGATTGTGTATGCTGCAAAACTGTAATTTGAAAAGGAAGTGGCGATCATTTTCAACTGAGAGTTTCCTCATTGCTATCAACTGGAATTTTTAAATAAGAATATTTAAGAGTTAATTCTCACCAACAAGAATGAACTTCAAAAAAAAGCCATTTTTTGAAACAATAGGTTGTTTACCCAGCATAGCAACAGTTGTAAAGCAACAATTCCTATTTCCACTTATCTTGCAGGCTATTCAAGGAAAAAAGGTGCAGAACTTCCTTACTGAGAAGATCCTGCATTAAGTGCACAGACATAGGCAACCAAAAAATGCCTCCCTTTACACCTTCACACCCCGAACTGGAACCAGTTTCTCTTCAAGCATGCTATCTCACAGCCGTATTTAATTTAAATGCTCCAGCCTTGAGTCTGTTAATTAAGGATGGAAACAATTTGTAGCCCCTGGAGTGTGTGATTAACAATGGTAAAGTCAGATAGAAACACTACACAGTAATTTAAAGGAGTAACCCCCCCACCCCCAAATGGGAAAAAGTGAAAACTGAGCGCTTACTTTTTTGCATTTTATTTTTTGCTCAACTGAGCATATCACCCACATAGCCAACTATCCAGGGCCTATGAGCTCGATCTGGTCCGGGAAGAACACGGGAGAGCAGACCCTAACAGATTTACATCTGGCCCGGCATCAATTTTAAGATATTGTTATACATAAAATGTATGTTCAGTGCTACCATTATAACAAAAACACCCTCCAGGAGGTTTAGAAATACTGCATAAAACATGTGGACATGATCGGGACTTTGATTTGAAAAAAAAAAAGTGCTACTTTTAATAGATGCATAAATTTTTTACTTAAGGCAAATGTGACTCCTAAAGAAACTTTTAGTGACTGTTATTGGTATAGAGTTCTGTTTCCCCCATCTGGATAAAACCTGATTTTCAACAAGTGTGCATGCCAAGTATTAATTAGCTGAAGATTCAAAACAAACCCATTCCACTTGTTGAATACATATGAATGTAATAAGCTAATTTTTCAGACTGCCCCAGTGTTCTGTTTCATTGATGGAAGGACCATCTCCATCTGTAGTGCAAAATAGGACCTTTAAGTTTCAGTCCATAATTGCGCATTGTACTTAGGCTTAAAAGATTTTGCTGTCAAAGAAAATTTTATGAAAAACCCAGCTTAACCCAAATATAATCTGGAATGCTTTTGTGCTCTTCTTATTTCTTTGTAACACAATTGAAAAAGAGAATAGCTGTTTCTTGAAGATGGTAACAGAGAATTGTAACTGATCCTGTTCAAGTATTTCAGAATGAGCCAGAGACTGAACTCCCAGGTGGAGCAGCCTTCCTTATCGCCTTGAACGCACACAGCAAGGAGGAAGCAACTCCCAAGGAAGCCCGGGGGATTTAGAAGTTCTTTTTCATGCCCATCTTCAGGGAAAATACATAAGGTAAATACGAACATTTAACTAACTTCTCAATCCAAGTGTCTGGCTCAGAAGCAGATGACTTTCTTCTGCTGCTACGTTTGTCATCAAATAATTGACCTTCTGCAAAATTCACGTTCTACTCTTGGGTTCTATGTCTTAAATATACAGCTGCGCATAAGAAAACATACTGAAAGGATATGTTTATAGAAGAGGTCACAAAACCACCCAATCAACGGAAGCGTTCAGCAGCCCTGGATCTGAGTGTGTGTGGGTAGGGGGCGGGTGGGGGGAGGGGTGTCGCAGAGCAGGTGCTATTGATTAGGTCAGTGGAATGCTGGGTGCAGATGGTTCCACTTTGCAACTAACCCGGCTCCTCACACACTCAGATAGCACGCCCTCCGTGGAGCCCATAAAGGAATTCCTATGAAGTTTCCGTTGAGCACGTGGGTGCTACTTGACTCAGGGTCCATGGCCCTTATAACGTGTATGAGTCCAACAGGTGAATTTTGTTGCTAAATGATGTCTCTGGAACTCCCTTAACAAAACAAAAACTCGGTGACCTTCAAAAAATACAGCTGTTAAGAAACTTTTATGTTGGAAAGAAATCGCCCCATGCTCCTGCTTATACTACATTGAAAATATTATAAAATAAACTCGGGGAAGAGGCGTTCCTTGAGTGCAAGCTTCTAGAAGCTGCCTTATTAGTAAAAATGTTCAATGCAAGCACACACTGCCTTCAGGAGTCTCACACCTTGCTCTCCCTGGGTGTGTAAGCCCCCTTGACGTCCATTCCCACAGACCTTTGCTCGTCCCCTCCTACACTTGGCCTGCTCTTCATGACTGGATCCGCTTGCTCAACTGCACACTCCATTCATTCAGGTCCTGCATGTCCCCTCAGGCCCATTGCACTTAGTGGGGGCCTCACCACACTTGTGCAATTCAATTTAAATTAAAACTACCCCTTTTACCATAACAGAAAGCCTGAGTGGATTCTTCAGGAGAGGGAAGGGCATGAAATTACAAAATCAAAGGACTATCAATGACTGAATCCCGGCTTTCCCTCTTCTCTCCTGATCCACAATTCTCTAAGTGGTGCCAACCACACCAGGGTTTCCAACCACATTTATCAATACGATGTGTCCTTCCAAATCTGCAGCTAATGACCCAGCCACTGCTGTGGAACTCTAGAATGATATGCCCAGGCTTTTTCTGATAGCTCCACCTACATACCCCTCAGATTCTTCAAAATCAGTATACACAAGACTCTAACTTTGACCTCAATTATGTTCTCTTCTAAGTCTCCATTCTACTTAGTGCCAAGCGTCTGCTTATGGTGTGCCAACTACTGTGCTCTACGCCCCAGGGTGATAACCCGACACAAGCTTTGCTTTCCTGGAGTTTAGGGCCTGGAGAGTAAAACCACCTGAGAGATCAGGTAACGATGCTGCAACAGAAGCAGAAAGGGAAGTGATGTTTACAGCTAGGACTACGTAAGAGTAGCAATTAGCTACGTAAGAGTAACAATTAGCTAGATAAGTGGAGTTGTGGGGAAGGTGTGTGGGGAGGTGTTTCAAACACAGGGCACCTTACTGTAATGACTTGGAGATAAGAGATATCGACACAATTTAAAGAATAACATAATTCAGTGCTGGTGGAAAACAGCATTTGAAGGGAAAAGCAGTGACAATTGGGGCTGCGGATGTAGGTAGCCACCAGATCATGAAGGCTCTGGGAACCATGTGAAAGGATTTAAACTATGGAAGAGTGTCATTCAAAATATTTAACAACTTAGAATGTTTGCACCAACCAATCAGACCTGATGCTAGCCTGAGCCATCCAATCAGAAAAGAGCGGTTATCAACACACCAGCTGAGTGCTGGCTCAGTCCCAAGAATGCAACGCTCCTGGAGAGTTTTGAGCTGTATTGATTATCACCGAGGAAAGAAAAATCAACTATCAACAACCAAACCTGGAAAAAAAAAAAAAGAAAAAAGAAAAACAAAAACGAACTAAGCAAAGAACTATAACAGGAATGGAATCTCAGAAATGGAGATCACATGGAGGGTTATCAGTGGGGAGGGGGAGGGGGAAAATGGGGTAAAAGGTGCAGAGAATAAGTAGCATAAATGGCAGGTAGAAAACTGACAGGGGGAGGTTAAGAATAGTACGGAGAAGCCAAAGAACTTATATGTACGACCCATGGACATGACTAAGGAGGGGAATGCAAGTGGGAGGGGGTGTGCAGGTGGAGGGGAAGAAAGAGGGGGAAATGGGACAAGTGTAATAGCATAATCAATAAACTATATTAAGAAATAAAAGTAATTTATTGCCAGATGAAAATCTTTGTCCTCAAAGATCAGTATGTGTTTCTGGATGTATGGATGTGTATGTGTATGTGTGCATGTGCATATGTGAATGTACACACATTCATATGTATATTTATTGTTTTTTTCACTTGGCTTTGACACCATGGTGTGAGTTCATAGAGCATCCGTTACTTTGTGATATCATATCATCAAAACCACAAAATATTGAAAAGTTAACTCCACCCCCAAAGAGAATACCAGACACTCCAAACTGTACGAAGGTCTTATAAGGGGCCCATGGTTTAAGCGACGGCCGGGAAGGGCGGGGCGGGGCCGCAGGCCGGGGGCTGAGACACCTACCGTCTTGCTGAGGTAGCCTGTGCTGGTGTTCATGCACTGATGCCCCTCGCTGTTGCAGCAGCCCCCACATCTGTAGACGGACACACATGGAGGTTTAAAGAAGGTGTTTGTGGCCGCTCCAAACTCCTTCCCCACATCTACACACACCTCACGCGGCATGCATTGAGTCTTTCTCCACTCATAATCAATACCTGTCGAGTCACAGGGAAGGCCAGAGGTTACACAGAAGCCACCACGGCGGAAACAGCCCACAGCAGTTGGACGTCACTTACATTTGATTTCAGAGCTGAAGACTGACATTGCAGAGATAACTTTAAAGCAATAGTTGACGGTATCCTGAATGGCCCTGTGAACTGGCGTACACTATCATGCATCACAGAGCAGCTAAGGATGTGGTTTTCAAACTTCTACAGCCATGTGTCGAGCTGAATTAGGATTATGCTTTCTTAAAATAACACCAACATTCCCCAGCACTTATGTTTGGTTTTCTCCACCAAAGAAAACACAAATTTAACCTGGAGATGTTGCCCAGATTTGCAGAGACAGGCATGCTCATTTGCTATAATAGGCACTGTTTTCATGGTCTCAAAGCAAATAGGAACATGATTTGACTTTTCTTTTTCAACTGAGGTGTAAATGAGAACATGGCTATGGTTTTGGGCTCAATTCAAACATCAATTTCAGGCGGGCTATTTGGCAATTTTGGGTAATGTCAAGGTTGGTGGTAGCTACTTGAAATACAAGGGTATTTTCCATCAAGTGGAACATGTATTCCAAACTACGTTTTTTTCAGAAAAGTCAAATTTTCCTGTTCCTTTCATGCTCTTTCTTGGAGTTTTGCTTCCAATAACTTGGTGGTTTACTCACAGCATTATTGTCTCTTTAAATACTGCATTACAAATGATGTATGTCTTAAATGTTCTGGTCTACTGCCCCATATTTCCCCTAAAATAAAATCCTATGGGAAAAAAGGACAAACTATTCATTATTGAACCAGGAGGCCATTTCGTTTGATTGGCTTTGTTCTGAAAATACCTTGCAATCTCAAACGTTTATAGAAATTAGTATCTAATAACAGAAGGGAATTACTTTTTAAAAGTAACCTACCAATTTATACTATGCCAATTTATGCAACATCATAATTTTTTGCGACCCTTTCTCCTGGATCTCTCAGAGGCTTTACCAAAGTACCCTCGCAAGCCTGCTCCCTGTGAACCACTAAGGCAACAAGTAGTACTTGAAAAGATGAGTTGGAATGATTTAGAAATTAAGCATTTCTAAATTATTTTGCAAGATACAGAATGTTTGCATGATTAAACTCACTGTAAAATATATGTGCACGTTTTAAAATTTTGCAATGACATTTCACCTGATTACAAAAAGTTAAAGTGCGTCAATAGGCATGCACTCTCCTCGCTTTATGCGCATTTCAAAAAAAATTATCTCAACCACTCACAGTGGAATCATACAGTGCTGTATTTGAAAAATAATATTTACTTTTGGCCCCAAAGTATTCAGTGGTACCAATGCTGAAAGTAAGGACCGAGGCTGGCGACCTACACTGGGTTGATGACCACACGACCCTTTCATAGGTATGTGTTTCCCCATTCTTACTTTTCAAGATCTCTGTATTGTAATGGGCGGCAGCAAATTTTATAGTGTCTTCTGTCCTCGTGCTGATGTCGGGCTGCTCTTCGTCTTGCTGCCAGCCTCCTCTCCGTAACTGGCACTTGTACATTTTCCAGTACTCGGGGTAGAGCACAGTCATGAGCTCGTCCACACTGGACACCTCCCGCAGCTGCTCCTCCAGAGCTCTGCCTGCATGAGCCTGTCGAAGAAGCACGCAAGGTCAAGTACGTATTGGAGGGAACGGTGTGTACACAGGACCACTGCAAGACCTTCAGGTGTAATATTATATGTGCTGGATCCCCAGTAAAATATTAGAAACCACCCTTGAATCACATAAGATTTCAAGGGAATCGATTCATACATTAATTTGAACCATTACTACCATCAAAATTAAATTAAACTTCATCATTAAAATATAGATTTTCGTTTTTAAGACAAGAAGTTTGGGATACAATTTTAACAATGATTTTTGAAGTAGCTTGTTTTATGAATAGTTATTTTACATAATTGGCAAGTTCGTGAGTTTGAAAATTTATTTAAGCTTGTGTTACCTTCAAATAGAAATAAAATTAAACTGCTTTGCTTCATTTGTAGTTATCAGCATCAATAAAATATAATTAAGCAGGATGCTTGAAATTAGGAATCAGTTTTACAGAAGCTACTTTAGAGTTGATAATCTCATGAAGAATGGGATTTCAACCACAGCATCACAAAAAGGTTTATATATTGACAGAACCTCCAGTGTTTCCAAAAAATTGATCATCAAGATTTATTCTGGTATAAAAAAGACATGGTATGATCAGCATTCTGCTTACAAATAGTTAATTGTCTCTATTAGTGCATCCAATTAAGTGGAATATCCCATATTATATTCAAGTAGTCACTATACCTAAGAAAAACACATTTTTAAAAATTATGCTTTGAAATCACGGAAAAATGACACATTGTTTAACTTTATCTGCAAAGTAAACTACAACACGACCCGTTTGTTTTATATTGCCATGACTGCCCCAGCTGCAGAGCCCAGGTATGTCATACATTGAACACTGGACATCGGAGCTGCTAACAGTGCAGGTAACTGCCTCCCACACCCCTCAGCCAAGCGTCTTGGATGGAGAAGCTACATTCTAAAAAGGTATAGTTTCTCCTTTCTAATTTTTGAAGTACAAAATAAATAACTTTGCTTTAAAAATAAAAATATTAATTAAAAGACTTCTCACCACTATTTTATTTATTTTTTAGTGTATTTTATTGATTATGCTACTACAGTTGTTCCAATTTTTCCCTCTTTGCCCCACTCCATCTGGTGCCCTCATTCCCTCCACAATCCCTCTCCTCAGTTCATGTCCATGGGCTGTGCATGTAAATTCTTTGGCTTCTCTATTTCCTACACTTTTCTTAGCATCCCCCTGTCTGTTTTACACCTACCAGTTATGCTTCTTAGTCCCTGCTCTTTTTCTTCATTCTCCCCGTCTCCGCCTTTCACCTAATAACCCTCAAAATGGTCTCCGTGTCTAGGATTCTGTTCCTGCTCTGGTTGTTTGCTTTTTAAGATTCACTTGTTGATAGTTGTGAATTTGTTGCCATTTTAATGTTCATAGTTTTTGATCTTCTTTTTATTAAATAAGTCCCTTTAGCATTTCATGTAATAATGGATTGGTGACGATGAACTCCTTTAGTTTTACCTTGTCTGGGAAGTACTTTACCTGTCCTTCCATTCCAAATGATAGCTTTTGCTGGATAGAATAACCTAGGCTGTAGGTCCTTGTTTTTCATCACTTTGAATACTTCATTCCACTCCCTTCTTGCCTGCAAAGTTTCTTTTGAAAAATCAGCTGACAGTCTCATGGGAACTCCTTTGTAGGTAACTATGTCCTTTTCTCTTGTTGCTTTTAAGATTCTCTCTTTATCTTTAACCTTTGATGTTTTAATTATGATGTGTCTTGGTGTGATCCTCTTTGGGTCCACTTTGTTTGGGGATCTCTGTGCTTCTTGGACTTGTATGTCTATTTCCTTTACCAAATTTGGGAAGTTTCCTTTAATTACTTTTTCAAATAAGTTTTCAGTTTCTTGCTCTTCTCCTTCTGGCACCCCTATGACGTGGATGTTGGCACTTTTGGAGATGGCAGTCCAGTGTCAACAGTCCCTTCAAACAATAATCAAGTTAAGACTATGCTATATGCAAATTTAACATTCATTTAATAGTTTTATGGTGTTGAAATGCATGGAAAAAGGCAAATGTTGAATTGTGGAAAATTTCCTCTTGCCTAAAAGCATGTACTCTTCCCAAACACTCACAGTCAGAACTGAAAGAATGAGTGAGTGTCTGTTTAAGAAATACATGGGCACACTCCTGCATTTTCACAAAGTGGCCAAAAAGAGCCCTAGGCAAATCCAATTAGTCTTCCAATACATCTATATTTAGGGGGAGAGGGGAAAAACAAGTCAGTGTTCAAAAGGAAAGTAAGAGGCATTTATAGTTATCTTAAAATGCAAATGTTATCTTTAAAAGTCTGGCTTAAGTAATATTTTATATTTGAAAAAATGTACATTGACATGGACAATTTCATAAAATGAAGCAGAGGGAAGATTACTTGGTCAAATTATCAGTTTAATGAGATAGGAAATGTACTAAAAGTTTTAAAAGGAAATATTTTTCACATTATTCATCACCTTCATCATCTCTTTGTCCTACAAAAGCAAATTATCAGTGGGAATCAATCTATCACAAGGCAGTTGTTGAGGTCCATAGCTAAGCTCCCATTAGCTGTCTTTTGTCTTCGAAAATAGGTTCAGAGCCAATCATTAGAATCAGCGGTGGCTGAAGTTACTCTTTTCCCGAAAAAGCCAAGGGACTCATTTATTCATCGCTTTTTGCTCAACTATGGCAGTTGTGTGACAGATGAACTTGAGGCTGTCCTGTTTTCTCCTGCTAACAATCCATGCTAGGCAAATCTGTCAATTTTGAAAGTATATTCTAATTATTTAAACGTGGTCAAGGACAATGGGGTGGGGATTGACTATGGGAGCAGGGCTGGGGCGGGGTGGGGAGAGCCGGGGAGGGGATGGGACAATTGTAACTGAACAACAATAAAAAAAGAGTTAAAAATTAAAAAATTAAAGCAACCCCTTTAAAGCAAAATTTGGGCTTGGTGGCAGAATGGAGATGTAGAGAATTATAAATAAATGTGGAAAATCAAATAGTATTCTTCTCAGGAATGGAAGTGTGGAAATGTTTCACAGAACCTCAGCACATCATCTGACCTAATGTTTCAGCGAAGGTGTCGGGTCAGGAGTCTTTCCCTGAAGGGTGTCCCTCCATCCATGTCTGCAGCAACCTGACGTGCCACATAGAGGATCCTGGGAGCAGGTAGTATCCGAATGTCAGTTTGGCATTGGGAGGTTTTGTTTGGAATGTTACATTTTAAATGAACTTTACCTAATCCTCAGAAATGGGTTCGTATACATACTGAAAATAATGCCATAACGAAGAGTGGACTTTTTATATCTATTATTAATAGCATGCATTTTTTATTTTTAAAAAAGAAAAGTCACTTTTTTAGTGTGTCACCTATATGAATTAAATTAAAATATCAAATGCTTATTTCACCTAATCTGAGTTCAGGAGACTTAGAAAATATTTTAAATGTTCATGTATATATATTTTAAATGTTCTCAATAGGCTGAATGCTAGCAATATAGCAGGAAAAAAGCCTAGTGGGAAAATGTTCTGTGTCATGTTCACAGCAAAAGAGAAGCTGCATTCTAAAAGCCTTGGTAATGACCATAAATATTCACATTTTTGAGAGAAGTTTCTATTTAATACCAAAATAGACAATTGGTGGTATCTGCATAATCAATACCATCGATACTGTGCACGCTGATTTCTTGCACTGAGCACCGACAGCCACTTGCTTGCCGCTTATTCATAAATGGAATCCACTTCCATTCCTGGCAGAAGGGCAAAATGACCTCAGAAATATGAATTCCCACTTTGCCCCCAAGATATGATGGCAAAAACAAAAACAGCACCAGGTAGTTGAAGCCAAAAATAACAAGTACATTTACTGCCTGCTGAGGAAATGCCAAGGAACTAAAACGTCCCCCTCAGATATTCCGGTGGCACTCTCGCAAAGCAGCGGTCCTCAACAGGAGCGACTGTCCCCATGTCACCTGGCGAGGTCTGCGGACATATTTATTTTCAGTCTGGGGTGGGGGGATGATGCTACAGACACTAGTAAGTAGGATCCAAGAATGCTGCTCCACATTCTACAATGTGCAGGAGGCCCCCCCAAAACGCGTTGTCCCGGCCACTGTGAGAGCAGGGCAGCTGCTAGGAAACCCCACAGCTGAGTAAGAGTGAGCTCTGTCTTTAGTAGCCTCTTAAGAATGTCCCAAGGTTCAACATTTGCATGAACTTCACCTTGTGAACCCCGCAGGGACATCAGAATGAGTGAATGACTGGATGGGAAATGTCACTGGCTGAACTGAGTGATGGCAACATTCTTAGGGAGAATTATTTATTGGCCAGGGTAATTTACGACTTTTCTTTTTCCACAAGCATTTCTCAACAGTGTCTTTGTTTCATAACCAGGGGAGAATGTAGTGGTTTAGACACAGGCTTCCTGGGTAAATAAATTCAAATGTTTCACAACTATTTGCCTTTAATTGCTTATAATTATTTTGCTGGAGAGTCAGCCAATCTCAAAAATAAGTTTTACATATTTTTTAAAAATGCTTATTCAGAAAATTATTTTGAAATTAAAAAATGTAATGGCTGATTATAATATTTCCTTTTCATAAAGTTCCTTTTTTCTTTGATATTTTAAAGACCAATTTATGATAATGCCCTCTAATACTGAAAGCAATAAAAGGCTTTAAAAAATCTTTAGCAAGTAATGTTCACACCAAGCAGTGAGCAAATTGCAAGAAGACAGTCTGAAGAAGCTTTACAAGTTGAACAAATCCTTGTCCTCACAGCGAGACCGAGACAGGGAGCGCTGGCCACACCCAGGACCCTTTCTTGTCCTTAGTTCTAATTCTCCACCAATGTCACCATTGGTTACACTTCTGCTTTCTACCAAAGTCATTAGATTTTACTCCTTTTCAAATTATGTGTAAATGGGGTCCCGCAACGTCTAACACTGCTTTCTAGGTCTTTTTTCTCAACCTGATCTTTGGGATGCTCATCTTTGTTGTGTCGAGCAGTTGGTTTCGCTGCTCTCTCGCTCTCTGTTGTACGGATTTCTGCAGTTTATTTCTCTAGTCTACACTCTGCATTCTCCTGATAGACAGGGTATATACTTTGGGGGTCAGTCTATAAGTGGAAACAGAATTGGTGGTCCATGAGGTATGCATATGCTTAGCTTTATAAATATGGTCTAACCATTTTCCAGACTAATTTGGAAAATTTATCAATTTACATGCCCTGGAGCTGCATGTACATTTTTCCTCGCTCCCTATCTTTGTCAACAATGAGTCATGTTGGCTTTTAACTTTAGCCATTCTGATGTGGACATGATAATCTCCCACTGTGGTTTCCACGTGTAGTCCTCACGTGACTGGTGGCGTGGGGCACTTGCATGTTATTTGGACACTGGTTATCCTCTTCTAAGAGGGGCCAGTTAAAAGCTCTTCATTCATTTCTGATGGCTGTCTTATTTGGTATTGGTCTGTAAGAGTTCTTAACATATTCTGGGTGTATGCTCTTCCTTGGATATGTGTATTGCCAACATATTTTTCTACTATGGAAGCAGTATTACTACTCTCTGTATGGTGTTGTTTTGATGAATTGAAGTGAAGAATATAAATGATGTCTGGATTTTTCTCCATGATAAGTGCTTTTGGTCTATTCTTTAAAAAAATGTTGCCCTGGCTGGTGTAGCTCAGTGGATTGAGTGCGGGCTGGGAACCCAAGGGTCCCGGTTCGATTCCCAGTCAGGACACATGCCTGGGTTGTGGGCCAGGTCCCAAGTGAGGGCCATGTGAGACGCAACCATACATTGCTGTTTCTCTCCCTCTCTTTCTCCCTTCCTCTCTCTCTGAAAATAAATAAATAAAATCTTTAAAAAAATAAAAAAAATAAAAATAAAAAAATCTTTACCTATCCCAAAGTCATCAAAATGTCCTATGTTATCTTCTAGAGTCTTTATTATTTTACTTTCCCAATTTGGACCAAAAATTAACTTAGACATAATTTCCAAGTATAGTGTGAGGTGGTGGTCAAGATTCTGTTTGTTCTCATATATAATGGATCCAGCAGCCTTTACTGAAAAGCCCAGATTTTCCTCAGAGTACTGCTCTGGTCCATTTGCTATGAGTCACATGACTTTACATGTTGGGTTTGCTCTGGGACTTCTGAATTTTTATTCTTGCTTGTGTGTTTTTTTTTTTGCCTACCCTATGCCAGTACCACACTACAACAGCTTTATAATTACCCTTGAGATTAAGTACATTACTTGATTTATACCTGTGATACCCCAACTTTTATCACTGATGTACAAAAATAAATTGCAATTTCATTTCCTTCTTCTATGAAATTTCAATAATGGTTCCTGCTGAGGTACCTGAAGATATCATATAATGGAAGTTAAATACATTGCTCAGTGTCTTGCATGCATCAGGCACGCAAGGAGAGCTGTAGTTACTCACAGTAGTAGTTTGGTGATAGCAGCAAACGCATGGCCTGCGATTATGTTGGGGGATACTCATTAAACTACATAAAAGCTTCAGTTCTCACAGCCTACTTTGACAGTAACTCTTATTCACTTAAAACCTATGTGCTTTACAAAATTTCATTTTAGCCCATCACATGCCCCTGTTACTTAAAACCACAGAATGCAGACACAGAGACATGTTGCTAATAAAACGATGAACTGAATTCTGAGTTTTCTAGCAGACAGCATGATTTGGAGAGCCATGCATGCACGGCACAACATAATACAGAGAGCATGTGTTTGGGGCACAGATGGACCTGTGTTGAATCTCAGCTTCTCCACTCACTATGTGCGTAAGTACCTTTGAGGCTCACCTTTGAGGCTCCATCTCCATATGAAATATGAGGACTGCTGTAACAACTAAATGACTTACTTTGAAACAAGGTACATAAGTAGCTCAGTGCTTACTTATAGTATATTTTTAATAAGTGTAGATAATGGTGACATTATTAAAATCTCAAGCCTCTGGTTCCCCTTTTAAAAAATGTAGACAATAAAATGTACCTTACAAAGCTACTGTATGTGTAGGTAAGATATTTGTAAAACACTTAAGAAGAAGGCTGGTACACTAAGGAGTCACCTGTCTACAATAAGATATTTTAACTGAATAGCAAAGGATGGAAAGTTGTATGATTTTATGGCATTTACCAAAGGACTACTCTACGTTGAAGACTGTCCTAGACATGTCATTTGTGAACAAGTCTCTCCTTCCATTGAGTCTGCATGCTAGAAATTATACACATTTACTCTGAGAACTGAGAATATTCATTCTAAGATTCTCCAAGTCATTCTTTCCAAGGAATGTGTGTGCTCCAAGGCACACCTGCATTGTATATTGCGATTCATTCCAGATGAAGGGCTTGTTGCTCATGCGCCTCTGGGCCTAAAGCGTTCCAGACTCTGTGCCGAAGTGGCAGGGCCCGGAGTTTGTTGCTATGAAACGATGTTGAGTAAAAAACAAAGCTGAATTATTTCACCAGAAGTCCTGCGTCTGAAACACAAAAGTTCCAGTCTGTAACTTTACTGGCCCTGGGCTGTACAATGTCTCCTTATAATTAAAACCTATTTAAGAATTTCTTTCCAAGTTAGCAAAAGCATAAATTCTCTATGTGCTTTTAAATTCCTTTACCCATGTACTTATTTTATCCGGTACTCATTTTGGAGCACAATTGCACCCTAGACGGTGTGTGTGCATGCGTGTGTGTGCAAACATACATGAGTGTATGTGTGTGTGCATGTGTGTGTTGAGTGGTTGGATTATCCTGAGGATACACACTCAGTAATCAGGCAAACTAGAAAAAGGATGAAAGATTAGTGCCATATCCAACTCATCGTTAAAGAACTAGGAAGCTCTTCAGAATTGCTCCCTTAGCATCAGGGAAAGTACAAACACTCCCTTACCAAGGTGGGGACCCCTAGACCCCGTCTGCTGGCTGTAGACACATCGTTCCTCAACCCGACAAAGCCCGGGAGGACAGACATCCTTTGACATTTTAACGAGTACCCAAATGCTGTTTCCTTTGACAACCGTCACTACCAGTCCCTTTATTCTATGCCAGGTTATGCCCACACTGATTGCAAATCATCGCCCTTCCTTCCGTCTCTCATTCCTTCATTCTGTGGGCAAACTGGGCTCACACACCACAAAGAAAATAGAAGACAATGAAGAGCAATTTGCTTACCCACACACACTCTCCCAACCTTAGTGCTCCTACTAGCTTACCAACCTGCTGCTCTCCCAAATTTAAAAATAAATATGAGCATGCAATCAGAGGAACACGCATAAGCAGAGAACCGTCGGGAACGAAGAACCTACTGAGCTCCATCATGTCCCTTCTCTCCCTCACGGCTGCACAGTTTTGGGGAGCACTGTCTGTGTCTGCCCTGTTCCCACCTCCCTTCCCTTGTCCATGCCTCCACCTTGGTTTCTGCCCATCGCTCCCCTGGAACCAGGTCCCATACTTCCCTGTGAGCTTTTCCTTGTCCTCTGTGCCGTGATCGCTATGCTGTTGCTGCCTCGAAACCACGTGCTCTTTGTCTCCTGAGATCACACTTCTCTGCTCTTTCTTCTCCGGAGTGGCTGCTATTCTCAGGAACCTTTGCTGACATCTCTGATCTGTGATCCTAAGTGCTGGAGTTCCCCAGGCTCGGAGTTTCCCAACCACCCTTCTCACGCTCCCTGTCCTCTGAGGACCCCCGCCCAGACCAACACTGCAGGGAAGGTCTGCGTCTGAGGGCTCCATGTGACACACAGGGCCCAGCGCCCTTTCCTCAGAGGTGCTGCCACCAGAGTCCTCAGGATCCCACTGTCACATATGTGAACTGGAATCGATGAATTTCTTCTCCAAATCCATTTCCTCCCCCTATCTTCCCACTGCCTGAATCGAGGCTCACTTTATCTCCTTTCTCCTCATTTCTAAATAGAATCTATCAGTGGGTACTAAGCATCTTACCTCCAGAACACACAATCTTCTCCCAGTCCACTGCTGACCTCCTGGTTTAAGCCTTCGCTCTGTCTTGCCTGATTCTTAGCATTAGCTCCTGATGCATCTTCTCAGCTGCCCTGCTGGCTCTTCACACACAAAGCAGAAGAATCCCTGATAAACACCCACAAAATGATGCCACTTGCCCATTTACCCTGCCTCAGTAGTTTCATGAGGACGGCCCCTCTCAGGGCTGCACCCTGTGGCATCCCACCCGCCCTCACAGGACAAGGATGTCCCTGAAGCTCCCAGCCTTTTCCAGAAGTTCCCACGGCAAGAATTATACTGTCCTGGCATCACCATGGCCGGTGCTTTCTCTTCGATAAACTCTCAGCTGAAAAGACGCAGACTCCCTGCCGCTTGCTGTCCCCTCTACCGAAATAACCTCATCCAGCTTGCTCTCCAATCTACCTAAATAACCCCATTCACATAATCTATGCTAGCACCTGCCTTGTTTTTCTTTTTGTGCCTTCTGGGCATTGTAAATGCCAGCTCGTTTACTCTTTACCTGATTCACGCCCTCCCGGGCCCACTGCGTCACCTACTGTGTACATACTCTCCTGTGGCGACCTGGCCTCCAGCGTGGAGCAGAGGAACAGGTGTGAGAGGTGTGAGCAGTTTCTGCTCACTTTTCATGTCATGGAATAACTCTACAAATAATACTTTCTAAAGCCAAAGAGAAACATTAAAAAAATGTGGAAGGCCATTTAACTCAAATTTGATTAAAATTGCCAAACAGTAACTATTGATAATGATGTATTTGTTTTCTTACAGTGACTAAGGTTTCATTTACGAAGTTGTTCCCTGTTTGGTCTGCATCAAATATAACATTTTAAGAAATAGTATAACATTCGTATTTTAACTAGTTATTTCATCATATTAATATTCAAACTGCTCTATTTCATTTTCACATGGAAAAATGTGTAGTCAGCTCTTTTAAAAAGTTTAAAATTCTATCTTTTAAAAATAAAATGCAAGAAAGACAGGAAGGAAGGAAGGAAGGAAGGAAAAAAGTCAGACCCAGACAAGCCTCATAAAAAGTAACAAAAGAAGTGTTTATTCGCACAAAGACTACTGAACAAGGTACTACTGAAGACCGCCTTCATTTTTATTTAACGGGAAAGTTTAAAACACGTAATTGCATTTTCCTTCCTTTATGCGATGCACGGTGAATGAGAACACAGGGCAGCAGAACGGCATTCTGAATACCAATAGTTGGGGGCACAGCAGGGAAGACAGAGTAATGTTGCAACAGAAACATTACACCTCTGGCTCCTTTTCCCCAAACCACAGCGAAGTTACAAACCAACCACAGAGCTCTGTAAGGCTGGCGTTGCCATTGTCTCTTCCTCAAGCTCCAGTTCTAAAGCCCAGGACCTTAGAGAACCACCTTCCTTTGGCTACATCTACGTCTCCAGGGCGTAGAGCCTTCCTGGACTGCTGCCTACCCTACCTGGCCCCAGCCTCTTATTAGCTAAAAACAATAACGGTTCATGAAGGTCTCCATGTCATCAGAATGGGAGACCTGCCACACTGCGAGTTAAAGGCGAAGGGGAAACGGGAAAAGGCGGTTGTAAAAGATCCACAGAAAAAGTTACCAAATGAGAAAGCAAAATCAACACCTACGAAGCCCGCAGAGAATGCGGCCGTAGGGACCCCGTGTTCAGTATCAGTGAAAATTAAATATTTGATTTGTGTATCCCTCACCTTTGCAATGACAAAACATCCCTGACATGTTTTTCTAAGGTGCCAGTTCTTGTCTCAGTTAAGGAGCCATGGCAGTCATGGGTCATGACAAATAATATGTCATGAAATAAATATAAAACTTCTCATCTCATGGGTTTTACTTTTTATTAGACCACAGACATTTGTATACACATTTCGTCAGTTTATTCATAATATTTACTGGCATCAGAGCTAAAACCAGTAAGTAATCACCACTCACACTGGGTAGAGCGGCTGTGATCCACAAGAATAACAAATGGAGTATTTGTGAGGATGTGGTGAACCTGGAACCCTCATATGTTGCTCATTCAAATGTAAACATACATTCTTTAGAAGCTAGTTGGGCGGTTTCTTAAAAAATTGATGCACACACTTATATGGCCCAGTAATTCCACTGCTGGTGAAGTGTCCACACGAAGATTTGTATGTGAAAGTTCTCAGTTGCATTATTCGTAACAGCCCCGAACTGGAAAACATTTGGAAACTCCATCAACTCTCTAAATGGATAAGGCCAATGTGTTTTATAGATACACTGCGATACTATTCAGTAACTGAAAGGAAGGAACCACGGACACGCACCACAACAGGGAGGAACCTCAAAAATATCGTGTGAAGTGAAAACAGCCAGACACAAAAGACCATGTATCGGATAATCTCACTTATTAGCAATTTCTAAAAAACTACAAAAGGATAGAAAACGAACACATTGGGGGCCGCCTGCTCCTGGGTGTGGGGCCAGGGACTGACCCCAGGAACACGAGCGGACTTTTCGGTGGAATGAGGACATTAGAACACTGGGTTATGGGGATTGCTGTGAACCCATAAATCATTAACCGATTGCAGTGAGTACATTTGATGGGATGTGAATTATACTGCAATAAAGCTGTTAAGAAATGGCAGTCTTCTGAAAATAAGGGAATCAGCTGAGGAAAGGAAGGCATACGATCTGGGGAGTGGGTGCTCTCCCCCTAGAGAGGAAGAGCTTCCCCCAGGACTTGGAGCCAACTGGTCACCGGTGGGAGAGGGATGGAGGTCTCCAGCAGAGAAAAAAGAAGAAAATGGAGTTTATTCATTAACTGCTAGGTTTTGTCACCAATTTTCGCTGGAGTTTTACAATTATTTTGGAAAGTCTGGGAAATACTTGTGGTAGAGACAAGCACACAAAAGTAAAAATTAGTTCCAAAACTTACCCTAAAAAGACTTGAATAAGAATAGAAGAGTTCCTCAACAGTAAATAATAGAGCATCATGATAACATAAATGACAGATCTACATTTGCCCACATGCTCGGGTACACAATACCACCCCTCAGATGACAGGCGGATGAGACGTGTGTACATGGACCAAGAATGAGGGGAGGTGGGGACCAGAGGAGAATGAGTGTCGGGGGTGGGGCCATAAAAGGAGGGATAAGAGAAGGGATACAGGCCAGACCCTTGTCTTCCTAGTAACAAGCCAAGAGATCACATCTAAATGCAAAAAGAGTCAAGAAAGTACCAGAATGATCATATGAAGGTAACGACCAAAAGCAACGATTGAAAGACTAGAAAGAGGTTGTTTCTCTGGAGCACAGGACTTAAGGACAGGAGAGGCTGTGGAAGGGGACAGGTTCTCCATAGGAGCTCTGTGATGCTACCATGCTATTATACTGTTAACTATTCTCGTGTATCATCTACTTAAAATGTATCCAACTTTCAATAACTCAATAATTAGTCTGAAGGGCGTAACCCGGTATTTTAGCATATGTAATTGCACTGGAGTATGAAAGTTTTAATAGCCTCGATGATTAACATCAAGCTTTTTTTTTAAAATATTTATTTATTTATTTATTTTGAGAGAGAGGAGAAGGAAGGGAGAAAGAGCAATGCATGGTTGCCTCTCACATGGCCCTCACTGGGGACCTGGCCTGCAACCCAGGCATGTGCCCCCACTGGGAACCGAACCGGGACCGCCTGGTTCCCAGCCCGTGCTCAGTCCACTGAGCTATGCCAGCCGGGCAAGATCAAGCTTTTTAGACGGCTTCTCTCCCTTGGTTCCCCACATGGATCTAGGACAAACAATTCTTATTGTCCCCATGGGTCACGAGCTTCTTTTTTAAAGAGGATGTCATCTCCTTTATTTTTTGTGTTTGCTTTTTAATTAAATGTATTGGGGGGACACTGGTTTGGTGGGGAAAAGTAGGTAGGTTTCGACTGTGCAGTTCCATAAGACACCATGTCTGTTGCATTGTGTGTTTACCACTGGATTCCGGCAATCTGTCTCTCCTTGGATCATTCTGTTCTTCTCCTCAGGCATCAAAACGGTACTCGCTGTTCAAGACCATGTTTACGTGGTCATCTCATCTCTCATTTTTTTCGGCAACTTGAGCAATATTTTGAAATTCATGTCTTGGCTCTTGATTATTCATTCTTTTTATGTGTAGCAATTTCCGCCACCATTATTCAACAAGTCCTTGCCGAGTTCTCCTTCTGTGCGAGAACCTGTTCTGTCACCATGGAGATTGGTACACACATTGGAGGGCTATCCACAAAAGTTTTGAAAACAACCATAATGTTTAAAATTTTAAACTAATAATAACCACGTTTATGGGTTATCAAGGCCTGATGTGAAGTCAGTACTGACTAACTGCCCTTGGGAAAACTGAGTGGAAGGCATGTGTAGATTATAAGAATCTCATAAAAAAGTGCAAAAGTGGGAGAAACCTAAAGGAGAGCACAAAATATTTTAAAAGAAAATGTTTAGAATGAATATGCTTTTGTGTGTATGCATATTTATACATCTTCCTTACCGAAAACATTCTCATACTCTTTCAGGTAGAAATGAAAATGTCTTCCTTTCTTTACCTCCTTCAGATGCTGTTCAGACATTCTCTTATGCAGCACTTTTACCTATACTGTTAGTGGTGCATAATACATGCCAACCTATATCTCCCTTATATGGAGTATAAGGTGGCTTTGCACTCTTGTTTCTTTCCCAGGGTCAGATATACTGTCTGCATGTGTTTTTATTTAAACAATTTAAAATTTGACAGTATAGAATACCTTCTGTCCACTTTTGGATGTTAAAAGAATTCTAACTTATAGTTGACCCAGTTCTACTCTTTATACAATATAAAACAGGAAAGGAAAGAAAAAGAAACAAAATCCCAGTACATCTACACCACTACTAGCTTTACTCTTTTCAGCACTAGATGTTTTGGACAGAGGCTCTTAGAGCAAATCTTCCCAGAGATGAAATGCTTATCTTTGCCTACAATCTTTGCCCACGTTGGTGCATAGGGAGAATTCAATGGAGCGAGAGATGGCGAAACACCACTTTTAAGAACTTTCCGGTGCAGCCTGCTGAACGGTGACACCCTGGACAGAGCCCTGCAAAGTCCACTCTTTGAGGACCTCACAGTGGCCTGCCAGTGTGAGGGGACACTGGCCACGCAGCATCACGCCCACTGTTTGAGAGAGGTGCCTGCCATTTGCAACATTTTCAACGTCACTATTCTAAAGCACTAGGACATTTTTTCAATGAGCTACATAAAATTTTTTCTCACTATCTTTCAAAATCTCTCTCATGTAAATTGGCCCATTTAAATAGCCTCCTATAATATCTGAAATAGCAACGTTTTTGGAAATGAATTAGCCTTAAGTGAGATAGACGTGACTGTTCATTCAAAAATGGATCCACATCCATTGTTCCTGGCTAGGAAAGAAGCATCATCTCCACCCTGGGCCATCATTGCCTCCATGGAAACTCATGCCTTCATTTTTGTAAGTGGAGAATTCTGTAAGGGCTCCAGGCCTGAAAATTATTTCTTAAATAAGAAGGAAAATATAGGACTGATTGTCACCATAATCACTAAAACAAGAATAAAAGGCTGCATGCTTTGGACAATGATGGCTGTGAATGTCATCGTTTGTTAAGGTTCAGCTGTATTTCGCTATATGGTGCCCATGTTTTGTAGAATTACTCTATGGCTAAATTTTGTGGTGTTTTCTCTTGATTTATAACTTTAAATAACTATTAGTCTGTCTATGCATGCAATATAGAAGAACGTGGTTTTTAGGTTTAGCCTCAGAGGTAAAATTCAGCTGCATACACATGTTTTAGTCTTTTTGTGATGCACCAATTTCATTGTAAAGAAGATGCAATAAACACATCTGCCTTACAATTTGTGATGTTTATGAGATGACATACACTTAGAATTTAGTATAATTCCAGGCATACATAATGAGTACTTTGTACGTGTGCAAATATTTTCTCTGAGGCTCCAAGAGATGCATTTATTATTATTATTTTTCAATTAACGTTTACTTTCAATGTTATTTTGTATTGGTTTCAGGTGTACAGCAGAGTGGTTAGAAAATTACATAATTTATGAAGTGATTCCCCCTGACAATTCTAGTACCCACCTGGCACCACGCACAGTTATTTCAATATGACCGACTCTATTCCCTGTGCTGTACTTTACATCTTTGTGACTATTTTCTAAGTGCCAGTCCGTACTTCCAACCTCTCCCCCTTCTCCACCCAGCCCCCTAACCCTCCTCCCCTCTGGCAACCACCAGTCCAGCCTCTGTGTCTAAAGTTAAATTTATACACATATAAGGAATGAAAGACTATCTTGGATATAAATATTCATGTCAGTGAGAATATCTCTTGTGATTTTTAAAATGTTTCTTCTTTTAAAAATTAAGCATTTCATAATTGCTTCAGTGTTCTTCATATTTCTAAATAGGGTACTGTTCACCAAATTAGAAACAATTCTTAGCTAAACACAGAGCGATAGAAGGATACTATAGACTAAATATTTATCAGTGGGCTACACACTGAAGCATAACTCATTTTATTTTTAAGGATGTATTGTAAAAGAGTAATCCTTCTACTTCAGCAAATGATAACAATTATTTTCAAAACACTACCCTTAATCAAAATATATAATGCATTAGTGTATACATTTTAAATGGTTATACAGAACATGCACTACTCAGAAACCTGAGTGGTGATATTATCAGAACCCCCATTTTCTCACATTAACTAATAAACACCCTAAAATAAAATGTAAACCTACAATGAGAAAAAATGCAAACTAGCATAAGAGTTTAAAGATATTTTGCTAAAGGAAGAGGGAATTTTTATAGAACAATTTTGTTTGAAAATATTCTAAAAGTATTTTAGCGTTGTTCATTTAACACTGAAATGTGATCTGTGAAATATTTTTAGATTAATAAGATATAAATTAATCCATAACTTATTCAATGTTTCAAAGACATAATTTGCCTTTTAGTGTTCATAGAATGCTCAGAATTAAAAAATACCTAAACAGGAAAAAATATGTCTTTACTTGATAAAAAGGCCCCAAACCAAACAATATAAATAAGTGTTCTGAACAGAATAATCTTAAAAATAGTTGTAATAAAACTTTTAAAGGACATCTTTGCTTTTCACTTAATAAAACTCTCCTTGGAAAATCATTGCAATTCCTCAGAATTTACTTTATATTGTGTTATTCCTTAGTAATTACTGTAAAATAGCCCATGGATCCCACTGTATAAAATTACCAAATTCAGTTTAAAATACATTTACATATTTTTATAAATTGCACATGAAGAAAGCAGAAAACGAGCAGAACGAGTGTCTCCTAACTGGAGACAGGAATGATGTGGGCACCAAAGGAACCAGGGCAGGCTGAGCTTGGAGGGGACCCCAGGGGGGCGAGGGACGAGGGGCAGAGGGAGGACCGGACACCGCAGGCCAGGTTTACTCAAGGAGGACCGCCCCCTAGGGGAAGGAGAGGACCACCGGATGAAGAGGGATGACCAGAGCGAAGGTAGGCGGTGGGAACACCGTGCTGAGCCCCGCCGCCAGTCCTCACTGCGCATGTTCCTTTCTGCCCCTGCGCAGCCGGTCCGAGCTCCAGGATGGAGCTGGCAGTAAGAGGGGGTTTGCACAGTATTTATTTTAATCTATTAAAATACAAATACTGAAAATAGTTGGGAGAAATATCTGTGGTAAGGTATATGTGCAGTATTGCTAGGTCCTGCTTATTAAAATAATTGAAAGGATGGCCAATAAAAGCTACATAGTAGTATCATCAAATAAGGATACCTGGCCCGGCTGGTGTAGCTCAGTGGATTGAGCGCGGGCTGGGAACCAGCGGGTCCTGGTTCGATTCCCAGTCGGGGCACATGCCTGGGTTGCGGGCCAGGTCCCCAGTGAGGGCCATGTGAGAGGCAACCACACATTGCTGTTTCTCTCCCTCTCTTTCTCCTTCCCTTCCCCTCTCTCTAAAAATAAATAAATAAAATCTTAAAAAAAAAATAAGGATACCTGATTAAAAAGCCTTAATAATGACTAGAAATAGGATGAATCATGAACAATTATGTAGTCATCGTAAAATCTATATAATATATAAATATATGTAAAGAACAACATATAATATATAAAGCAATGTATATATGACAATGATAACCTATAAATGATATATGTATATAAACCTTTTATGTACATAAAGTTGAAAATCCAGCAGCATGGAAAGTTACATTACATTTATCTTTCTCTTGCTTTGTTCATATGAATGACAAATGGGTGTAGGCACTTAACAGTGTATATTATTCGGTGATTTTCAAACATTTATTTTGTAAGCTAAATAAATGCCACCTTTCTGAACTCTTCATCAGACTCAGCAGAGTAAATGAAGAGCAAACCTGTGATTCCAATTCCTATACTGCACTTAAAGCCACCCTCTTATCAAAAGCCACAATCTTATAAAATTCTGATGTCCAAAAATGTTGGTCACCCCCAGAAAGGAAAAAATAGCCACAGTTTCAAGAAACCTTTGCCAACTATTTGTTATCTATTCTTAAAGTCGTTACCTGATTGAGCACTTCCCTTGCTTAGGGCATTAATAAAATTCAAGTGTAATAAAGATCCCATGCTAAGAAAGAACAATGACTTTGTGTTGAACATATTTGACAGCGAATGAACCTTGGAAACCCATTGCTGTGAATTCACTGACTCTGTCTGGCCATAAAGCCACTGGTTATATGACCATTTTAGTGAAGGCAATTGTCCAATCCCAGCCTCTACTTTGTAACCAGACTTTATGTGAATGGGTGAATCCATGATGAACGAGGCTTTGAGCTAGAATACAGAATGATCAGAACCTCTAACAGGGGTGTCCAACCTTTTGGTGTCTCTGGGCCACACTGGAAGAAGAAGAACTGTCTTGAGCCACACATGAAATATACAAACACTAACGAAAACTGATGAGCAAAAAAAAAAGTTTTAATTAAATTTACTATTTTGTGCTGGGCCGTATTCATAGCCATTCTGAGCCATATGCAGCCCGCAGGCCATGGTTCGGGCGCCCCAGAATCCTGGGCAGCATATGCAGGATTTAAGAAGGAAGAAATACCACCTTTTCTGAAAGTGCCCAAGGCTAACAATTCCTTGTGAAATAGCAAGATCCTTTTGTAAATGAGAAAGTAGCTCTCCATTCCCTTCACCCCTCAGGGGCACTTAGAAAATACCCACAATGATGTAAACTACAGCATAGGGAATAGAGTAAGTCACATTGAAAGTGTGAGGTAGGGCAATGGGCGATGTGACCTTTAGGATCAGAAGTGACATCCAGCAGAAGCAACTTCAGCATCTCCACCCCAATATTTTGGTAATACATAATAATGATAAAGTTGTTGATGAGTAAGAGGACAACTGAAAAGCGTAACCTTATTATAAGTCATAATTATTAATATTGTTATTGCCGAGGATCAGAGTTTGTGCTAGCTTGGTACTAACATTACTTCCCCTATAACAGTATTCAAGGTAGATAACATTACCCTTATTTTATAGATGAGGTAACAGATGGAGGTTTGGAGAAGTCAAATAACTCACAAAGGGTACATGGCCAGTGGGTAGGAAAGACAAGTTCCAAACCCACATCCCTAGGACTTCACGGCCTGCGCTAATTGAGCTATCTTCCACTATTTGTATATAATTTTAGAAATCCCTGAAGTTCACAATTTTATAGTCCCGAGTTGCAGCCCGTACTCAGTAACCCTTCCACTGACTCCTCCCCCAGTCCAGCGCATGGGACGATGGAGAGGCCGTGATAGACTGAGCTTCCGCAGATGGGCACTCCTGGTTCCACATCGGCCACTTCTCCTTGGGGAGGGCCAAACGTCACCTTTTTCTCGAGTCCTCTGGGAAGCTTTATCACTCAGTTCCTTTGAGTCCCACCCGCTAGCTTGAACAGCCATGGCTTTTGCCCTCCCTTACTACATTGGTGTTCTGAAGCTTTAATTTATACATGTACATCGTTTATTCCCTTTTTGTTAAAAATATGAACTCTTGGGCCACCTCCTAGGAACACTGGTTCTTCAGTTCTCCCTCTCTGGACCAGCTCTGCCTGTGGTTCCAATCCCTAGACCGCTCCCCCTCCTCCACAGCAGCCTGTGCAGGGCCTTCAGCCTGAGCCTGCAGGGACCGGGGCTGTGGGCTTTCTGTCCTCTCCATCGTCTGTCTCCAGAAATAGCCAGATGTTGTTCCAGAAATGATCACGTTCAGTGATGGTCTCAAATAATGCAGCAAACATCCTGGCCTAAGAGCAGCTCACGTGCAAAAGTCTGGATTTTAGGTATTTACAAGTTCACTGCAGGCTTTAAAAAGTCTGGATGTTTGAGTTACAAACAAGTTCATCAACAGTCAAAAATGTAATGTCCTGTTAAAACTGCCATGGGGCCTTCTTGGGTCTGTCACGGGCAGACTACAGACGGAGACCTGTGTGGTGGGCACTTCATTTTAGATGCCGAGAATGACCCGAATGAGGACAGCAGTGACGGGAAGATCTGAAGGTCAGGCCACGTCCAGTGTGGTCAGAGCTCTAGAGACATGTAGCCGGGCGACATCAATTCAAAGGAAGATGTGATACCTTCTTGCAAATGGTTATTGGGTTGACATGGGGAAGGCTTGTTTTCTATTCCTCAGGGGACAGACTTAGAACCGTTGAATGAAGGCAAATTTTGGGTTCACTTTAAAAAATAATATTTTCACTTCTAGGACATTCCAGTAACATAAAGTAAAACAGTGGCATCAAATGGCAGGGAGAAGGCCTGGCCAGAGACAGAGCAGAAACTTGAAAGGCGTAACCTTACTATAAATCATAATTATTAATATTGTTATTGTTGAGGATCAGAGTTTGTGCTAGCTTGGTACTAACATTACTTCCCCTATAACAGGATTCAAGTAGATAACATTACCCTTATTTTATAGATGAGGTAACAGACGGAGGCTTGGAGAAGTCAAATAACTCACAAAGGGTACATGGCCAGTGGGTAGGAAAGACAAGTTCCAAACCCACATCCCTAGGACTTCACGGCCTGTGCTAATTGAGCTATCTTCCACTATTTGTATATAATTTTAGAAATCCCTAAACTTCACAATTTTATAGTCCCGAGTTGCATCCCATACTCAGTAACCCTTCCACTGACTCCTCCCCCAGTCCAGCGCTGTTAATACGGAACAGGATCCCACGGGGCACTTTCTCTGTATTAGTAACCAGTTTTTTCACAGCCATGATTTACATCAACGAGATAAGCAGGGTGTCTCTTTGGTTCACAAAAGAATGTCCCTCCCTCAACTAAGTCTGCGCTACCCTTTTGGTCCGTGCAGGGGAAACGAACCCATGCTTGGCCCC
The DNA here is from genome assembly GCA_004026765.1 of Micronycteris hirsuta. NCBI lineage: Eukaryota > Metazoa > Chordata > Mammalia > Chiroptera > Phyllostomidae > Micronycteris > Micronycteris hirsuta. Next base: position 128,675 of record PVJI01001311.1, read on the forward strand.
TGAGTTCACCCTTATGGAAATTCTGAACTTAGAGAGAAAATACAGGGGCCATGGCCTTTGGAACTGAAAAGCCTGAATGCAGATCTGTCCGAGAGAACCTTCCAGAATCGTGGCAGTGCAGTTTTTACTTGGTTCTCTGGACTACAGCAGTATCAATATTTTTAGGGGAAAAACAATCCCTCTGCACTCAAGAGTTATTAAGAACTCAGTTTTTGTGACTTGCTAGCTACATAATAATTTACTTTTGAAAATCTCCCACTCCCCCTCATAATTCTTTCATTTTACTGATTTGTTTTCTCTCTTGGTGTTTATATTTTTGGAAAATTATGCAACTTACATAGAGTTTGGTTGGTTGATTCTGTGATTTCTAGTATGGCCCCAAAATTAAAATTCCAAATAGAACACCAGCAATATTAAGCCACTATTGAAATCCCAAGCAGCCCCGGGGAATTATCAAAGGTCACCGCCCTGCACCAGTTATTCACGTAGAGCCACTAAAGTCAGGTAGGTGCCAGAGGCTGATGAACTCTGGTTGGCTCTATTTATTAAGCAGATGCAGAAACGTCCTTACTGCTTGAGCGCATGGAACCACTGAGACTTGCACTGAAGATGGCAGGGCAGGGAGACAGATGGCAAGGTTGGACCGTGCTTCACGTGGCCTGACAGTGCAAGCCGAACAAGTGGCGTGCTTCTAGCTCACAGTTCCCATTTCATAATTCAAAGCTCTGACATCATCAACATGTATCATGGGACCGTATCCTGTGCCATCATGGATAAAATTCAACAGCGTGGTACGACAAGTTTAAAAATGGGTGCACAAGGCAATGAGGTGCAGGCAAAAACCAGTCAAGATGGGTGCAAATCGAAGTTATGAGCTGAATATATTCCTCTTTCCTAGGTCATTGTAGTAAGATAAACTGATTTGAATCATGTCTACATAAACTATGTTGCTGATCTTACTATGGATCATTAATGCTGGTAAAAACAAAAGCAGAAATAAATTAGCTCAGGACCAAAACGACAGTGCATGGCACACAGCTCGTTCAATGAATGAAGTACATTGCAATCTATCGATGGGGCGGGAACTAAACACATGGGGACGGGTCCTGACAGCTAGGTGGCATTGCCAGCAGGGATCCAAAATCCGTAAGAAGGAGCTGTCGTGACACACACAGGCCTTCCCTGCCTCTCCCCTGCCTCTCAGCCTGCGCCTGCTGCAACTGAAGTGACGGGGTGCAGCTGTGGCATTCTAACGGGCTGTTTGATGGTGGCGCTGTCTAAAAATCAAACGGCCCATTGTTTATTATGGTTGTGTTCGGGGCTTATTTTTGGAAGGGGCAGGTGATAGCAGGGGGTGTCAAAGAATGATGTACAGCCTCCAGCATAAACACCCTGGGCACCAAGCCTTTATCTTTAGGACTCCAGGAGAGAGAAACCAGCAATCACACCTTCTGGAACTCATTAGCGGTGTGGATTCCTCACCAGTGAGTCCGTGCGGCCTGGACAATGGCGGCCAAGCTGCTCAGCAGGCAGTTCTGGTGACTTGCAGCTCCAACGGCCCTGTCATCAGAGGTGCTTTGTTGTGTTCTGAGTCCCAAAGAGACTTTGCTAATACTGGGACACGTGCACAGGGAGGTGCAGGACATGGTTTTGCCAACGTTTTAGAAGAGCTGGCACCAGAACATAGTTTTATAACTTCTCTGCCGCAGATGATGTGGAGCTCAGCGACTCAGAGCCTGCAACGGTGTCTTTATTCCTGCGTAAACAAGCTATTCTAAAACATTTCTAAGCAAGGGACAGAAAACTGCAATTCAAAAATATACAAGACAGAAAAGAAAACAATGGCACTTTTCAACCTTTTAAGACAGAATTATGACTTCATTGTAAATATAAGATATACTTGCTAATTTCATTCAGAAACACCAAGCAACATAGACATTAACTAGAATGATGTGGCCTAATTTGTATATCTTGGGTCTTTGATTTCTAAGATGAACTCTTTGGCAATGCCATTTGCTAACAAAGCCAGCAGAGACTGCATGCCCTCTCTCGGAACCTAGAATGTACTTTCATGTGGATTTTCTAAATTGACCCCTACAACAAACTCCTGAGAGAAGCAAGAAGAGGTCACTGTCACTAATGCCAGATGATGCGTTTGAAGCTGAGGGGAATCAAACACTGATTGAGATCAAATAGGGAGCAATTAGGCAGAATTCCAAACCAGTCCTGCATTCTTGAATGCCAAATTCTTTCCAAAGTCCATCACTGCGCGTATATATTTTAAAATTGCTGGAATTTTGTTTTGTTTTTTAAGCGCATTAAAAGTATAGATGACATACAATATTATATTAGTTTCAGGTGTATAAGATGATTCCAGCCATTTGTGGCAACAGGATTGGACCTAGGGGGTATCCGGCTAGTGAAACAAGTCAGAGAAAGACAAATACTGTGTGATCTCACTTATACATGGAATCTTACAGAAACAGTCTCACAGACACTGAGAACAAACTGATGGTCGCCAGAGGGTAAGGAAGGATGCAGGGGGATGGGTGCAAAGGTAAAGGAGAGTCGGATGTACAAACTTACAGTTATAAAACAAAAAAAGTCACGAGGATGCAGTGAACTTCGCTGAGAATATACTCAACAGTACCCTAATACCTTTGTATGAGGACAACTGTCATGATTTTTGAAACGCAGTACAGGTCAGTATGTTTGTACTTGGGTGACCTGACACCTGTGTGTTTGCAGGAAGGTCTGTTAGTTTTATTATAGCTATTGGTTTCCCACTGCTGCTGGAGTACCACATTTTTCAGACTATAAGATGTACTGGACCATAAGATGCACCTAGGTTTTAGAGGAGGAAAATAGGAAAAAAATTCCAATTTCATTTTTCAGACTATAAGATGTACCGGACCATAAGACGCACCTAGGTTTTAGAGGAGGAGGAAAAAAATTTTGAAGCAAAAAATGTGGTAAAATATTTTACCTGCTCTTGCCTCCTGTGACCCCGCTCCACCCTCCCCCACCCCACAGCGAGCCAGGTGAGCTACATTCGGACTATAAGACGCACCCCCATTCTCCTCCAAAATTTGGGGGTGGGTGCATCTTATAGTCTGAAAAATATGGTAAGTGGCCACAGACTTAGTTGCATAAAATGGTGCAAATAAATCATGTTACGGTTCTGGAGGTAAGAAGGCCAAAGTGTTCTTACTGGTCAGCAATCAAGGCACTGGCAGGGCTCGCTTCCTTTCAGGAGGCTCTAGAATAAAATACATATTTCTTTTCCAGCTTCTAGAAGCTGCCACATTCCCCAGCTCATGTCCCCATTCCATCTCTAAAGCTAGCAATGGCCTGGGGAGTCTTCTTCACACCACATCACTCCGGTCTGCCTGCCCTGCCTTTCACTTATCAGAATTCTTGCGATTACACTGGACCCCCTTGGACAATGCAGGGGAATCATTGTTCCATTTCCAGGTCCCTAACTGTAGTCTTACTCACATTATAATCCACGTAGGGGGGTTTGGATTTTAGTCCACACGTTATGGGAAGAAGCCATTGGTATGGTGAGACAGAGGAATATTAGTTTGTTTACAATTTTGAAAACACACCCTGGCTGCCATGGGTATTGATTCAAAGGGTAAGAAGAGTGGAAACAGGACAATTACATTTTATTAGAATCATGGAAGCAAGGGACGAAGACAGCTTAAGTTAGAAGGGTAGTGGTTGAAATGCAGAGAAGGGCACAGAGCTGGGACACATTTCAGAGGAAGAGAAGCTAACTTGCTAGTAGACTGACTTGCTGATGGATTGGTGGAGGGTTTAGACAATGCAGTAAAATGAAAAATCTGGGATGTTTCCTAGATTCACTGTACAAATTATGCATCAAGTGCCTCATTCAACAACTAGCACATAGGAAGCACTCAGCAAATGGTAGCTAGATGATAAGCTTTGGTTGACAGGAGAATTTAAAGGCAGACCAGTAAGGGAAAGTATGTTAATAGACCTGGGAAATAAGGACACGAATAGAACAATTACTCATTAACAATACTTTTTTTTTTCTGAGCACCATTTATAATCCACACCTACATAACTACCACAACTAGAGAATATCAAGGGTCATAAAGGGACATGCACATGGTACCAGTCTTGAACATAACATATATTAAATGCCCAATGAATGGAATCGACAGTCATGGCCATACAGCAGTGCAGAACTCAGAGGATCTCTGAGTCTGCAACAGAAACTTAGACCATCGATACAGAAATGACATCATCCACTGTTACCTAAGTCATGCCATGCCATGCCATGCATAGGGCATTTATTTGACTGTAATAGGCAGTTTGATCTGTTAACAACTATTTAAACAGACACTAACAGAAAGCAAGACACATAGTAACATTAGCAAAGTCACAGATAAATTCTAATGTAAATTCAGAAGTATACATCACCTAGACTAATGGACTTGAAAGAGTATCGAGCAAATATAAACATTTGCAATTATATTTTATGCTCTTAATTAACATTTCTTAGGATTATTCATAATTTTGAGTTTGATTTTTTAAATTCTTTCTTCTATTTGGATACACTACCTGCTAGTTTTCTTCAGTATTTTCATCAGGGTTTAATTCTTTTTTTATACATCTCACTCTCATATAATTATTCCTCTGTTTCAAAGCAGCAGTCCTCTTTACCTGAGAATTAACCTGAATATAGACTCAGTATCTCTTCAGGAAATGGTATTCATTATATTTAATATACTGCCTTTTCTTTAATTTCCATACATGTGAAAGCATAACTTCACAGGACACTTTCTGTAGCTCATAAATCACGTAGTACATGTCTTGGCATTATCTTTCATCCATTACTCATTCATTTAGTAACATGCATTTGTGGATCCTCTGATTGTGTGCATGGCCTCTCGTTGGTTTTACCCTCTAGGAGAAAAGGAAATGATTTAGATCCAGTCCCACCCAAGTGAGAAAATAAAATATATCCTCAAATAAGAGTTTTTAGTAGAGGGAAGGAGAAATTCATTACCAGCAGAAAAGAATACCCCATCATATTTTCAAGGCCTCAGTTTTAGAGGATAAATAAGCCTAACTAAGTTTTTCTTCTTAAGGTTTACCCCTCATCCTTCTGAGATGCCACACTTTCATTATCATGCTGGTCTGAAACACTAAATAAATACCCAGCAGTTAAACTTCCTTCCCAGCAGTAAATTCACATGTAGATGCACAACTGTGAAGCATAAATCACACTGGACACCCTCTAGTGCTGGGACATGCCCATCCTTTTAGTCTTGGCAGCTGGTGCTAGGAAACCTCCTTCTTGCTGACTCACGTTGAATTAAATGTGGCTATCAATCTTCATCCATGTCAGTGAAGATGTATAGTACATTAGTTACATTAGCTTCCCAAATAGGCCCCCCTCCAGACTTGCTGCTTTTTCTCGCTTTGGATAACGTGTTCCCAGAAAACGGGCTCCTCCTCCAACCCCAGTTATGAGCAGGTGGAGTTGACATCTTGCAGCCAAAGTCTGAGGCCTTCCCGAGGTGTCCACCCCCTGCCCTATGTTGCATTCAAACACTAGACTTAATTCCCACCCAAGCTGCCCATCTCCTTTCTCCTTGGGTTTTCAAGTTCGAACCTCCTCTGTGCTCATACTATCTCATGGCCATTCCTGAAACAGACCCCTGGTTTTTTCATGCATTTGGACTTGACTGGCGGCACTTGCCAGACTCTCTAGCTCTCAGGAGCTCATCCCGTGGCCATCCAAGCCCAGGGACTGCAGAGCCGAGATCTGTCATCGTCAACCCACTGTCACTGCATTAGATTTTAGATACACTAGCAGGGGTTCCCTTTGCCACGACTAAGAGACCTTCTAAAATGCTGACCAACTCCCTCTAGGAGGAAAACGTCCATTGTTATGAAGTTATGAAACTTATCTTCCTTCCCCCCAAAAACCAGTAAAAAGTCACAACTGAGTTGTAACAAGTCATAAATACACAAAAAGCTCAAATAACAGCCTATGAAGGTAGAAACTCAATAACTATGCTATTTGTTGAAATTTAAAATTATTGAGATACATTTTCAATTTATATTTAGAAATTATTTGGATAGGCTTCCCTTTGGAAAGACTACTTAGACCTGGTATTTTGGGGGTTCAGCCAATTCATTTAGGAGAGTGGAGAAAAAGAGATACTTATGGGAAAACCTAACCAGCAGGATATTCTGAACATTATTTTCAATAGTGGCATATTGAAACAGCCCATCATATTGCTGTCTGGTTTTCTGCTATGTTTTTTTTCACTTTACAATCTTATATATAACACATACAAATGGTGACTTGGGTGCATATTTCTAAGCCCATTCCTCTAAGATTCTCTGTGATGTAAATACATACGGAGAAAGTTTTAATTACATAAAACGAGACATAAAGCTGACAGTATTTGGAACTCTTTTAACTATCTTTTGGATGTAAAATGTTCTATATGACTGCATTCGCATGCCTCTGTGGAAGACCACCTTGACATCAACTATGGGGCAATTTTCACTCATTTATAAGGATGGGGATCAGACAAGAAAATACCAGCTGTGTAAGTGTCCAAGCCTCAAAAATTCACTTTGAAAGTTAAAATAAATTACTTTTTATCAAGTACTATGCCACACAAGATTTTATTTAAAAATTCCACCAAAAAAAGGGGGCCAGAATCAAAAGAAAAATGAGAAAAGTTAAAACCGAGGTAAGTTTTGGACTATTTAATTCAAAACTGCTAAAAAGGCACACTGTGGGGAAAAAAATCAGTGACGTAAAAGATAAGCCTTGAAACTTCTTTCAGAATTCAGAGGAAAAGAGTGAGATTATAACAATAATAAGAAAAGTTAGAAATATTAAAAATAATTCCAGGAGATTCAACATAGGAATTCCAGAGAAAATAAGAGGAACTGGAGAAGAGCATCATTTAAGGAACTAATACGAAAGATAATAAATAACTTTATTAACAGTAATTCCCAGTTCACAAAAGCTCTGCAGCAGAATGTTCACTGTTTACCTGTCTGAGGACCAGTCAAAATCCACCACAGCCGAGTACTGTCTAGACATGACCCAATGAAATAATTAAACTCCAAGGATAAGAAGGGTCTTACATAACATAAAAACAAAAATAAATTAAAAACATTCAAAAAGACTGGAAATCATATAATCACACAGATAAAGTTCTATTTTTAGATTTCAGTTCTGTAACATAAAAACCAAAGTGCATTAAGGAATGCCCATAGAGCTTTTAGCTACTGTTCTCGGGGCGGAGGTGGGGGGGGGGCTGTGTGCTCTGCTTCTACTCAAGTTACTTTGTGGTAAACGTGTGAATAAAGGAGAAGGGAACAGTATGCACATGTGTGTGAGGATTCAAACACACAGTCCCTACACTGATTCCATATATTCTTCCTGTTTTTTCTTAACATTTGTTTGCGAGACATCATTCAACAGATTCAAAAGTGAATCAAAATAAAGGCCTAATCAAAAATTCGCAGGGAGCTCAGAAACAGTTCACAGAGCACGGAGTCTACACACATGTCAATGGGGTTATAAATACATGCACAATGTTTGTAAAACACGTTCACATATAAACTACACGCGAATTGCATGTGTGTAAATTTATAGGCATGAAATACATGTGCAATGTGGTTGTAAAACTTTTTTGTAATGTTAATGAAGTTAAAAACTGTAAACTATGAAAATTTAATTAAAACAATTTTAAGTCTTGAGTCTCCAAGGATGTCACCCAAACTGGACAAGGTTTTCAGGGTAGAGCAACGTGGCAAGTGTTTTACCCTATGATCCAGTGAGATGAATTCCATTACTGGGATTATACAATAAACTAGATAAAGATATTTTTTTTAACTTGAAAGGTAAACATCATTGAAGAAGGCAGACCTTCCAAATCACTAGAGAAAATTGTAAAGAAGTATGTACTGCACACAAAAAATGAAAATAGCTAACAGCAAGGACACAAATAAATATATATGAGGCAATGAGTCATTAAAATCATATTTTCAAGAATAGTTCAGGATCTGAAAAATAGAGAATATTACATTTTAAAGGTGAGCTATAAAATAGTATTTTAAGCACGATCTTATTTTCTCTAAATGTAGCTTGGGAAAATACAGAGCAAAGAATGATAAGTTCTCCTGGTAATGTTACAGATAGTTTTAAAATATATTTCTCCATTTAAAAAATTATGAGTTATATAAATTTTCTATATTTAGAAAAATAATTCACAATAAAAGCTATTTTCATTAAATTTTATGCACACGCTTCAATTAAATTCCTGAGCAATAGACTTTTCTCTAATATCCACTCCCCAAAGAATAAACATTTTCTCCAGGCGAAATCACCTTTTAGTGGTTAGAGGATATAATCTGACTCCATTAAGACGAGCTGAAATGTCTTCAGATGTGTTTATGCTTATGCATAAATATTTATCAGCCAAGTGCCGGAAGCCTCCCTTGAGTAGAATGTAAGAAGGAAATGTAACAAGAATTCTACTCCATCATAACACTTTACTGCTTCCCTTTCTTATCCATCCTCGCCTCACTAGTCTGATCCAGAACTTTTTGCATACAACCTAAAGCTGCTCAGTGAAACGCAATGAATTAGTCATGTCTCTGGCCATTTTTCTCCTGTGTGTAGGGCTTGAAAAAGTCCCATTAATTCCCCTAGAAATATGCCATTCATTAGTAATCTGCTGATTCCAAAACCAAGAATTATTTTTTAAGGAACTGAACAAACACCATACTGAGGCAGCTCCAAAGAGCATCGATCACAGCGAGGATGTCATTCGTTATTGCTCAGGGTACCACAGGAGTTATTCCACATAAGGTAAAATCACTCCAAGTCAGCGTAAAGAAGTTTGCATGCCAAAGACCTGGCCCAACGGGCAAGGTCAAGGGTGCCAGGAATTTAAGGCGATTTGTCACCTAAAGTGAAAAAGTTCTGTATTTCTCTGTTATTGGTCTAACAAAAGCAAGTGAAAATTTTTGGGGAAAAACAGTGTTATGATTACTGATCTTCTGTGGAATTGTCCTAAAATTGCTAGAAAGTTAAACAGCACCCTAGTAAGAAAATACGTTGATTTCATCCTGTTGCCATGACCCCGGAGGCCCATGGATGGGCAGCTGGGAAGGACCACTGCAGATGTCAGATGCAGACCCAGGACATGAGTCCTCCAAGTCACCAGGTCGTGTGGACAGCCCTAGCATCTCCCATAAAACATGAATGAGCTACTCTGTGTCTAACAGTTTGCTAGAAGAGATTCTCTCTGAAGAAGTCTATCTATCTATCTATCTATCTATCTATCTATCTATCTATCTATCTATGAATGAATGTATGTATATAGCTCCGTTTTACAACAAATATGCAATAAGAAAGTAAAGATCCTAGAAAACCAAAAATAAAGTGAAAGAGGGACATCGGAGACTACGCAAGCACTCCAGTCACATTCAGCTTGGGAGCAGGAGCTCTGGCTGGTGAACTTGGTGTTGAAATTGATCGTGTCTCAAGAGGCAGAGCCCAGAATTCCCCTAGAATGGGAAGTCTAATAGAAAACCTGTGTATTAAGCGAGGACCCTCCAAGTCGACAGTGTATTCTCAACCCATGGGCAAACTAGGAAAAAAATCTCATGTCCACTGGAGAGAGCAAAACAATTCAACATCTCCGCATTTGTTCCAGGAGAAAGAAGGGCAGAAATTGCCTCCTTGCATCATCATCACGGGAGTCTCACCCTGGTCTGTGTTCTCCAGTAATCTACCCTGTGGTTCCAGCAGGCTTAAGTCAAAAATACCTTAGGAAGTGGGCTCTGTTTACTTTGTCTGCAGGTGCCTAACACAATACAAATTTGCTCTAGAGAAATTCACCTTCATTCCACTCAAATGCAGAGTCAAGGAAAAAGAGCCCAAAGTGAAATATCCGAAAACAGACCTTTTCCATTCATAAGAGAATACAGAGGTGGGATTATAGATTTACGGTGCAATCTTACATTGAAAAATGAGGGAAAATGAAGGAGCTATGACTGCAGTGTATCAGCATGGATGAATCACAGCGACTTGATTTAAGTGGACAAAGCCAATTGCGAAGGAATGCATAAACACCATTCCAATTATACAGAGTGCAAAAGCCAGCAAAACTCAACGGAAGACTTGAAGGAGCACACCTATTCGACACTCACGGGCCCTGGAGGTATTCTGTTTTGAACTTGAGTGGCAGCACATGAACCTGAATGCAGGGCTCTGAAGGCAAACGTGTGAACCACAGGGAGGGGCAAAACGCTTCTGACAAGCCCTGACGGGGGCCGCACGCTTCACCAGTGGCTAAGAAGAGCAGTGCCTTAAGGGCACTCATGTGAGATGCCGTAAGACATACACTATTTTACCCAATTACAGTAAACTGACTCCGAAATATTAAGATCACATAGTTCCTAAGCGCAGGATTAAATTCAAGTCCAGTTCTGACCTTGAAGTCCATGTGCTGTTTCAACTGCCCTAAGCTCTCTTAACAACACAATGCAACAGAAGGAATCAAGTCAGCACACTTGCATTATCTGGGGGTCAATTGTGGGCTCCTGTGCTCCCTAAAAATACTATTTCTCGGTAAATCGTGCCAAAGAGACATCAATAACGCACATTCCTATAAGGCAACTTTGAAGCTATCTGACTGTCCTATATGATCTTGAAAACAGTAATTTTAAAAAAATGAAATTCAAGTAAGCAAAACATACACACTTCCAATCATATCTAGACCTTATTCCTTTTTCCCATTAACCTACACATTTTTAAAAAGTTAAACTAACAGAAAGTAGGTTAACATTCTTTCCCAGCTACCTAAAGACTTCAATCTGTATCATTGCTTAAAATGAATAGGCTTTCAAAAAAGTTTTTTCTATTAGAAAAATCTTTTCTAATCACACTTAGCAAGTATATTAGGCTATCCTTTGTAAGCCTGTTTTCAGACTGGACAAGTCAAAGCCAAAGCAAAGAGTCAATCCTAATGTAACCAACATGGCTATTGTAGAAACAGTTTAAGATATTAGTCACTAGGATGGTTTTCTGAATATTTTCAGCAGGTGTATTTGGCTACGCACGAAGTCAACTTTCAAACCTGACATGTTTATTCCAGTGGCCTGAATGGAGTATTTTCCTGAGAAAGCAGGATGGAATAAAGTCTCAATGTAGACTTTCCAGCCAGAATAAAACCAGTATTGGATACACTGTCACCTTTGAAAGGATCTATTTCCTTCCTAGTGTGCTCTGGATCACTGCCTCAGAACAAGAACAGAGCTCCTAGGTCAGCAAAGCAGTGTCCTTGAGCTGGCTTAATGTGATTGGGATACCGAGTCCAACAGAAGCCAGCTCACACCACAGCCTGTGATACAATCTGTTTTCCTATAGGGAGCAGCTGCTGGCCCCTACCACCCCAGCCCGGAGGCGCTGGCTCTGCTTTGGTTTCCGGGGGACCCACGGGGTGGTCCGCTTCTTCTCTCCTTCTGCCCTAATACAACCTCTCTCATCTCTCATTCACTGAAAGTGAAAATAACCAATAAACGTGCAAAATGTACTTGTTTCAAGAAAGTTTACTTTAAAAAGAGTCAATATTTGAAATCAAATACACTCTATTTGGGGACTACTTCGAAATATCAGCATATATAATAATTGCCCATAAGGCACAATAAGAAGGATAATTCAAAAGATTAAGGACAAATAATTCAGTTGCAAGGGAAATTTTTAACAAATATATAAGCTGGTCAAATCTTATTGGCGTATATGATGATAATAAGAAAGTTCAACAAGGCAAGACTCAAAGTTCAAATAAATACTCCTATCATAGTTGTTTCCCTCCCTCTTTGAAATGTTTTCTCATATCAAATTCTCATTAAGTTTGATACATGTTCACTTCTTGGAAAAAAAACATGCTTAACATACATATGATTACAAATTTGAATAATAAAATCAATAGGATGAAATATTAAGGATAATGGGGAAATAACAGAAATGTTTTCATTAGCAGTAGAAATGTGCTAAGTACATTTGGGGGAGCTTACACCCCCATTTTTCTGTCTCAGGGAGTGAATGACAAAGCACAGGAGGAGGGTCATGCAGGGGCTCGTGAAGACAGAGCTCTGAGCATCGGTAGTAAGGTCTGGACACTCCTCCGGGGAGCAGTGGTCGCTGTTTGTCCTCTGTGAGGACTACGCAGCGGTCAGGGCTACTATTCCCTGTCGTCAGTTGACAATAGCTGTTCCCCACTTTTCATAGAGACCCGTGAGAGGCCAAGGAAGACGGGAAATCTCCTTTAACACCAAACTGGTCTCGCAGAAGGTCCAGCTCATTGGACAGGAAAGAATGAGTGTGCGGCTGAAGACAGCCCTGTTTCGCTCACATATTCAGCAATGGAGATGACACCATTAGAAAGACGGTAAGTAAAGTCTGAACATATTCTGTGCCCCACTTTACCGAAAATACAGAGTAAAAGAAAAATCACTACCAACATATTTAACTTTTTTAATTTAAAAAATGTTCTATTTACCTAATTTGATATTATTTCATTTATCTCATACTGAAATCTATGTTATTAAAATATTTTTCAAAAACATTAGCTTGCTCAAGTTTTCCCTTCTCTGTGACTACTCTTAACTTTTGACACAATAAAATTAGCAAGTTTAAATTCTCATGTTCTATACATGTTTCATATAAGAACTGTATCTCCAAACTAGATTTTCAACCTTTAGGTTAAACACATTCATCTTGCAGAGGAATATACTAGGAATGTACCGAGGCTGCAATGCAAGCCTCGGGGGGAAGAATGAGTCATTTTTTTCAGGGGGGGGTAATCTAGAAATCATCAATACAATGTTACAAACACTACTTCTCAAAATCCATTCTCTGTTCTTCCTTACAAAGAGAGTTCCAGTGTTGTTTGATGGGCATGCACTTTATTTTTCATCTTCTCTTGCAACTAGAGATGACGGTCCATTAAGTGTAAATGCAAGTCCACTCGGGATTTCTGAGAAAGGTCTTTCATTTCTGTTAAGGCACAACCTCCCATCTCCTTATTCTTCCTTCCTTGAAATCAGACATGATTCTGGAGGAATCAGCCTTACTTAGCAACCGGGAAGAGAGAAAAGCAGGCATCTGGGGCATTGATAGCAAAATGGAGCTCCATGGTGCACCAGCCCTTAACTTCCCCTTAGGGAGAAAAATCAACTACAGTTAGCTTAACCCACCGCAGCTAGATTTAAACCGATGTTCTCAAAGTAGTTGGTAATATCACCAGAAGCTCACAAACTATTCTTTCATGGTGTGGCCATAGTTACAAGAAGCAAAAACAAAAATACCTCCCTAGCATCAAGGAACAGAAGTAAAGAAAAGCCTTAGGGAAAGGGAAAAATAGAGAATAAAGGCAAATTTTGAAAAAGTACAAAGACATCTGCAAACAGTAGCAGTGGTGGTAGGAATGGGAAGTAGCAGTAACTCTTGTTACAATTCTGGCAAATCCTGAAGATGAGGTTATGGTTAATATACTTTAATCAACACAATAAAAATCTGAGTTACAATCCTTAAAACTGCTAATTCTCAGGAGTCCAGAAAATTCACTCAGGAAAACAAACTCATTTTTTAGAATTCTGAATAAATGACAAGCATATATACTCTGCCTGTGGAATGTACTTTTTTCCAGCACATTGTTAAGAAAAAGAAAAAAATATAGATAATCCGTGATACATATTATCTGTTGATTGACAACATGCTATTACTTATAATTCTTGAACAATTAATGCCATAAGACTATTTAATATATAATTCAGCATATGATTTCTAAGAAACTGTATGTTACATAAAAACTCTAGTTGCTGTAATTGAATTATTAAACTCAATAATAACTATGAAAGGTAACTTTATGGGTGTTAGGTTTTAAATACGATAGAGAATAATATGTAGTTAATAACTTCAGAAGCTAGAACCAAAGAATCCCTTCTTTTTAAAATGAAATGGATTGAGCTAACATTGGCTTGCAACATTGCATAGATTTCAGGTGTACAACTTTGTAAGATGCCGCCCGTACACTCTGTCACATGCTCACCACCCAAAGCCTCGCCTCCTTCTATCACCTTGGGCTTCTGACTGTGCTGCGTTCAGTGACACCAAGCAGCCTACCTGTGCTGAGTTTGTCCGACACGGGCTTTTGTGCCAAAAAAAAAAAGACCTTTGCCTATACAAAATGACTACAGCATGAGAAGCAGAAAATGAAACTGAAATTTTAAATATGAGAGAATCAAGAAATGGAAAAATGTGACCAATATTTGAAATGAAAATAGTCTCCCTATATAAACTCGGTAAGTAAAAATACACTTGGTCCAGAGGATGTCTTGAAGGAATGAAAAGACGTGATTTATTTAATAGAGCTTCCTGCTCATGACGTGTGCTGACTTTTATTCCCTAGACCATTGCAAGGGACGAATATCCTGGGAATCAATCCGTCCAGCCTCAGACCGGAACCAAGATCGACCAGATTTTAATAACAAACATAGTCAAAGCGCCCTGAGGCGGGGAGACCAGGCCCAAATATTGCTCCCCCCAGACAGGCCAACGTCCCATGGGATGGGAAAGACGTGGCAGAGTGAGTGAAGACCCTCGGCACCGATAGGAGGAGGTGAATCCACAGCTCCAAGAGACAGAAAGTAACCTTCAGGGAGAAGGCTCGTCGAGCGGGAAATCTTTGCTCTCTCTGCGTTACTACAGCTTGGCACGTGGGCCCCAGCTCCACATTTTACAGCAGAGAAAAAACCTAACTGTAAGAGAAATGTGTTGTGCTTAAGAAAAAACTGTTATTAGAAACGAATAATAGTTTCACAGGGCACAGATGTTGGGCTTTTTGCTTCTCACAGAGTTGGTCATGTGATCATGCCTTGGCTCTATAAAAACGTTGAAGTAAACTATTGCTTAAACTACGCTTCATGATCGCGTATTTATTATTTGATGGTGGACTTTCCCCCTGAATGTTAGCCACCCCTGTGGAGGAGGGGTTATCTGCCTTTCCATTTTGTGTTGGGCAGAGAATGAGGAATGACTACTCTGTGTGTTAGAAAACCCCATTTTTGAAACCACCTCTAAACACCCCACTGGGGGACATGCCACAGATTGCATGTCCGCTGCTGCACATTTAAATGAGTATTCTTTTCTAATTTCCCATTTTCATATCAGAATGACAGATCCGGGCCCCAAAAGCCCATACTCAAGCACAATTTCTGAATAGTCCAGGTGTTTAATTATTCATTAACCTGTATGAAGACATAAAAATATTTTCCTGTTTGCGCATTTTTCCCCATTCATTCTGAGACTTCTCATCTAACTTCTCTCTGAAGCCTGTGAGAATTCTCTTTCTCTCTGATCTCTCTCATTTCTATTTTCAAAACAATTAGAGTTGGTCAGGGTCACACCCAAGGGGTTAGCCCTTTTCTCAGAAAAAAGGGCCAAAGGTATAGTTTTCCTAATAAACAGAACTTTTATTTATTTGAAATGTGGCTACTTCTTAAAGTATTTACAAAATATAAACACCAAATTTTAAAAGATTCCATCAGTCAGCAAAGAATGTTGGATATAAAGATTATATCCAACTTGGATATTAAATTATTTTAACTCTAGAGGCAAGGGATTAAGTACAAATTTAGAAAGGCACTCCATACGCACTGACTGACATTAATAACCATAGAAATGCTAGCCTGCATAAGGCTAAAAGAGTTCTTTTGATAAGCATAAAGTAATTTTTTTAATTAGAAGGGATTTTCTGATTTCCAGGGAGGAAAATAGAAAGAAAGGCAGCACCTTATCAGAAAAATAACATTTTTTCATAAATCCCTGGCTACATTTTGCCTTGCCTTTCATTGGCCAGAAGTATCCTACAGCAGCACTAGCTGCAATGGGAACTGGAAAACAAGTTTTTCTCTAACTTGGCTACACAAGACCTCAAACACAGTTTGGTCTCGACTACATTTAAAATTTCCATTGAACCCTTCGAATTACACTTAGAAAATGAACAGAAACCAGCAGAGCCAAGGCATGATCACAAGACTATGTCTGTGCCCTGTGATACTTCCCAGGTGTTGCCAAGGTCACGGACAGACGAACCTGGCAAGGGCTGCAGCACGCAGGACGGGGGACAGGGAGGCACAGAGAAGCATCTCTGATCTGACCGCAGCCGACCACACTGGAGCTCCAGGGCTGTCTTTTTAAATAAAGTGGAGGGGACGACCCAGGGATAATGGCAAACTGAAAACTGTTAGCATTGGCAAGGCTTGCATCTTGTTTTATTTTGTTTGGTTTTGTCTTTCTGTACGTATCAAATGAACAACTTGGATCTGTTGTTATAAAAGTTTCACATAGTATTACTTTTTATAGTTATGAGATTACTTATCTTTAATTAGTGTTTTAAATTACAGACACCCCAGTTAGTGTTCTTCATTTCACTGAAATGCTTTGATACTTATTGACTGGCATTACCAGTAACAGAGAGAGGCTGTAAATTCACTGAATTCTGAAACCACTGCATGAGCTTTGTATTAGCTTTTTCACTGGCCTCGATGACTAGTTATACTTTGTTTAAGTCTAAGTTCTTGTTTATATTTACATCCTATAAAAATTAATCACTATTATAGATGTATATATGAGAAACTTTAAAATACATAAAACAGTACATCTTGGAGTTTTATAGCATTGCTTTCCTCATATTTTATTTAATACCTTAAACCCTAACACATGGAAGGCAATAGCTACTTAGTGAACAAATGAATAAAAGGTATAAAGTGACAGACACAGATAAAACAGTTACTCTTGCCACATGGAAGGTACCTATTTTATAGTCAGAAGGTGCCTAGGAGTCTAGTTCTTTCGCTCATTCTGCTTGAAGTTATAACCAAATTGTAAATAATTCTCCAAATCTAAGCACTTGATGTCTCATCCGTTTAGAGTTCAAAATAAAACAGATTTTTATCGTGGCCATCATTATAATCACCCGAGTCCTGCAGTGTAATCGGAATAATACATGAATAGGAAAACAAAACCCAGGGAGTGGAGGGCCACACGACTTCCTGGGTGCTGATGTCCGGCGCGGCCAACTCGGTTCTCGCGGTCGGCGGAGTTCTGCTGGTAAGCTTTCATGACTCAACCAAGCTGGAAGGGATAAGGAAGTGACAATCTTTGCTGACATTTGCTCCCATGTATAATTGGAAGCAAGAAAGACAATGCCAAAAGTAAAGAAAAAGCAGTTAGAAAAAAAAATTAACCAAATAAGTAAACGACTCTCTTCTAGAAAAGAGTGCTCCTGGGGGGAAGACAGCCCGAAACACAAAGGAGTCTTTCTCCAGCGAGTAAAGTCAGCAATCCCAAAGCATTTGTCATGACAGCAGCTATTCTAATCAAATGGTGATTCAAGTAGGAATTACCCAATTAAACAATTGGAACTAAATCATCCGTTATTTTGCTGAAATACTAAAGACTTCTAAGGGCTATTGCAAACTAGACTAATCTCTCAGTTACCCATCTCATTGGACAGAAGTCAAGTTTTCATAACCAAACGTGACTCAGATGTGTTCTAATTGCGCTTCACCCCCGGCTGCAGAACATTGCTCTGTCCCCAGAACACCCTGTGACCTACAAGTCTAGGAACTTCCCTGCTCAATTTCTCGTGTCATTTGCACATTTTCTTTCTGTCCCTATCAATCTAGCTATATGCCCTAAAATCTTCTGAACTCAAATGGTATCAATGAAATAAATCGATTTGACAAAATCATTATAAGTATATACATGTTTCCAAAGAATGACCTCTGCACCACCACAATAAAAAGAAGAAAAAAAGAAGTGATGAGAGTTTGGAAAAAATTCTGGTTCTTCGCACTAAATGAACATTCCATATACAGATAGTGTGCACTCCTGGTTTTATGGATGCAGTATATATACTAAGTTTTTCAAGCCATAAACCCAGGTCCTAGTCCAATAAAATGGAAGCCAGCAGGATTTAAAGCATCATTTATGTGTCAGTGTAGCAGGAAGGTGTGTTGAGGTAAGGACGACAGAACCCGTGGAGCCTGATTTTCCAAAAGGATTTAAGTTCAAATTTAAACGCACTCTGAGAAAATCTCATCGCAGTCTGAAAGTTAGCATTCTCTGTAGGATGACGTTTACATAGCACAGTGCAGGGTGGTACAAACAAGAAATCCTGGCCGTGGTGCAAATGAGTACTTCGTAATGAACACAAGTTGCTTGAAGTGGGTTTAAAATATTTAACTGCACTGTATTATACTAGAGTCGAAAGATGGAATAAAGGGAAAGAAAAGCATGTGCGATTTATAAAGGAGAGTGTGTAATGGAATGTGTCTGACACTTTGTTTGATGACAGTGTTAGCACACCTCTCAGCACCCAGGGGCGCAGCCACCCCATGGGATACTTTGGACGGAGTCACTCATCTCTAAGTCAGGGGTCTTTGTAACCTTCCAGGGAGCTGGGAGCCTGGAACTCCCGCCCATTTGTCTGACTGCACACAGGACCGGCCCAGCTCATGGGATGGGACAGCCAAGCACCAACAGAGAAGAAAAAATGCTCCCTTTGCACTTAACAAAAGTTCTAACAGTTCAGGCTCAGAAAACCAGACACTGTTCTGGAAAAGTCTGAATGTGGACATGGATGGAAAACATAAGTGAGACCCCGTGCACCGTTAGGTCTGAAGGAAACCCACAGGGACATGGATTGAAATCATGTTTAGGGCGTCCTGGTGACACTGTATTAAAAGGGGGAAAGTTTTATACATATATGTGTAACTGGAACTCCTTAAAGTTCAGACTGATGGCAAAGGGCTGCTCGGCACTGTACAGAGGTATCAGGTAAAACTCTTGTATAACCTACTCACTGAGCAAGCATTTAATATTTCTGTGCAACACACAGGGCACGTGGCATCCCATATGGTTCACCTGCACAGTGCAGATCTAATTTGAGCTCACGAGTGTGTTGGTTTATAAGTCACCATTTCAGCTTTTGACCAGAAAGTCAAATTTCCATTAGCCTTGGTCAGCCCCAGGAGGAGGAAAACCCACGTCCAGGCCCGAGTGGGGAGAGCTAATATCTGAGAGGAACGAGGTGTGTGCGCGCCCCTCCCCCACCACACTGGAGGCCCTTCGCAGAGCTGGAACGAAGCTGGGGCAAGAGCAACACGTGACTTTCAGGTGTTTTTTCTTTTTTTTTTTTTTAAGAGTATAGCATTTAATTTCTTATATTTCTCTGAATATGGCCTTAGCTTTTTTAAAACATTCTAAATTGTTGCTCAAGTACAGTTTTCTGCCTTTTCCCCCCACCCCTCCCGAACACCCCAACCCTCCCCACCTCCCTCCCCTGTTTCCACCTCCCTGTTATTGTCCGTGTGTCCTTTATAAGTGTTCCTGCAAACCTGTCACCCTTTTCCCCTATATCCCTCCCCTCTCCCTCTGGTCACTGTCAGCCTGTTCTCAATTTCAATGTCTTTGGTTACATTTTGCTTGTTTGTTCATTTTGTTGATTAGGTTTCACTTATAGGTGAGATCATATAGTATTTGTCTTTTACCACCTGGCTTATTTTACTTAGCATAATGCTCTCCAGTTCCATCCATGCTGTTGTGAAGGGTAGGAGCTCCTTCTTTCTTTCTGCTGCATAGAGTTCCATTGTGTAAATGTACCATAGTTTGTTGATGCATTCATTTACTGATGATGCAAATTAAAACCACAATGAGATACCACTTCACACCCTTGAGAATGGCCATCATAAACAAAGCAACAAACAACAAGTGCTGGCGAGGCTGTGGAGAAAAGGGAACCCTAGTGCACTGTTGGTGGGAATGCAGACTGGTGCAGCATTGTGGGAAACAGTATGGAATTTTCTCAGAAAACTAAAAATGGAACTGCCTTTTGACCCGGCAATTCCACTGCTAGGATTATATCCTAAGAGCCCTGAAACACCAATCCAAAAGAATGTATGCACCCCAATGTTCATAGCAGCACAATTTACAAAAGCCCCATGCTGGAAGCAACCCAAGTGCCCATCAGTCAATGAGTGGATCAGGTGTTTTCTGCTGGAGGAGGCTGGAAGGGCCCCAATGCGACTTGAGGCAGCCACACTCCCACTGTCCCCAGTTTACTGTCACAGCAGAGCATGCACTGTCAGGTCAGCATGACCCCACCTGTAAGGCTGATGTTAACTATTTGCACCGCCCCCAACCCAGGTGTCAGGCATGTGTATTTCAGTGATATCGCTATGTCCTGGACACAACGGTGGGTTTCCTACAGGAGAGCAGCACTGGCCTGCAGAAGCGTGGGTCTCGTTCTGCCTATGTGCAGGAGGAAGGACATATGTCATTTGCACGAACATGTATCCTGAAGCGGCTTCAAACTGCCCAATATGGTGTGATGGTCATGACTCGTGAATAATTGGGCCTTGAATAACTGGCCCAGAGGGACATCGAAATTCAAAGAAAGACCCAGGATTCAAAGAGAACAGACAATGAATCACTACCATCCCCAAAACTAAAATCTGGCTCTGAGACAAAAATAGTTTGTTTTTTAGGGAAGTCATAAATAAAACAACCCATAAGCAAACATGAACCTAAATAAGTGTTCTGTTTTTCAAAACATAAACTTGGAAGAGGACTTTGAAAGGATAAAGTAACTACACACAGCAGACACAAACAGAAAGAATTAAAAATATTCCGCACAGGCAACAGCATTGTAGTCAAGTAAACTGTAGTGGTTTAAAGCAACCACACATGTGGTATGTGATCTGAACTGGCTACTGCGACTTCCAAGGAACTCTGAGCGAGAGGACGCAACAGTTCCTCTTATGATGGCTTCCAGGACTCGGATCACACCCCCGATGTGAACCCCCACCCTGTTGCCATGACAGTCTGATGCCTGTGCTCTTATCCTGCTAACGAACGAAGTCCCTCTATTCGACAAAAATGCACAGAATGCTCTATGCACCAGTCGTGGTTCTAGGGGATGGTTCTGTTTTGTTCTTTATTCCTCAAAATAACCTTATGACATAGGCATTAGTTATTGCCTTTTCTAGAAGGAGAAGCACAGAGAAGTTAAGAAACTTGCCCAAGGTCACACAGGCAGTAAGTGGCAAAGATGGGATGGGAAACCCTGTAGCCAGGGTATGAATACAGAGAGTCACATGACAGAGATGCCCTTCCCACCGCACTGTCTTGGGTCACTAAAGCAAGTGACTGTAATGTGACCGAGACAAGCAGAGGTATGGACAGTGGGTTCTTCTGGGTGCCATCAGAGGAAATGCAAAGCAAAGTCTCCCTCCCCCTTTCCCCCACCATGGGCTCTGCAGTCCGAAAAATAGCTGGCTTCATTTCCAGCCTTGACCACTTCTAAGTGCATGCATTGCTACTGCAGAAAATGTACAGAAAATGGTAATCTGGGGACATTTGACGGTACAGCACTTGATGATATAGAAATGGGAAGGCACATCTTTTTGACCTCGTCCAAGATGTGTTTCCTTCCTCCCCACCTGTCCAAAAGAGGCCAGTACTGACGTCGGACTTGATGAGAAGTCGGCCTTTTAAGCTCTGAAGTGCTGTTATTTACACAAACCCGCACATCTGGGCATTCCTCTTTCAGGGTGTCCGTTTTCTGGTCAGGGTCTTTCAAGTTTGAGTGACTTTTTCTGCCACATTAAGAAAACATTGATAACAGCAGCTACAAAGTAATTGGACTGTTCCTCTGATAGGTCCTCTCTGCCCCTGCTTTCCAGTCTTACTGTTAGCAAGAATACTCGGAAGTACACTTTGAAAAGAAGAAATTGCTGGGACAATTTAGGATTACTTCTCTTTTTTCTTAACTGCCAGCTGGCCTACAAATGAGCTTATAAATGACAGAGAATCTAATCTCATACGCTCTGATTTTTAAAAACAGTGTCTTTTAATTGATTGTCTAAAAATAATATTTAGCTAGGAAAATACGTAAGTCCAGGTTCAGCTGTTTAAGAACCATGAAGAGGTGTGGGTGTGTGTGTGAGTGTGTGTGAGTGTGTATGAGGGTCCGTGTACGTGTGAGCGTGTCTGAACATGACCACTGTTTGTTTACACTGTTCTGTTTGGAATGCAAGCCACCACAGCAGAGAGGCCTGTTGTTAATAGACTTTGTGAGTGTTTCCAGAGAGCCCGGCAATGGGTGTTGACCAGGGTCAGAAGAGGCTGTCCCTGTCCCCGGAATCGGGAGCCTCGGGGGCACTCGGGAGCCACACTGGGCGCCACCGGAGCGGAGGGGCCCTCACGGCCGACACTGCGGGGAAGCCAGCAACTCACACGGCCCCAGGGATGCTGGTGACCAGCTTCTAATCCGGTTGTTCAGACACATCTGGACCCTGAGTCCACACAAAGCCCCTTCCCACTCCATCCCAGAATCTCACTGAGGAGTTTCCACGGCTCCTGGTGCTTTCCACCTAGGCTCAGCCTTCGGTCCTGCTCCAGGTCTTCCCCAGTGTCCGCCTGGTTTCCCTGAAGCTCTGCCCCCAGGTCCTCAGCACCCCTGGCCACACTGACATCACTGCCTCTGGTCCCCGCTTTCTCATGGTGGTGGCTTCTGAAAGGTCCTCCCTCCCTGGTGTGTGTGACCAGCGGCTTCTTGGTTGTCCCAGCTCTCCTGACATCGGCCCACCTGGCTCCCACCCGCCATGTGCCCCCCACAGCCGGGCCAACAACTTCTGGTAAATCAGCAGACTGGTACAAAATCTCTGATACCACAGGCATTTATAGGCTGACTTCTTTCCGGTATTTTAATGAGTTCCTGTCTTGTTTCTCAGAAAGGAGGGTAGGCTCGTTACAGAGAGGAGTTGCCCACTCTGCATTTTCTCAGTCCCTCGCTGTGTTGTAATTTCCTGCCTGGCCCTGAAGTTCCCGCTGGTGAGAACGAATTAAAACGTCCCTGCATGCAAGCGCACTGAATTGGGGGGATTCGGACTGACACAGGTGTAAACCAGGTCCTCTTGGGGAAGGGGAGTCAGCAGTGTGCACGTGGTCTCCTTCTGGAGTCCCTCGGTTTCCCTCCCAGGTGGTCCCGGGACAATCGGGTGACTGAGGACTGAGGACCTGAGGACGGCCTTTGCAAATGAGGCCGCAGCCTTTGTGACAGCAGGAACTGCCAGTCCCAAAAGTCCCCGGGAAACCCAGGGTGCAAGCTGAATGCGCACCTGGCCCGGCAGGGCCCGTGGGGGCATCTCAGACTTACAACCCTACCAGTTCTGGAATGACATTTAGAAATGTTCAATTGTAGAGCATACATAAAGACTACAAATAGCTTTATGTCAGATCCTATCAGGGTTACAGCACCAAATAATTAGGGGAAACAAGCTTCAGGATTTCAGGACTCCAGAAAGGGATTCACAAGGCCATTGCAATGGTGAAAAGCCCCAAGGCAGGGTCAGCACAAGGGAATGGTACAAATCCACGGGTGTTTTAAGGCAGTTTTAAGGCACTTATTTGATGGATTTTGGGGTGGGCATTCCAAGAAGCAAACTGAGTAACAACCTCTTCGCTCTCTAATAATTAAACTACAAACTCTGAAAAAAGTCAATCCACTGAAGACAGAAACCACCTGGATAATTTCTGTGAGTCGATTAGAAGGAACAATTACACAGACACATTAAACATATTTATGGTAAATTTTGGCATTACATTGTAAATCAAAAGAACTGTCACCTCTTGTTTAAATTTCTCTGCTACATGATTTTTAATGTGTCCATAATTCCCCAGTTAGCGCTTTCTACAGATCCAAAGTTACAAATCTGTGTTTTGCAACAAAGTGTGGGCGTTGGTGGTATTTGCGGAGCGTGTATCTACCGCGGTTACTGTAACCGGTGAGAGGTGAAACAACAGGGCCTTGGAATGCAGAGGAGGTGTGGCATCTCCGCCAGCCAACACCTGTCCCTTCCAAATCCAATTGTCTGTGAAAGGTGACTGGGCGTAGGCGCCATCGCAATCTTTCTGCAGTTATTTTAGTGCAGCTCAGAAAACCTGCTTCATTATCGTCAGGAATGCTGGTTAGAGCCTCGTCAGGCCCCATCCTTACATCCTTAAAGCACAACCATGGAGTGGGCCACTTACGGGCTATCATTCGTCAGAGGGGCAAATCCTGGAAGAAAGTCCAGGTTTATTTCAGAGTGTCCCACTGCTGGGCATGGGGATATAAATAAATGAACAAGGGAACCCTCACTAAGAGTCAGCCTTCTCTCTGCCTTCACACGGCTACACGGCAGGAGGAAAGGAGGGTGGGTGGCGGGTCTTCCAAACCCTGGAAGGCCCAGACCCTTTGCCACACGTTTCTAAAATGGACACTGCGAACGTTTTTTTTTTTTTTTCCCAAAAGAAACAAAAAGTTCTATTCTTGCTCCGGGTTTAGTCGTGGCTCATTATCTTTAATGAATTGGAAAAGCACCCACACGGTGGAGGTGCAGCGGAAAAGGAAAAGCCAACTTGTAATTAGCACAGAGCTTGGCGCCTGCAGTGCTCAGGGTGTGGCAGATCTAACTTCATTATTATGGAAACACCTTCTCTCAATATACAAAGGTGTCTGTGCTATCTAGAGGGTGATCTGAGCCTGTGAAGTCCTCTACAGCTGCTAGAAATGACAGCCGGGGGCACAGGAAACACTGCTCCCTCTCACACCGGCTCCTGGGTCCCCGAGTGTCCAGGTGAGAAGGAGGAAACCGCGCTCCAGGTGGGACCCACACCTACAACCCCAGAGAGAATGCTCCCACTCACTGCCCTGCTCAGGTCGCCCTCGGAGGGCAGGAATAGATAGACACGCACTGATAGGCCAGGGAGACCCGCAATGAGGTGGGCCCTCCACAGCAATGTCGAGGTCAACCGTCTCGTGAACAAGTGGCTGCCCAGCAGATGTTCACAGTTCAGAAGAAAGGCTACAGAGAAGTAGACACCAAAACGAGAGAATTGAATTCGCCACGTCCAAAGCCATCAATCCCCAGCATGGTTCAGAGCTGGGCTCTGCAATCATTTAGAAGATAGCAGGTTGGCGAAGCACCCATGCCTGTTGTCGAAGGGAAACACCAAACGCAACAGCTACAGACTCCTGGCGAAAGCATCAGACACCCAGGGAAAGGGGCTAGAATCCAACCCTGCAGCTGCAGTCTTTGCCCTCAGAAAGGGCTGCTAGGGAGTCAAACTCTGAGCCCCTCCCATGGGTCGATGCAGAGTGAGCTGAAGAGAGGAGGAGCAGGCAAAGGCTTCCACTCGCACCAACACTGAGCACTTCCCTAAGAGCGAACCTCCTCCTTTCTGAAGACTGATGGCCGGCTGCTGCCCAAAAGGGTGGGATCTGCAGTCCACCAGAGAAATGTCCTGCGTCCCGAACACCCGAACACCAAGCTCAGAGGAGACTGCAAGGCAATGGCTACACGTCACAGCTGCATTCACGGCCTATTTTGCTTGAATAACATTTACCTTCTCATTTCTAACGCCAGGCAATGGGGTACGCATCCTGTTTGTTAATTTTCCTTTAGGGATTGTAATAATACTTGTCAAACACTTAAATACATCTGGTATATTATGCAGCTCAAGTCCAGTTGATCCTACACAATTATTTTCCTTTAATAAGATGGAAATTTGTAAAGCTTAAGTCGCTTCTCCAAAGACTCCTTAGTTTAGTAAAATCCTAAGTGATTTATGAGCTAATGCCTTCATCTGTCCATGAAAACCAGTCTCCTGTCTGGAAGGCTGTAACCCCACAATAGATCCCACACTGTCCTGTGATTCTAACACTGATGTTGAAGCCGGTGTCTTCCACTCCTGTGTCTTTCCCCTCAGTCAGTCACCAGGTCTATGGGTTCTTCCTCCAACAGCTTTTCCTTCTGTTCTCATGGCACCTGCTGCACTCTACGCATTGGTTCGCTTCTAGACCATTACTGTTGCTCCTTAACTAGACCACGCCCCACCCCAGCAAGAGTCCTGACCACCGATCAACCCCACACATGACTTCAACAGCCTTCTGACGAGGTATGTCTTTCCAATGCCCAGCTCATGGATAACTAACCCTCTATGACTCACAGAGTGACGGCCAGATTCCTGAAACTGGCCACAGGCAGTGTGACCCCATCCATCTCTACAAACTCAGTGCAGCTTAAGAGCCTTCACGCTTACCATGCAGAACCCCTCAGTCCCACTTGCCTTCTCACCTTCTGTCCCGTCCAAGACATGAAAGGGGTCCCTGTGGTTGATGGAAACGCTCATCCAAGTTACAACTCAAGTTCTGCCTTATGTCCAGGCACCCAGACCACCTGGGCCCCACAGATGACTCCCTCACACGAACTTCAGGACACGGACGATGCTTTGGTGCCACTCTCCTGATGCCTCCCAGAAGTTTTGTGCTAAAGCCTTTCTTTTTTTCCACCTGAGTTGTGAGCCTCTTGAAGAGAGAAAAAAAAATGGCTTATGTGTCTTAAGATGCCCCTGACTAATCGCTTCTCTTGCAAACCCAACAATTATATAATGAAGATGATGAAACCAATGAAATTAATCATTGTTACATACCACAGATTGGTCAGTCTCAAGCTGTCACTGAGCAAGAGAACGACTTAGGATGGTGGTTAAAATGGTATATGCCTCCACCCAAGCCCAGAGATTTGATGGATGTCAGGTCAAAACAACAACCCAAGGCCTCTAAGGAATTCTGCTGCGGTCAGCACACAGATGGTATTTTGGAAAACATCACCACTGATGAATTTAAAACAGTAAATAAAAAACAATCAAGTACAAAAGTATGCAGATTTATAAACAATGCAGGAAGAAACTCTGGCATGTTGCAAACTAGTTGTCATTAGTATGAAGTTTTCTTGTGATACACACCATAAACTATATGTGCTTTTATTACGGTAACCAAAACTAGCTATTAATGTCATTAATACTAAGCTAATTGACTTCCTTTCCATGTAAACTGTAAATGTAGGGGTGTTTGAAGTCCTTTGTGTAAAACAGAAAATAAGATGTGACATGTGTTTATTCAATAATATTTCATCGTCTGGATTATTCGGTCAGTTGACACAGACCGTAAATCTTGTGTTGAACTTGGTCTTCAACACAGGCACCTGTGATGTAAAATATGCTCTCCCTGCATTTGCAGCTCTGAAAACATGCAAGGATCTAGGGATTTATGCTCCCAGACCAACCCACTTTCTAGAATAAAAGTTCTGCAGGTATAGTTCATACGATGGAATTCCTCCTTTTGTTGTTCTTACGAACCCGCTCTACCTCATCTCATGTTTGAAAATGATTGTAGACAGCAATCTAGTGCCTTTTCTGGGTGTTGCGGTTTTCTTTACTGTGATGACCGTTTTCAATATCTTCTCCTTTTTTCCCATCATGCTCAGTTAATTTTAATTAGACAATAGGCAACACTGTGCTCGCCTTATTTTTCTTATGTTGACTAACATCCTTCAGAGATGCTCTTGAGGACTTTTGAGTGAGTCATACAACCACAGGTAACTACAAAGAGGAATCTAATAAATTCAACTGTGAGTGGAGGACCAAGGATATCTTGTTTCCATTTGCGGTTTTACTTCCAATGATCTGAATGGCTTTGCCATGAAGGATTGGATGGGTAATCTTGCTTGGCTCATAGCTAGTGAGTTGTTTTGCATGTTTTAAATATTAAAAAAAGCTTTCCAAGTGTAAATTACCAAAGTTGCCTTTATTGCAAATTATGTATATTTAGGGTCTTCTGTTTACCTTCTGAAATCTCCTCTTGGGGCTTACAGAGTTCACAGAAAAGGAACCATCAGCTCCTCTCCAGGGCTTAAAAGGAACGAGGCCGCTGTTTAGGCCCCGAGGGAGAGTGATGGGTGGAGCCTGGACCTTGTGTCCTGCAGGCTCGCCGAGGGCATTCCCGACACTCGCCTGTCACCCTCTCCTCAAACACTGGGGGCGCTGCAGTGCAGGCATAATCCCACCCGCCTTCGGTCTGTGGAACTCAGAGGCTTCAAGTGATGTTTCACCACGTGTGAAAGAGTCCACACCGCGTACAGAATATCCACCCATCCTCACCGTACAGGCTATAAAGGGTGGTAAAATATGAAAAGGAAACAAAAATGCATAAAGATTTTCATGACAAAGGGAAAACTTGATTACATCACCGATGAAGACGACTTTGACAATTGAAAATAAATGAACTTTTATCATCCAAACATGCGCCTACACCTCTCTCTCTCTCTCTCTCTCTCTCTCTCACACACACACACACACACTTTCTTCAGGCTTGTCCTAGCACTGAGAGACGGACTCTCATTAGGGCTCTTAACTTATCAGCAAAGACTTCTCATTTTACCTCCTAATTTACACTTTCTTCCTATAAACTGAAGAGAGCTACCATAGGCATTGCTTTTAATAGTCTGACTTTGCAGAAACAGAAAGTGAAACTACAGAAAGTGCCAGTGGGTCCAATGCTACATTTTGGTGACATTTAAGGACCAGGAAGACATTCGCATGGCCATAGTTACATGTACCTGTGTAAACTTGTGCGTTACAAATTATTTTACAATTCACCCAATGCAGCCTGTTCTGCAATGAATGCAGGATTTGTTTTTGACTCAACAGGTTTTTCCTTGACACCTATGGTCTGATATTTGAAAATTTTCCCTGAAAATTAAAAAAGGCAAAAGTAGTCTGGTTTTTGAAAAATAAATCTTTTAGGTCTCAACACGTATTTCAAAGGCGATTTAATTTCTATACATTTAGCACGTGCTAATCAATAAAGTCACCTCCAGGCTGACAGCGTCTCCGCTCACCACCACTTGAAACGCAGCAATGCAGTCCCGGTCCCGGCAGGGGACCGCACGTCTGGAAGGGAGGCTTCCCAGAATGTGTCCAATAGGGAACTTGAGGAGTTCAAGAACTCGAGTAAGCAAGCATATGTTCCACCCTTACGTCAGATCTGGACTTTTTAGGTAAATATACACTGCTTCAGAGGAGCAAGGAAGAAGCAAAAATAACTCCTCTTTGCAAATCAGAATGTCTCAAAAATCTCTTGGAAACATTTTTAGGCAAAGAGTTGAAATGTCGCGTATTTAAAAAACAAAACAAAACCCACCTTACTTTTCAGAATTTTTACGACCCGCTTGCAGAAATGCAGAGTTCAGTGAGTTGAAAAGGCATGCCCGGTGGTCATCTTCTTGACCGCTGTGGTCTCAAGGTTGACCGCTTTTCCACAAGGGACTCAGAAGTCCCAAGCGCTCCGACGCGGTCACTGAATTTCTGTTTTTCTCTCTCTAAAGCTGCGCACCGCGCCTAGCGCTCTGCAGACCCCGGCCGCGCGGCAGCAAGCCTCCGGCGGGCTGCGTGATTCCCACTAACTGCCGGGGGTGGGGGAGAGCCGCGGGACCCCTGTGAACCCGGTTCTCCGGGTCTGCGCCGATTGCAGACCCACTGGGCGCAGCGCAGGGACGGCTCTCACCGAGGTTCCGCGAGCTCTGTCCCCAGTCAGCTCCCTGGGCCCTTTTCTACTCAGTAACAACTTTGTGCGAAACCAGGAGAAAACTCTTCTCCCAGGAAGCATTAAGTCCGCTCGGAAACTTCGGCTCCAGCGGACACAAGGTGACACCCGAACGCACACTTCGCTCAGCCTGGGGTCCTCACCCCACCCCCTCCCGCTGCCGACCCGAGCGCGCGATCCGCACCCACCTGGGTCTCGCCCTCCTCCGGCTCCGCGTCCGAGAAGCCGAGTCCCGACTCGAGGGCGGCGGCGGGCGTGTGGCGCGGACCCGGGAGTAGCGCGGCGGCGAGCAGGGAACACGCCAGGGACAAGGCGCGCAGCTGGCGCATGGTGGACCGGCCAGGGCGCAGCGACGCGCTGCTCGCCCTCCGCCCGCCCGAGAGCCCAGCGCTGACCCCCGAGGGCGAGCCGCAGGCGGCCTTCGCGACGTCGCACGTCGCCGTCCCAGCCAGTGCGGGCGAGCGGCGACGGGGGTCAGGTACAGCCTCACAGGAAACCGGACATCCGAGCTGCCCGCGCGCGCTCGGGGCCGGCGAGGTGAGGCCGGGGCGAGGGCGGATGGCTCCTCGGCCGGCGTGGCTGCTGGTGCTTTTGGGAAGGAGGGGGGCCAGGCCGAAACCCCCACCCCCGCGATGTTCGGCCCCTCCAACCCCCCGGGGCACGCGTCCCCTCCTCCCCGCCCTTCCCAGGAGTGGAGCGCGCCGGGTGGCCTCGGCGGGCGGCGGGGCGCGGGGCGGCGAGGCCGAGAGCGCGGGGCGGCGCGGCGGGCGCAGGGCAGGGCATGGCTGATGCGCCCTCTGCCTGCGCTTATGTGAGAGAAAGGCCGAGGGAGGGAGCGTGCCGGGCCCGGCCGCCCTCCCCTTCGCTCTTCCTCGGAGCGCGCGCCCTCCGGCTCTCGGCGCCCTCGCCTCCTCCCGGGCGCCCCACCTCCCACCCCTCCTGGTCCTCTCGGTCCCTCCCCCCTCCCCGGGGCCGCAGCCCGAGGAGCCAGTTCAGTCCCGGGTTTGGCGGACAGCGGGCCCATCAGTGAGACGACGCGTCCAGGCTGGGCAGAGTGGCAGCGGGAGAAAGTAGCTCGTTGGGGAGGAGGGAGCCCCTTTGTCCCGGGCAGCCCCGGCGCCTATCCGACTCCCGCACGCCTGGCTTGCTGCGCCCTACTCAGGGTTTGGAAATAGACCCGGAGTGCTGAAGGGTCCCAGAGAAAGTCAGCGCAATGGCGGGGCCCCCGCTGGGACTTTGGAACCTGTCCCGTCTCCTCTTCCCTTTGGTCTGGTAACTTCGTGCTGCCGGTGAAGCGGGAACTACCGAGTCCTCCGAGTGCAGTGAGGGCCGCGGGGATACCAACTTCGGGCCCAAGTCGTCAGGCACAGTGAAGAGACACAGGGTCACTCTCTGCAAGAAGTTAAGTTTAAATGAGAAAGGGACTGACGAAGAGAAACCTGTGGTCAACATATTGTAAGAAGTGACATCTGCAGAAAAGTGACTGCATTTGCCCCTGGGGACACCACCCAGGGACCACGAGTTGCTGACCGTGCCGGTGGCCTCCAGGTGCAAAGCTGACAGGTTGCAGAAGACCCAGCTAGGGGTTTCACCACCGCTGAGATGCGGCTCCCTTTCACTGCAGAGCTACTTTTTAGAAACGCAGATCATAAACTTTTAGATGGAGTGGAGACGTTCTTAATCTGACTGAACTCTCTGCAAGGTCTGACACCCCCCTCGCACATCACTTACTTGAAGGCTTAAATGACTCCAGGGCCAGGGGCCCCTGGTCGGTGGGCTGCCCATTCCCTTCGCTGATGGCCAAGGCGGCTGAAAAGCCTTTCATTTCTTCACAGCTTTTGACTTCAGGACTTGACATGATAACTCTAAGCTAACGTCCATAGTTTTGAAAAATATGTTGTGCTCTCCCTGTGTTAGCTTTCCTCCCAGGGGAAAAATTTTTTTAATAGGACAACTCCTAGTTCCCTCATCAGCCGTAGTCTAATTTTAACGTGTTCTTCATTTAGCATACTGCTCGCAGCGTGACTCAGTAGGTCAAGTCTTCCAACAGGCACGAAGAAAGCTCCTTGTCCCGACATTAATGCAATTGTTGGCACAATGAAGGATGGAGTTGATGTTCTGACAGTCGGAACAGAGTGTTGACTCACATTACACTGGGAATCAACTGAATTCCTCAAGAACTTTCCCGGGGTATTGCTGGTTAGTCACGTCTGCCTTGCCCTGCCTTTGTGACATTGGTTGACTGTGTCCGAGATGTGGGCTTTGACATTTATCTTTATTAAATCTGTCCCCTCAGTCACTCCATCCTCTGAGCTCATTGAAATGTGTCGGGATGCGGATGCTGTCAGCGGGTTATTCCTCTGGCTGTCTTTCTGCTCTATGTGTTTTTGGGTCAGTTTGCCATATTTGTCTTTAAAACTGATAAAGAGGACAGCTGAGGACGGACTGGGGAAAGATTTAAGTAGAAGCTGGTGCTTCTTTTTAACCATTCCCTATTTCAGAGTTTCTCAACTTTGATGGTGCTTGGAATACCAAAAGGAGGTTTTAGGGGGTTAAAAAGTACAAATGGGGAGTTTCACAATAGTTGTGGGGATGTTTACAAGACTCTGTATGGTGTCGGGGGTGCTAGACTTCTCACAGGGTCGCTTTGTAAGTTGTATAGAGGTAGAACCATTATGCCGTACAACTGAGACTAATGTAATATTGATTGCCAACTGTAATTGAAGCACGCACATGTGTGCACACACCTGGGCACCATCAAGAGATCCTGGTTGGATTGCTCTGGGGTCATGGTCAGGGTTGTTAATAGGCAACCGAGTTGAGAATCTCAGATATTTCGAACACTCCCGGGGCCTGGCATAGCGTGAAGACCGCAAAATCATCAGAATAAAAATGTATCCAAAATGTACCAAATGTATGTATGATTTGTTTCATCTGAAGTACAGCAGGAAATATGTCCATACTCTTTCGTTCCCCTCAAAAATGTTATATTCTTATTCCTGTTGTTATTTTAATGAAAGGAAATGAAGGCAGAAAGTGTACCTCCCTTAGATAAAAGATAGTCTTATATCAATGTGATTTAGTCGTGCCTTCTAGGAAATGTTAGTCTAAGAGAAGACTGAAAACGAGTAATTAAATCTACTGTGTGGCTCAGGAAATGCCAACAAGTCAATATATTGAAGACAACACTCTTACTCAGGACAAAGGCCTGCTTATCAGTAACAGCTGGCTTACCCAAACCCTCCCTGCCCAAGTCACCCAGGCCTAAACTACTGCACCATGCACTCTGCCCCATCCTCCTCATCCTCCTCAGCTCCCTGCTTCGAAAGAGCCTCCTGAACCTCCGTGCGTCCAGACCTCAAAGTCCCACACGGATTCTAATTCTGACTTACCTCTTCTGAGACACTGTCGAAATGTTCTCCCTGACTTCACAAGTTCTGCTTAATGTAACTTTGGTTTATGAAAAAGTTTATGATATTTTGGGGTGTTTAGCCACCTGCTAGCCCCACTGAGACCCCATTGCTCCCTTCGTGGCTGCTGAAGCCAAGACTCTCAATTCAGAAACAGGGAGCCTCCGAGGCCTCCCGTGATGGGGTGAGCCTCCTCGCGTTGGATCTCAGGTGTGATTTCTTTTTATGAAACTTCCAAATGCCAAGCGTATTATGTCTCCTGAGAATCCCTTCTAGGAATCTTTGGATTATTTGATTGAATTTGACTAGCAACATTGCTTTGTCTCACTACTCTTTGGCATTTGGGGGGGGGGGGCTGGTCATTGATAGCGAGCAGTTCAAGTCCAACCTTTATACCAAGAAGTTCAGATCATTCAAGTTTGCCGTAAGGGACTGCCTAGGCCTTAGGCTGGGGATCCCAGGACATAAGGTGAACCAACCACTGATGCCACCAGCCATCGCCAGAGGGTCATGTGTTTGTGTGACACCAAACCAAGTTTGTGTATCCCGCAGTCCAGATTCCTGCCTCGGACATGCAAGTACTCACTAATACAGTGAGTCACTTTCAAAATGGCATAATTTACCAATGGTAGTTTAGAATGTCAGCGACCACTGTGGGACACTTTCCACAAGAGCAAAATCATTCATTTGAGAAGTACCTTAGAATGAAAAGATGGGGAAATTGCAAACATTCAGTGACCTGTGCTTTTTATGATCAATACGAGAAGGCTTGCAAGAGAAATTCCGATTCCACAATGGCCTCTAAATATTCTGTGGAGGAGACAAACGAAAAATGGGAAAGGCTATCTCTCTTTTAAATCTGCCTGCTTCATAACTTAAACCTAAAAGCTGTTATCTTCCTATCCCTCTTCTTCCACATTGTGGCCTCTGTGCCCCAACGCTTCTAGGCAGCCAGAAACCCTGAGTGTTAGCCGGGTCAGAGCAAGACCCGATGGAACTTGAGCCCTGATCACGGTCTGAGCTGAGAGAGATTTCCAAAGACTTTCCAAAGCCTGTGTGGGAAGGGCAGAATTTTCGACAGTGATGTGCAGTGCTAAGAACGTGTAATTCAGGGTTTCTGAATATACATCAAGTTATGTATGTGTTCCTATGAACCCAGAAAACGAAGTGGAAAAAGCTCTGTCAATTCCCTGAGTATGACTTGAGAGACCTTAAATTCCATAGTAAAACCAGAGGAATTTGAAACAACTGTAAGTATTGGAGGCCATTTTTGGAAACCATGCCCCCAAACAAACAGAGAGACGAACCCATTGGAGAACAGGTTGTAGGGGGTGGGCTGTGTACCAACTTTGGAGAACACGTGGATGCAGCTCTTGGAGCGCTCGTGACTGCAGCGCTTTCCTCACTCTCTCTGAACGGCCTTAAGTCAGAAATAGGGAATTCACTATACGGTCAGGTACTGGGATGGAAAGTATTCACACCCTGGAGGAGAGGAACTGAAAAGGAAAAAAGGGAAGTGGGAATCCACACAGCTGCTCCAATCAAGTATTAAGCGCGCCAGTTCCCAGGGACCCTTACACTCTCAAAGATCCGTGCCAAGAAATGCTCTCTGGGGCACAACACCTGCTTTGGAGCGTTGCAAGAGTTATTGAAAAGCATCACCTGAGGATGATCGCAGGCCCCTTCTGAACGGCTACTTAGTTTCTCCAGAAGCCTTCAAGGGATGCTTGCAAACATGTCACGTAAAATCTCCCACCCCAAGCAGGACACATTGGTTATCGGCATCGGTGAGAAAATTTTGTTAAGGCTGCCGAGGATGTCTCCAGGTACACGTTCCACCTGCACCAGATTAGTCCCGGTACCTGGGCAGGTGGCCATGGACGGGAGCCCAAGGCTCCGGCCAAGTGTTACCTTGTGAACACTTACAAGTGTGCTCATGCGCTCACCCCTGCTGCGAGGTTGGAATAGCCCAGTCAGTGGGAGCTAGTTTTCAAGGGGGAACAAACCTGTCGTTTGCTGGAAAGGTATGGTTCTCACAGGAGCGAAAACAAAAGAGAAAAAACTCACTTGAATTCCAACCTGCCTTTCCACTCGTACAGGCATCCTTGTGCATGGATAGTTACTAGAGAACATCGCAAAGCCTTGCTGTTTGTTCGGAAATGTTCTCGTCCCTAACACTGGCCATCCTCATGAAAAGCAGAGAAAGTCAGTGGTATTTTTAAATGCAAACGAGCAGTCATTGGCTCTAACCATGAGGACACGGCACAGGCCTCCCTTTAAGGTTACATATTCAATATCTGGGCCCCAGTTTGGGGCTCTGCCTCCCTTTGGGCACATGTGGCAGAGCACGCCACGGGAATCACGCATCGTAATCAGTCTCACCGCCAACAGGTGTGAGTTGCATTTCCTCCATCGTCCCCCAAGCAGCTACTATGCGACTGAAAAAAACAAGAAACTCTGTCATCTGGAAAAGACAGCATTAAAAATGCCCAGGAACCACAATGGAGAGGAGATCTCTGGTGATTCTGACCACTAGCACAGCAATGAAACTTTAGAGAACGTGAGAGTGCCAATACCTAGATTCATGCATCCTAGCTAAAAAGATGGAAAGTTTAACCCTCTCATAACGAGGATGACATTCCTTTAGGAGATTCAAAACTAGGGATTCCTAAGAGGTCTTTAGAAGCTGACATCTTTGGATGGAGGGAGCTTCCACCAGAGCTGGGTGTCCAGATGGCGGCTGCAGGACAAGGCCAGGGCCACCCGCGACCTTCAGAACTAATTCAGATGACAGTGGCCATGTTTGAATCTGTGTGTTTGGGGTTTCTTTCTCCTTAGCTATTTTTTTTTCCCCATGATTGTTAGCTTAGGGTTCTGGATAATTGGCCAACGATTGTTTCTTAACCACTAAAAAGTCAAGGACTCCACCTTGAATACTGCTTCCTCCATCTGTCGCCATTCCTTGCTGTGACTCCAATGCTGGGAGAAGTGTGTGCGTGATTTGTCCAAAAGAAACAATAAAACTCTGTGTTTTGCACACATTGCCCTAGGAGTGCTCACCAGCCAGTGCCAATCCTTTGTTTTGAAGCACTGGGTTTCCTTCAGAACGGGCCTCAACCATGAATTGGTGTTTCATATAGAAGAGAATGCAACAGGAGAGGAAACCAAAATCAAAACCCCGTAGAGAGAAAGGTTTCTGCTTCCACTGCAACCACACTCAAGGGCCACTTCTCAGAGATAAGGTCTGTAAACAAACTCTCCTGAGGAGAGGCCCAGGAGGGAGCGGGGAGCAGATGGCTAGTGTTTCGGGTGTCTCACAGTGGCAAACCTCACAAACACGGCTTGCTCTGGAGGTAGCTCTTGGTTGCCTAGCAGATCTACCGTGGGTGACCTTCGGTGAACCTCTCTTCTCCACGTGGGGTTTCTGTGGATGCTAAACTAGTTAATATATGTTAATATGGTTAAATATAACTAAAAAGGTTACTTGGCATTTAACAGTCTCTCAATACATTGTGGATAGAGCATGACAAATGATTACAAATACTGATACATGGATCTTTATTTCTTCCTTACATTTATTATATTTTTTCTGTTTTTTCAACCTTGTATTTAAATGATTATTGAAATAGATAATAAAATTCTAACATTGACTATCTTAAGCACTTTGAAAATGCCTATTATTTATTTATTTATGTTTATTGTATTTTTCCATTACCATTAAACCCCCATATACCCTCAAGCCCTTTGAAAATTTTATTTCATTATATTTCTCTACCAAATATTGCTACCAACAAATCTGAGAATAAATATACTTTATAGTCATGTCTGGCTGTATTTTAATGCATTTAATTCCCCCAGCACTCTTAGGACACAGAAATTACGATCTTTATGATGTAAATGAGGAAACAGAGCAGTGGAGAAGGTAATTATATTGTTCAGTGCTGTAGAGCTAACCTGGATTCCAGCGTCCTGGTTCCAGGTCCAGGAGTGTGAATACTGCCCCCTGCTGCCTCTTGAAGGCTGTTGATATGATGCTTTTCCTTGGTAGATGATCTGCCATTTCTTGTTGGAGAATTTTAGAATGTTCCCCTGTCTCTGTACCATTGGTTTTTCAAAAACCCACATCTGCCTGTGTTTCTCTCTTGCTTAAGCCCCGTCAACAGCTCCTTATCACCCACCAGATAAGACGCCTGCATGTTTGTGCTGCTCTCTCCATGGGCTGCTCTCCAGTCTCCCAGCATGCTCTGTCTCCTAATGGTATTAAATCACTTGGAATTCCTCAAATAAGCTGTGCCTTTGTCAATGTCTAGCACATTTTAATGTCCTAAGAAGTGTTTCCTTAATGAATAAATAGGGCTACGGTTTAGTACGTTAACATATAAACAGTGGGATTTCAGTTTCTGCTAATGGCGGGGTGGCTGGGTTAGGCTAAGCCTTCTGCAGATAACAATGACAAAACTAGTCCCGTCCCCTAACTCCCTGAAAACCCCCAGCCCTTTGAAGTCACTGAGAGAATTGCCAAAACCAGATAGAAACTGGAGGAGTGTCTACTTGTGAAGGACAAACTGAAACAGACCCACACAAGAAACGCTAATGGAAGGTTGTCAGGCTGGAAGGAAATTACACAGCAGGTTGGAACTTGGATCGAAAGGAAGGAATAAAGGTCACCAGAATTGTAAGTCTTAGCCAAATATGTAAACATTTAAAAATACATAAATAAAACATAAATAATGTATCCATAATTTCATTAATGCAGCAGTAATTATAACTTATTGAGGGATTTCTAATGTGAGTAGTTGTAGCATATAAACAAAAATAGCACAAGTAACAAATGTGAATAACCATGCTATAGCAAGTTTTCTTTATTGCACGTAAAGCATTATAATTATTAACACTAAGCTGATTGTGTTCGTTTAAAGATGCATATTATATTCTCTGGAGCAGCCACTTTAAAACTAATGCAAAGCCCTGAAATGCCCATTGAGGAATCAAAATTAATTACTATAAAAGAATCAAATCTTCCCAAAAGAAATCAGATAATGAGGAAGAAAGGAGCAAAAAAACCAGATAAGACCAAAAGAAAACAAATAGTAAAATGGCAAAACTAAATCAAATCGTATTAATAATTGCATATAAATGACTAAACACTCCAATTTAACGACAACGATTTTCAGATTGGTTATAAAAGCAAGACCCAAGTGTGTATTTTCCACAAGAGAAATGTTTTAACTGTAGACACAGACAGGTTGAAAGTTGGAATTTGGAAGAAGATACGCCATGCAGACTCTTAGTAATAAGGAAGTTGGAGTGGCCGTATCATGTGTTGGGGAAAATCGACTCTGAGATGGGAGGTTTAACCGATGGTAGAGAAGTAGGTTGCAAATGGTAAAAGTATCAGTGCATCAGAAGATCAGAGAAGTTATACTTAGGTATGATTTTAAAGACTTCTTTGATACACATGAAGGGAAAACCGACAGGCCAATATAAAGACAGAGAAACCCACAGCTTTTGTTGAAGACTCCTGTACCCTTTTCAGTGGAGCGAATAGACAAAAATAATGAGTAATGATTGATATACAAGATGTGAATGACACCATTAATCATGTTGGCCAATTGACACTATTAAATCTACACACACACACACACACACACACTATTTCTAACAACTGCAGGATAGAAATTTTTTATTTGAACATAGAACACTCGCCAAGATAAAACATACGTAGAGCCCTAAAACATTTTTAAAATGTCTCAGTGTATATATATATATATATATATACATATATATATATATATATGAAAAGATTGAAATCTTATAGGGTATGTTCTTTGATTATAATGGAAATAGATAGGAAATCATTAACCATGGATATATTAAAAAAGTAGAAAAGTCCCCAATATTTGACAATTAAAAAATACATTTTATAAAAACTCATAGGTCGAAAAAGAAATTAAAAGAGTAATTAGGAGAATAAATGAACAAATCATAGCATATTCATACAATGGAATTCTACTCAGCATTAAAAATGAATTACTGATCCATGGACCAGCATGAATTATTGTCCCAGGAGCCCTCTTCGAATGAAAGCAGCTGGTGGAAAATAATTTTGAAAAAATAAATTCTAGGATTCCATTTCTATGAGGTTCCAGAACAATCAAACTGTGTAGGAAGTCAGAACCGTGGCCTAGGGGTTGGGAGTATGTGAGAACAGAACCACAGACATCTCCCCGGGAGACGGAGGTGTTCTGTGACCCATGTCATAACGGGTGTGGGTTACACAGTGGCACCCGCTTATCGAATTATACTGCCTAGATTTTGGTTCTTTTTTTGTGGAGGCAACATGCCCAAAATAGACCTGTAATAATAGTAATAATAATTATTTTACCCACAAAGTAAATGTTATGATGATTAATAGTATGTGTGGGAAGTGGGAAATCAAGGCATAGATCTAGAAGGGCAGAACTTTTGTAATTACTGCAACTGAGTAATAGGTGGTGGATAGAGATTTTTTACATTGTTCTGTTCACTTTGTATATGTATGATGCTTTCTATAATTAAAAGACAGGTAACATATAAACAGTGAAAATCTCAGACTTCCCATTTAGCACCATTCAGTAACTGGGTCAAGAGAAAGGTCAAAATCAACACAAGAGAATGTGAATAATGGCCCTTTGCCCCCCTAAATTTCTTCTATAGGTCTCAGTATTTTTCTGTTTTATTTCAGGAAGCTGTTTTGTGGCTGGTGAGTTGAGCTAAAAATCTCAACAATAACAGCAACAGAAACTAAATAATCTAAGGATTCACTCTCCACAATCATGCTGAGAGATTTGAGAACAGACCACATACACTTCATATACAAATTCCCTTGTGCTTCACCCAACATTTCATAAAGCTAAGCTGACCATTGGAAACGTTTTTATTATACTTTTCCCCATTCAACTGAGACTAGTACATGGCACAGAAATAGAACCACCGAGAATGATTATGTGCAGGAGTTTTACATTTATCCTAATGCTCGAGCCCTCCGGGAGCTTCGTTCTGGTCTGTGATTGAAGTAGACCACACTGACCTTCTGGTTCCTCACAATTCATAATGATTGCTCCCTGTTGCATATCTCTGTTCCAGATGATGTTCAATCGAATGTATGATTCCACTTTGCAAATTTCCAAGTATGTTTCATGGTTTTTGATTTCTAACTGTTCATCTTCAGCCACCACCACTACTTGATTCCTCCCAACAAAGGGCTACATTATAACTTACCTACCAAGGACCCACCTCAAATAAAGCAGGCACGTGATAGAATAAAAAATAAATTAGCCTGAGCCTGGGCAGCTCCTTCTGCATGCTTCTGACATGTGAGAGGTCCACTTATGCTGTCTTTGAAAAAAAGAAGAAAAACAGTTCTTGCTCAACAAAAGCCAAAGTTAAAAATCTCTAGCCTGATGTACAACCAGAAGCCGTGAAGTTAATACAGTTTTCAGAAGCGGTAACATATTAACTCATTATCACAGCTTCCGGAAAATGTTCAGCTTATCAGATTAGTTACTTAGAGAGATCAGGGTGCTGAAAAGTTAGGCTAGAAAGTTAATTTTTAATGGGAGAAGGCAGGATGAGACTGAAGCCACTTTAATAGGTAATAGGGAAATCTGGACAATCAGAATTATTTGTGGGGCCATGGAAGGGTGACGGAAGGATTGACTCAGGGGACTCTGTGTGTGTGTACAGAGATGTAGAGGTTTCATTACAGACTTTTAAAAACTAAATTCCTCTTGGACTCAATAAACAAAAGCACATAGCACATTCGTTTTAAAGAACCACAGCAGGAATTTTTCTTCAGGCTTACTGTTAGGAAAACACATCGTTTGCCAAAGTCACTGGTTTATCCTTATCTTATGGTCACTATGAATATTTCATCAGATGGTGTGTCTGTCTTTTCTCTGCCTGCTTTCCAGCTCATTGCCAAATATTTGACCTACCTCTAGCAACGATGACCTACATGATGTATTATTGGCCAGGCTTTTCCTTAGTGAGCTTCATATTGTTTCCCTACCATTGTTTCCTCTCTGTTCCCTCATCCTCCCTGGTCTGCTTTTAAACGGATGGTGCACATCACATTAGATTTTTAGTGTGCCTTAGCCCGTCAATCCTTACCTCTAAAGGTATGCCTTCTGCCTCTCTCCTTCTCTCTGAGGACAATACCTTGGACTTTGCGGTCAGGTGAGACCGCTATGCCTCTGATGCCTTACACGTGCCCTGTGCTCCGTCCTCCCACGTGGCCAGTCCCTCATCCTGGCTCCCTGGCCATGTGGAGGGCACAGCCCCTCAGGCCCCACACTTTCTCCCCTTAGCCCCTCGTTTCTGCCCAGTCACATTTATTTGCTGACTAAATGGCACAAGTTCAAAGAGCCATGTCTGAGGTGGATTTAAGGAACACACACGTCTTGAAGAACTAAAAATTGCTTCCGGAAAGGTGGTGTATGCTCAGAATGGGTGCTTTGCCTGTGTTTTTTGTTTCCTCTTTCCTAATAGACCCGAAGAGACCTGCCCCACACCATGTTACTCCAAAGGTGCTCAGACAGGGCAACACGCTGGGAAAGCTCCCCTGGGTTTCCAGCGACCAGGTGCCTCCGGTCTCGCTTGCTGGGGGCTTCCATTCTCAGCTCCGTGGTTTTGCATAGCAGGTACTCAGCTGGCTCCAGCGTCTGCATTTCCAGTCTGGCTCCACCTCTTTAGCTCACATATTTATTCTCTCTTATTTGATTTCTCCAAATGGTGT
Organism: Micronycteris hirsuta; assembly: GCA_004026765.1. NCBI lineage: Eukaryota > Metazoa > Chordata > Mammalia > Chiroptera > Phyllostomidae > Micronycteris > Micronycteris hirsuta. The sequence continues at coordinate 170,434 of PVJI01001311.1, forward strand.
TGCCTCTTGCTGCTCTTGGTGCATTTTCTCCCTTGCTAATGTCAAGGGAGATAGTGATAATGTTCACTATCAAGACGTTAACCTCTGACAGCACTATCCTTTCACCCCTGACCTTCACCCCTGACCTTGTGCTCTGTTGCTGGTGCCAGCCCCTCTCTATCAGGACGTCATCTCCCAGGAGAAATCTTAATGAGCTTTCTTGCCTACTGATCTCTGTTGGGATTTCCTCAGGAATGGGAAATGGGATCTTAATCTCTTCTTTCAGGAGCCGTCCCTTGCTCCTTTGCAAAGGCTCCTTGTGCATTCCCAGTAAATCTTGGGCTGTCGTGTGTCCGAGGACCGGGGCTTTGTCAGCACCAAAAGTGTGTTCCTTGGGGCTGGCTGACTGACCTGCATTGTTCTTTTCCATGCGATTGATTAGGCATCTTACACTCTGTGCTCAGAAACTGTGCACCATATAGTTCCTATGGGGGCATGCCTTTTCTTTTCCAAAAGACTGAGTATGAAGTGTTAACATTTTCTTTTTCTTTTTTTTGTTTTCATTCCTTTCTCGTTTAAATTTATTTTTAATGACAGCTGAAGGCATTTGACTTTTCTTATTGATTTAATATATGTATTCTAAAATAATATCTGGGTTTTTATCTCAAAGAAAATGAATTTGAACAAAAGCAACTGCTGATCTGTGAAAGCAGGACTCATTTTACCGCTGGGCCCTGAGCGTCCCTGTGACTGGAAATACCGTTCCTGCCATCAATACTGATGCTTTGTGACAATTCAAATAGCAAAATATGAGGATGCGATGTGCCTGCCTTCTCCATGACTATTATATTTACTCTTCACAGGTACGTTCACAGAGGAAATGGGTAAACTGTCACCTGCAGGTCACCCCAAGGATGCCTTTATCTGAGAGCTCTAGGAAAGAACTTAGGGCATTGCTCCTGAATCCCGATCTGGTGACATTCGTGGTCCTGGACTAACCTGTGACATTCATGTTAGGTTGCTTCCCATGGGTGTAGCAAGACCAGGGAAGAGCAGAAATCCCTGCAGCCTTTCCCCCGAGAGTTTCTAAACAGAGGAAGAGTGGCATTCTGTAAAACTGCCACCGCTGAAACATCTGAGCTTAGTTCTCTTTAGTAAAGGTCAAGTGAGGAAAACTAATCTTGTTTTCTAGGCACCCCGCTCTCTTTCTCCCAGGCATCTTTACGTCCCATTTTTGCCTGAGAGTCTCTTAAATAGAAAAATCATAGTTCTAAGTGACTCTTCAGTGATACAAACACAATAGCCTCAGATACATCAGTGTTGCAGTAATTGTGTTCAGAAGTGAAGATGAGCTGAACACTGCAAATTGGACCCTGAAGGCTTCCCCCGAGGGGCATTAATAATCACAAGGCCCACAATCTTCGTGGCCCAGTCACGGATATTTTATCTGCAGGAACCATCACAAGACAGCCCTATTAAATAACTTTTAGTATCAGTGACTGAATTTAGAAGAAAGAGGAACTTGTTCTATGCATGGTTATTTTCTATCAAGTGTTCCATAAAGTGTCCTATAAAATTGAACATTCTCTCTTGACTAAAGAAACAAAATAAAATAATAGGGTGTTGGTAAAACGACAATAACAAAATCAACTTAATAGCTCACAGAAAGCTTTGATTGGCTTATACCTATGTAGAGATTTTGTTTAGAGAAGGTCAGAAAAAATAGTGCAGTAAAAAATGAAAAAGTCTGTCCCTTCATGAAAGCAACAAAAATCCTAACAAAAACTGTCAGAATCAACAATCTTGGAAATCTGGAATCTAACCAATAGCTTGCAGCAACCAGTGGAATGCTTAAATCAAGAAAAAAAGTAGTCGATTCTCAGTAAGAACACAGCATTGTGGTGTTTGAATTTGCTCTGGTCCCATTCCCTACTCACCACCATGGCCGTGACCTTGAAGATAACAGTCCACATTCCTAGTACAGATGTCAGGACTGGAGGGATCAGAATGGACCTTATTTGCAAAGAAAAGAACTTTGAGGGTTGAGGGATTTTTATTTATTTTTTTTTAACCTTGTATGGTGATTCCCTGGAGAACTGGCTAAAAGAGTAATGTTTGTAAAAAATATTTATAGACAAATGTATTATTTGCTGCTGCCTGGAGCAGTGGAAGAAAGTTGAGGTAAAATAGACTAAACAAAGCACTTAGGAGGAAAGTGTGAGGAATAGATTTGGGGGAGTGGGGACTTTAAAGCTCTCTGACATATTCCTGGGGGCTCTAAGGCCATGCACATGCCCAGAACTTTACACTTACTGGCTCAGGAAATACCTGAGAATGCCCTAACCTCTCACCTCTGGCTGACCTTCAAGCTTGGTATAAGTGGAAGGTGAAGGCTAAGGCCAAGTTTGAGCTGCCTCACTGACAGTTAAGGACATGTCCTCCCAGTACACATACAGAATGAATCTAAAAACACTGTCTAATCACTGGCTGACCCTTAAGCTAACAGAAGAGATACTTCAATGACCAAAAATGACAAAGAATACAGATTTTACAAAATTAGCTCATAAAAATAACTAAACAAAAATCAACAATTACAGTAGCTAGCAGAAAATGAACCCTGAGGCAGGGAGAGAATCTTATTTCCAGAGTTGCCATATTATAATATTTTAAATGTCCAGTTTTCACAAAAGCATATGAGGCATACAAAGAAACAAGGAAGAATGGCCAATATATAGGAAAAAGGAACAATTAATAAAAACTGCTCTGACAAAGCCCAATAGTTGAATTTCATACAGAAAAACTTTAAGTCACCTCTTTTTAATTTGTTCAAATCAATAAAGAAAACCTTGGCCAAAGAGCTAAAAGATGTTCCACCTAACAGAGAATATCAGTGAAGACACAGAAATTATTAAAAAATAAACCCAATAGAAATTCTGGAGTTGAAAAGTACAATCATTAAAATGAAAAACTCACTAAAAGGTCTCAGCAGCAGAATTGAGCCAACAAAGGAAAGACTCTGAGCTTGAAGATAAATCCCAGTTGAGATGTCTACTCTCAAAAAAAAAAGATAATGAACAATGAACAGAACATAAGAGACCTGTGAGATGCCCTCAAGCATAGAAGCTAGGTACAGCAGGAATGGGCATCCCAAGTGAAGAGAGAAAGGGGGCAGAATAAATATTTGAAGAAGTAATGGTGGAAAACAGAGATGTCTACTGCAACTGTCAAAAACCAAAACAAAGAGAGAATCTTGAAAACAGCAAGAAAGAAGTACCTTGTCGCATACACGGGAGGAGTCTTCAAGAAGAAAATAACATTAGACTTTGCCTCAAGAATTATGGAGTCCAGAAGGCAATAGGAAGGTATATTCAAAGTGCTAAAAGAAAGAAAAAAAAAACCTGTCAACCAAGATTTCTGGCAAAATTATCTTTTAAAATTAAAAGAGAAATTAAGACATTTCCAGATAAACAGTCACTACCAAATGCCAGAGTTTATTGCTAGTAGACCTGCCCTACAAAAAGTGCCAAAAGGAGTTTTGGGGGCAGAAATAGAATACTACACGGCAAGCTGAATCTACATGAAGATATAATGAACACCAGTAAAGGTAAGTACATAGATAAATATTGAAGTCAATTATTAATGTCTTTTGAGTTTGTAACTCATTTTCTGCTATCTAGTAAAAAACAATTACATAAAATAAGTATACATCTATATTACTGGACACATTCTGTATAAAGTTGTAAACTGACAATAACACAAAGAGGGGAGATCAAACTACATGGGGACAAGGTTTTTAGACTAAGGAAACTAAATTGGTATTAATTTGACTGGATGGTAATAAATCAATATGTTAATCAAATCCCCAGAGTAATAACTAAGAAAATAACACATAAATGTATACCAAAGTGAAAAACAAGGGAATTAAAATGGTACACAAGAAAATATCTATTTTAATGTAAAGAAAGAAATAATGGAGAAATCAAAGAACATAAACATAGGAATATGTGTCAAAGACTAAGTCACAGAAAATAAACATGGAAATGGCAGATATAAATACTCCCTTCTCAGTAATTACATTAAATGTAAATGCATTAAACTGCCTAATTAAAAAGCTAAGGTGGCAAAAGAATATATTAAAATGACAGAAAAATATGCTATAAATATGCTCTTTCATTTCAAAGACATGATAAGTGGATTTTAAGAGAAAATAGACGTAAAAGATAAAATAGATTTAATAGACTTTAAGATAACATTTTTTTCTGGATGTAAAAGACTTTGTATGTTGATGAAAGGGTCAATTCAAGGAGCTTGAACAACTATAAACTTATATATCTAAACAGCCCCCAATACAAAAGCAAACACAGTGAGGGAGAAATAGACAATGTAACAACAGTCAAAAACCTGAATACTCCACTTTAAATAGTGGATAGAACAACTAGCGAGAGTGTCAGCAAGGAAGCAGAAAACTGAACGACTCTACGCAAACAAAACCCAAAGGACACGGATGGGACACTCAGCCCCAGCCGCTACACGTCCTTCTCATGTGTACGTAGAATCTTCTCTGGGGCTAACCATATCTTAGACCATTAAACAAGTATCAGTAAATTCAAGATAATTTTAATCATGCCAAGTCTGTCTTCTGACCACAGTGAAATAAAAGTGGAAAAATCACAATTACATGGAAATTAAACACACTTCTTAATAACCGGTCGGTCTAAGAGGAAATCAGAAGTAACGAGGACTTACTGGGTGTGTGGTTACTTTGGGGAACGATGGTTGCCCACTTTAAATGTACTATAAACCACTGAAATGGCACAAACTTTAAAATGGTTCAGATGTTCTTGCGTTCTCTTAATAGCTCTGACCCAGAAGTCTAAGAGCCGGTATATGGTAGTTTCAGCCTCAGTTTCCTCAGGAATCTCCATACTGCTTTCCGTAGTGGCTACACTTATTTATAACCCTACCAGTAATGTATGAGGCTTCTCTTTGTTCTACATCCCCGTCACCATGTTATTGCTTGTCTTTTTGATAATAGCCATTCTAACGAGTGTGAGGTGGTATCTCATTATGGTTTTGATTTGCATTTTCTCAATAATTAGTCATGTTGAGCCAGCTATTCCATGCACCTCAATGTTTATTGCAGTAATCAAAATAACTAAAATATAGAAAGAACCTAAGTGTCCATCAATAAAGCATTAAAAAATGTTAATGAAATACTACTCAGCCATAAAAAGAACAAACTTTTGCCATTTGCAATAACATGGGTAAACATTGAAGGTATTATGCTAAGTGAAATAAATAGGGCAGAGAAAGACAGAAATATCGTGATTTCACTCCTATGTGAAATCCAAAAGAAGCAAAGCAAACAAACAAAATAAAACAAAAACAAATCTTACCTTTTGTGACAGCATGGATGGACCTGGAGAGTATTATGCTGAGGGAAATAAGCCAGAGAAAAACAAATACTGTATGATTTCACTCGTACGAGGAATCTAAAGAACACATTGAACTTACAACCAAAGTGGAGACCGACTCATGGGTACAGAGAACAGACTGCAGCTGTCAGAGGGGAGGGGGTTGGGGCCTGGGTGAGAAGGGCGAAGTGATTCAGCAAAGGAGAAAAAGACTCATGGACACAGACAACTGTATGGCGATGGCCAGAGGGAAAGGGGGTGGGGGAGGTAGGAGAGGGCAAAGGGAGACAAATGGTGAAAGAAGGAGACTTGAGTTGGAGTGGTGAACACACAATGATGTGTTGTAGAATTGTGCACCTGAAACCGATAGAATTTAATCAACTAGTGTCGCCCCAATACATTCAATAAAAATAGGTAAATGAAAAATATAAAATAAAACAAAACAAACTCATAGGTACAAAGAACAGATTAGTAGTTACCAAAAGGGAAAGGATTGGAGAGGAGGCAGAACGGGCGAAGGGAGTCCGCTGCCTGGAGCTGGGTGGTCGCTGCATCTGGAAAGGCTACGCCTTTTAGTGACACAGAGGTTGCATTACAATGTCGTGTACCTAAAACTTATATAATAAAAAGTTTTAAGTAAAAGATAAATAAAATGGTTCAAATGGTGAATTTAAGTGATGTGAATTTTATATCAACTTAAAAAAAACCGATTCTGCTTAGCCAAACACCCTTTGCTTTAGGCATTCCACCTTATTTCCTAGGTCCGAGGCCCCCACAGCCACCTGCCCTGAATAATTTACATTCTCCTACTCATAACTTCTGAGAAGTAAACTGCTTTTCCAAACATCATTCTGTTAAAATCCAATGGAGTAAGAGTTTTGTGTTTTGCTTTGAATCAGTTTGTAGGTATATATATTTGAAGATGAAATAAATTTGAATAATCCCAAGTTAATTACTGTAACATGATGACCTGATGGGTGATTAGGTGCAGGGAAGTAATGAATACTAAATTTGGATCCCCGAAAGCCACCCTTTGTGATTGCTGCCAGACTAGCTATTTATGGACCAGAACTTCTTCCAGGTTTCTCTCTTTCAGTGAAAGATTTCTTCCCCATCTTCTGGTGAAAGCCCTCCACCTGACGAGCATTCCTGAGAGACGCGTGCCTGCACCTTCTCCCAGACACCGTCCTTCCTGCAAGGTCGGCGGGACCTAATCAACCACACGGGGGTGTCCAACTCCCAGCCCATGGGCCACAGGTGGTCCGGGATGGCTGTGAGTGCAACCCAACACAAAATCGTAAATGTATTTAAAACCATTTTCGGTTCATCAGTTTTTGGTAGTGCTTGTGAATTTAATGTGTGGCCCAAGGCAACTCTTCTTCCAGTGTGGTCCAGAGACGCCAAAAGCGTGGCCACCCCTGCCAGTAGCTCTGTTCCAAAGCTGCATTTCAAAGCAATGGTCACTTGAGTCTTAGCCAGCAGATACCGTCTGCAGTACGCGCCAGTGTCCTCGGGGGGCTTGGTCTGGATGACTCCCAAGGGACCGGATCCCGTGATCGCTGAGCTGACTCTGTTCAACTCTCTCCCACCGGCACAGATTTCTCTGTTTGCCTTCCCTTTCTCATTCCCTTTCTCTACCCTCTTTCTCTCTCATAGGCCCAAGTATCTGCGGATACCTTTCTGCAGTGAGACACAACCGTCACAATTAAAGCAGAATTCTATTAATAGTGTCGATTCATAATATATTTTTTCAAGAGTTAGAAAAAGTAATGATCACAAAAATTAGTGTAAAATATTCTAGTCACCATACATGTAAACTTTTTATAGCAGTTGTTTTTACTCCGCCTGCCATCCTCAAAATGCATGTGTATTTTAGCTCACACAAGGAAATGTATTGAGACCTTTAGAAACAGTTTACATTTCATAGAATTTTGAACTTGGACTTACTATTTTGTTACCAAGAAAAATATAATGTAAATGTAAACTCCTTTTAGAAATTATTTTATAAAGACAGAAATAACTGATTTAAAATTCTATTTGTATTATAGTAATAAAAATGACAAAGTTAAATGTCATATGAATATGTAGGGATAGCATGTACTCTTAAGCAATTAATGAGCTGTTTGGGAAATGGATGGCATTTTTAGATTAAATAATCCGTTTTGGAACTAGTTCAATTTTATCTTTTAATACCTGAAGTGGAGGGGTCCCAGAATATTGCAGAAATTATCTGGGGACTAGACTTCTGCTTAATATTAAACAGAGTCAGGAATAAAAATATATTCTTTTGAAAATTCTCTGTATATATTTTTTAATATTTAAGGGAACTGCATTGCATACTTACCACTGATATTCTGTAGATACTACTCTGGTTACAGTAATATTGCAGTAAACTGTTTTGTACAAATTCAGAAAGAGCAAGATTTATATAGACTATTTTAAATTATATTCTACTGGCTCCTTATTAAATACCACACTCCCAAGTACTTCTGTGTAAATCAGCTACATTGTCTTTTGTCTGAATTTCTCAATCTCGCTGCCTGTGACCAGCGTGATAGTGAAATTACCTGCATGGAAGGGAGACGGGGTGAGTGCATACGTGTGAGTGGATTTTTCCTTGCTTTTGGTTGTCGATTTTGCTAGCCAAGGCCTTAGAGAAGTATTTTACAACAGTGAATATATGTGCAAATGTTCTCTTTCATCAACATATTTGTAAACTTTCTCAGTTACTTCCTAGGATAATGTTGTTGACTTCCACTGACAACTGCAATTGGAATTGGCTTCACTAATTTGTAATTGGCTTAACTGAATTTTCGAAGCACCTATGGTATTAAAGAATGATTTCCAAGGGCTTAATTTTTACAGTAAGTCAGATGAGTCACCAGACTGTAAGCTACTTAAGAATGTCTTAGACATCTTCGTATTCTCTGTATTGCCCACGGTGGGCAGTCAACATTTTCTGAACAGCAGGTAAGCATTTTATAATCACCACACTCTATCTGTTCTGCATAAATGGATTTTTATATTTTAGAACCACTTAGGATAGTGTTCAAAACAATAGTCTAGCTTTGTGTCACACAGAGTTATGCATGTTGCTACTTAAAGGTTATCTCAGTGACCACCATTCTGTCTTGTCCCAGATGGGCCCCAAATTCACCCCACTGGTGCCAGCACTGCTCTCAGCTCACCGGGCCTCCCCAGGGGAAAGGGGATTCTGTTCCGTCTGGTGCTGTGCTGTAAACACACTGTTTATTACGTCCACTAACGAGAAACAGGCTTGCTGGAGACGTGTCTCTGAGGACATCTTTAGAAAACAAAGCTCCCTCGATAAACTGGAAAGATAACATTCAGCAACACGTAAGCAAAACATAATATGGAGCTGAAAAGAAGACACAGCAGATAGAGCATTTACTTGAATGTGTCAGCTGGGGCTTTGGACTGAGATTTCTGTGTGTCTGTAGTCATCGCGCCCCTTCTCCCCGGCAGCCGGTTTTCTGATTGCTGAGCCTCCCTCCCGTCCCGAACTTTGCTCGCCCCCTGGGAGTTCTCTCTAGTCTTGTTATCTCTCTGGGATCAGCCAGGCTGTCCCTTCCTCTCTCTCTTCTGTTTTAAAGTGTCTAAGAGTTTACAGTCTTTTCATCTTAAGGCTTTTCCCATAGATCTTCTCAGATCCTTTAATTTGGAAAGCACTACCTTTGAAAAGCACTACCTTCGTCGTCTCCTGCTGTTGAACCAAAGTAACAAGTGGTCGAGGTCTCACCCTGCTGGCCCAGGGACTAGACTGGCTCCCCATGAACTTGCCAAGACAGAAACACCCAATCGGTGAGCTGGAATTTCTCTAACACATCTACCGTAATCAACCAGTCTTCCGTGTAGAGAAGGTTCCAGTCAATTTTTTTCTTATAACTTGTGATGATTAATGTTATGTGTCAACTTGACGAGAATAAAGGACACCCAGATACACTTCTGGGTGTGTCTGTGATGGTGTTTCCAGAAGAGATTAGCACTTGAATCGGTGGACTGAGTAAAGGCCTGTGTTTGCCAATGCGGGTGGTCCTGGTCCAGTCCACTGAGGACCCCAGCAGAGCAAAAGGCAGAGGAAGGGCGAACGTGCTCTCTTCTTCTCCTTCTTTTTTTTTTTAAAGAACAACATACATTTATTATTTTTTCCTTTTTATTGCATCTATTGGGGTGATACTGATTTACAAAATTATATAAGTTTCAGGTGCACGATTCCATGTCACATCATCTGTCCACTGTGTTGTGTGTTCAACACCCCAAGTCAAGTGTCCGGCCATCACTATTTATCCTCCCATACCCTTCCCCTCCTCCCTCCACTCTTCTTCCCCCATGTGCTCGCTTCTTGATCTGGGAAGTCCATTTTCTAATGTCCTTGGACATATGAGCTCCTGATTTTCAGGCCTCAGTTGCCATAAGCACATTCACTAATTCCTACAATATCTTATACACAGCTCGCCCTGTATATGCTGTTGGTTCCGTTTCTGTTGGAGAGCCCTGGCTCATTATTCTAAAACTATTGTTAATTTGTGGTCCTTATCTACTCTACAATCTAGTCCTTGGATCTTTGATATTTGAGGTTTTAATATTATTATTTTGATAAATAATTAGAACAAAAATAGACAGCTAAGCCATATTATGAATTTATATATACTTTATAAGCATATGTGTAAACATATCAAAACTCCCTGGGATGATGTTGATAAGGTTCTAACTCCTCCTTTCTGCATGCCATACAATCTCCTATGTATTCCCTTATCTTTCTAATTTTTTCCTGTGTTTAAAGGCACAGTTAAACTAAGGACAACAACAAGTTTTTATCTCGAATGACTTGGAAAATATTTTACTGTATTTCCAGCTTGTCTCCCATTTCTTGGCTAGCCAATTTTTATATGTCATAACTAAATTGAAAGGAAATGAAATGTTTGCATGGTTAGTCTGTTTTTATTTGGTTCAGCTCTCTTTATTTGTATTTTTAGCCAGGAAAAAAAAAAGTTGTCATCTTCCAATTTCTTTCTGTGTATTGTGATGTCTTTTCTGGGTATATTTTATTTCCTATGCCTGAGTGAGTTTCCTAATGAACTAGTCAACTAATAATTATGTATTTTCTATCTCAGCTATAAATATGAGCAGGATGATGGAAGTGCCTATTAACACCAATGGAATAATTTCACAGTAAATACCAATTTTGTGATATTATAAATGGAATTATTACTTAGTAAGAAAAGTTTCTATATAGATGATAAGTGTTTATGTAAGTATCCAAAAGTGGCCATGAATACATTATGTTAGAGGTACTGAACCACTTTTTGGGGAATATGAGGCATTTTTAGAAAACATTAGAGACATGAGTTGATCCAGTTGTTAGAAAAGGAGTTGAAGGAAAATGTTGCTAAGAGCAGCGTGGATATCATTCCATTGTTTACGCAGAGAATGCTTCCAATGATTGGTGACTCAAGTAATTTTGCCAGCCATTAGAAAAATTCCACTGAATCTCAGGAATGATGTCATTTTAGAAGCTTTAATCATCAATATAAGTAGAGGATTGTTTATTTTCATTTCAAACCCACTGTGGGATTTTCATGCTAAAAGGACCTAGGTGTTATACTTGTAGGCCAACATGGTAAGTATATTGCAAATGGTTTTAAACAAGTTCAAAAGTAGAATTGAAATTATAGACTTCTTTACTTTTTCATTTAATAGTTATCTCAGATGAACTCAGTTTTATGTTAATGCGGCATAGTATCTAATTGTAACTTTCTATTTTTATCATTAAAAAAGGAAAGTAGGCATAATATACTTGGCATCTTTTAAAATGTATAATGTCTTTCTAAATATTGGTCACTATGTTACATTCTTAACAGCTTTATTCTCTGAGTGACCAAAATTTGATAGTGAATCCCTAGACACGGTCAATTAAAATTGTTTTTATAATTATTAAATCAAATTTATAGATTAAATAGAAAATTTCTTGCCAAATCTTCAATTAACTTGAATACGGTATAAATTTTTGTGACGAATGATCATCTTATAATAGGCTTCCCGTTAACTGAGGATGGCAGCAAAGGAGTAAAAATTTTACTGATTTTTAAGAGCTATTTTTTTTAGAACTTAAGGCACAAATTATTCCTAAGCTTTCATTGAAGACAGTCACAATATGTCATTTATTTCCAGTTGAAAGCATTCCACTAGGATTACTCTGTTTCTTTGTTTGTGGTATAATTATGGGAAGTTCACCTAAGGGTAGTGTGGTAAGTATAGAAAATTTTGGCTCACTGGGATACATGGGGACTACATTTGGCCTTTGAAAAAAGGACTATGTGGTCCAAGAGTTTTAGCACGCAGCATCTGGTGTTCGGGATAACATCGTGTTTTTCTGTAAGCCCTGGTTGAAGTTTTGGCTGAGTAGCATCCAGAGCCTTTGCGGTCCTTCTGCCAGCTTTTCTTGTCCAGGCCACACTACACGGCCATCATGCTGCGGGCGTCCAGGTAGTACCTGCTAATAACCTGCACCCCTCTGTGAGCTTGAGAAAGGGAGGTCTTTGTAGGATGGGGATAGATGTGAATGCAAACTCTAATTAATTAACAGCCCACATGGATTGCCATGAAGGTAACTTCAAACTAAATCTAACATCAAAGTTTCCGTGCCAGAGCAACCTCTTATTAGCAGCTTGAGTTAATTTGAGATTAGATAAGTTAAGGCAAGAATATGAGCTTTCCTTTGATTGAATATGTTAAATTCCAAAGTGTGGAAAAATTAACCTTCCCTATGGTTCTGTGATGGGTGATCACAGTGGAAAACTGTTCAAAAGTATTTAAAATACTGATTCAGGGATGGGTAACCTTTGAAAGCCTTTATTTTTAGTGTCCCTTGGTGAATCCGGTTTTCTATATATTCTTAAAGAATATCTGTTCACCAATCTTTAATTTAGGTTTAGTGACAGAACAACAAAAAAATGGTTTTGGACCAAGCCATGTCTGGGTTTAAGTTCTGTGTCCTTGACTGTATTAACCACTCTAGATGTGACAGTTCTCTTCCTAATATTTGGTTGATACAGGGTCACTCTCCCCTATTCACGATACTGAAACCTGAAAACCACTCATTTTGTTTTTCTTCTTTGGCAGTAAAACCTGCTCTGCCCTGTACCCGTCGTCAGCACACCTGGCCAGAACTGACACGAATTTATTTACAGCCTTTCCTTATTTCATCCTCTGCACTCATTTGTCCATTTCACTGAGGAAGTATTAAGGTCGATTGCAGGGTGATACCGCAGGCCCTAAAACTGGAAAACTGCTGAATTCTGAGACATATTCAGCCCAAGGCATTTCATACAAGGTGTTACGGGCCTGTAAGACCAGCTACAGGGGTTGATGGGCAGAGTAAGAAAGCAGTGAGTGTTAATTAATGGTTCCCGGCACAAAGTTTGCATGCTACAAACACTTTCTCCTTCGTTTCTTCACAGAGAAATGTCGTCTGCAAAATTACGTTGCCATTCGATCATTTATTTCCTTCCTTAACCTCCCCCAATAAAAGGGTGATTGATAACATCATTAAAACGGATCATTTTGGTTTAGATCTAAAAGATGTAATAAACAAACCCCAATCATTGATTTTGAAATGATTCTGTGGCAATGTTACAATTCTTTAAAGAGGCAGTGCCCGGCCCCTGGGCAGTCAGGGATGTGCGGGATGTGGGGAACTACGCCGCACGAGACACCGCCGGGAAGGCGAAATGCTGCAGTTCACTCCAGTAGGAACGGTGGGCGTCTGAGCAACGGAGGAAGTTATTTAGAAGGAGAGGCCAAACATCTCAAATGTTTGTCTGACTTAAAAAATGGATGAAGGGAACGGGCTCAATGGCACATCCAAAGCAAGGTCGATGAGGGAACTACTTAACATCGTATTAGAGTGAATAACCTTAAAGACATGTGATTCTTATCTATCAATTCAGCGTGATGATAATACCAATTGATTTGTGCTTTAAGACTGAATTTTCCAAGTGTATTTTGGTGAATGAGGTTTATTTATTTATTTATTTATTTATTTTTAATGAGGCTCTCAGTGCTGTTTACTGAGTCCGGACCAGTTGTCTGAAGACCCAAGCGATGCAGTGAGCGGTTTGCCACATGGGTGGAGTTAGTGCTCCTTCCCAAAGTGGTGGGAAAAAGTGAAAAATACACAAAGAGAAACTTGGGAAAGAAATTCAAAAAATATTTTCTGCCAATTCTTCATTTCCAGATACACTGTGGCAAATAGCAATCATGTCAGTACAATTAGTGTTTGGCCAATTAACACTTCACAATCACCCAGAAAATCAAAATCGAAAAATTCATACCATCCAATGGGGCACGTGGGCTTGTTCTCTCTCCCCGTGGGCAGATGAAATATGACACTTCACACAGGAGATCTTCACTGAAGACTATGTTTCCGTGTTAAAAAGATCCCTCTTTTTTAAAAGAACTTTGACTTGAACAAATAATCCATCTATAATTAAAGGAGTATTAACAAGTGTTAGTAGAGTGAAAATCTGACAATGGCATTTTATACCACAGAGAAAAGATGTCGTGACATGTCCTTCGTTTTCCTTTACAGAATCTCAGCGAAGTCTCCCTGCGTCGCTGTGGAGCAGAGAAGCATCAGACCGGCCTAACTAGAGAATGAAGTCGCATGTCTGCTGGAGCAGAACAGCACCAGAGGACGGTCGTCTACCCGAAAAGAGATGAAAGTTTTCATTAATACCCATTAGATCTTCAACTTGGAGACTCTCAGACTCCTAAAAAGCTTCCGTATATTCCGCTAGGAATGTCTTCTTGTGTACTTTGAGAAATATCGTGCTGTATCAGTGTGACAGTTAGGTTTCTGTGCCAGCGTGTCTGGGCTATCGTGCCCAGTGATTTAACCAAACACCCTTCTAGGTGTTGCTAGGAAGGCCTTCTGTCCACATGGTTGCCATCTACACTCGGGTGGCTCTAGTGAATTTGGGTGGATCTCATCCAACCACTTGAAAGCGTTGAGAGCCGAAACTGAGATTTCCTGCGGGAACAGAAATTCTGCCTCTATACTGCAAAACTGACTCTCGCCAGAGTTTCCAGCCCACTGCCCTGCCCTGCACACTTCAGTCTTGCAGACCCTCGTCATCACCTGAGCCAATGCCTTCGTTCCGTTCCTCTGGAGAACCCTGAAGCACATCGCCTCCAGTCACCATTGACCACGTCACCATATTTTATATTTAGGAAACGTATAGACAGAAATCATACAAAATTTGAAACGCCTGTCAGTAGAGCTATTCTCAGTCTTTTATGATAAATGCCTTAAAATTATACCTAGAAAACCGGGCCCTACATAAAAAGAAGGCAGGTGTGTTCGTCATTCTGCTTGATCACTGAATGCGATTACTGAGGACTTGATCCATCAAAATTCACCTTTGGAATACATCAGAGAATTTTTCAGTGTTGACAAAAAGTGGGAACTCAAGTTCCTGGCTATATGGATATAATGCTAAGCATCAGCAAGAAAATGAAATGGTGTGGGTACGTTGCATTGCACTGATCCAGCATCCCGATAATAGAAACATTGCTATAATTAAAGGCAAATTAAACAGAAATGCATTTTTACCAGTAGTTAGTCTAGTTTCCAAAAGTCCTCTTATTCAGCTCTTCTGTTTTTTAAAACTAAATTAAATTAAAATTTTATTGCATTGTTTTCCATTACCATTTATCCCTTTATATCCTCTTTTACCTCCGCCCTCACCCCCACCCCCCACAATCACCACACTTTACTGTTCTTCAATACAAATCACGAAATAACATACAGGCCCCCTGCTTGCTGTTCCTCTGCATGTGATCATGAGAGAAGTTTGGAAAGGAAGGAGGCCCAGGATTGAATTTTAGATGCTAGTTTCATCTGAGCCAACCAGTGAATCAATTAGTTACGTTCAGATGCAGTTTCCTCCTCTAAAAAATAGGAATAAAGGCACCCACCCCGAGGTATGGTGGTGAGGACTGATGAGACAAAAGGAATAATGAGCACTTAATAATGGTAGCTTTCACTCTCATTTCTTACTCTAGATTTGCCAGTTTCACAACACCGGCATGTAAGATCAGCACAGGCCAGGGCCGTGAGTACTGTGGGGGCAGCCATCCCTGAGCTCCAGCAAGTCCCCGCCACTTTCAGCCACAGTGCCTAACCTGAGCTTCTTGCCCTCTTCCGGCCCATTCTTCCTTGAACTTAGTCTATTGGCATGAGATTTCGTTTGAGTACAGATTTGTTCTGTTCTACTTTTGTTCCGCCGAACAGGCTTTGACATCTGAGCTCCATGCTCTCGGGTTGGACTTTTGCCTGCCCCTTGTTTTGCTTTCTTCCTTGGTTGTTACTGTTTTTCCTGATGCAATGCAGTGGAAATGTAGCTCAACATGCAAAACATTTTCAAAAAAATTTTCATTCAAGATTACTAAATTAAAACTTAATAGTCATAGCGTATCTTTGTTTTATATTTCATTATCTAAAAAACCAGATTCTTGCTATTTAAACTAAATGGGAAATCAACACAAGCTAAGCAGAAATCACGTGTGTGTGGGAAGGAGCAGAGAGTGTTTGGTGTGGTGTCTGCAGTGGTCAAGTCCTGTGTAGGCGCAGTTGTCCTAATGCTTGGTGTTTAAGTGACATGGACGTGGGGAAATATATGTCCCAGCATTATTCTTATTAGTAGCTCCAAAGCAACATCATTAATCATTTCAACACTGACAGTATTCCCGTTTTTCTTCGCAAATGTCTTAACGGTGAGCTCAGTATGGCTAAAATAATGCTAATAAACGTATCTTAGATATGCAGCAACCAAGACACTTGTGGTTCTTCATCATTCCCTGCCTATCCTTTATTCTTATATATTCTTCTAGCATTATTATTATTATTGCAAATTCAGCCTGATTAGATTAAAACGTTCCCACTCACCTAGTCCTCATATTTCTATTTGGCACACTAGCCAAATTAGTGCAAAAAGTAAAATTTTCCTTTGGTGAAGGTATTTCAAATCTAAAGTCAAAAATATTACATTAGGGACTTCCGCCAAGATGGCAGCGTAGGTGGACACACTCGCCACCCGCACATCCAGAGTGTCTAAACAACAAACACAGTAGCGAAAAATTAAACAACCAGAATGGACAGAAAGGAACTGAAGGGAAGTCCGACACCCAGGAGGTTGGAGAGGACGAACATTCAGGCCGGTAAGCAGGGCAGAACCAGGCGGAAGAATGGAGTGAGAGGCAGTTGTCATGGAGGGACTCACGCCGCCAGCGCCTGAACAGGGCGCGACCCCAACAACGGGTGAACCCCACAAGCCGGTGATGCTGCCGGAGAGAGGCCAGGGCTGAGCCAGCAGAACCGAGTCTGGCGGAAAAGGCGGCAGGGAACTGGGGAGCGGAGGAGTGACGGGAGCCCGCGGTAATCGGAGGCCGCCATTGCTTCCTCCCAGGCCCCGCCCCCAGAGGAAACGTCACCCAAAAAATGACCCAGGTTGCCGGCACCAGCGAGCTGACAAGTGCACCAAGATAAAAAGAATGAAAATGGCCAAAATGAAAGATCAGAACAAATTACAACTAACGGATGATGACATAGTCAACCTAACAGATGCTCAGTTTAAAATGCTTATAATCAAAATGCTAACAAAACTGGAAGAAAAGTGGACGCAAATAATTGAACAAATGAAGAATACGATAAGGATAATGGAGGAAGATTTACAGGGAACCAACAGGGGAAAAAAAAAAAGTTGGATCTCAAACCAATGGGGTGGACCAGAAGGAAGAAACAAGAATTCAAAAAAATGAGGAGGGACTCAGGAATCTCAAAGACATTTGTAAACGACCCAACATCCGGATCATAGGGCTGCCAGAAGGACAGGAGGAAGACCAAGAAATTGAACGTATTTTTGAACAGATAATGAAGAACTTCCCAGATCTGGCAAAGGAAATAGGCTTCCTGGAAATCCAAGAAGCTCAGAGAACCCCAAAGAAGCGGGACCCAAAGAGGAACACACCAAGGCACATCATAATTACATTACCCAAGGTCAAAATAAGGAAAGAATCTTACAAGCAGCAAGAGAAAAGGAGACAGTTACCTACAAAGGAATCCCCATAAGACTGTCAGCGGATTTCTCAAAGGAGACCTTCCAAGCAAGAAGGGGCTGCAGAGAGATATTTCAAATCATGAAAAGCAAGGGCCTACAACCAAGAATAATCTATCCAGCAAAACTTTCATTTGGAATGGAAAAGCAGATAAAGTGCTTCTCAGATAAGGTCAAGTTCAAGGAGTACATCATCATTCAGCCTCTACTATATGAAATGTTAAAAAGTTTTGTATGAGGACTCAGGAGCAAAGGCACCGAGGCCAGATCAGCTACCGGGGAATTCAGATCAGTCACAGCCAAGACGCTTGTGAGGTAAGCAAGCAAAATACAACCAGAGAA
>PVJI01001312.1:0-187926 GCA_004026765.1 Micronycteris hirsuta
AATCAATCCCTAGTACCTCTACATTGCTTTGATCACAGTATGTGGGTTTTCGTGGTTTCAATGATTTTCATCCTCTCATTGGATACATCTTTCCTGCAACCTTTACATCCTTCATTGTTCTTCAACTTCATTCCTTATCTCCAGTGTTTCCGTGGCATTCCTGACCATGGTGCTTCTGCAGCACAGAGAGTGAGAAGAGGGAGCACCCCACCTTAGCTCTCCTTCCCTAACACCACCCCAGCCTCTAGCAGTATTTGCTGTTCACTCCGGCCAGCACACCCCGAGACCTTCTGTGCGCCCGTCATGCTGGGAGGTGAGACGAGGAGGAGTAGATCCTGGCCCCAATCCTCAAGCAGTTCTTGGTCCGAGAGGAGTGACAGACCCACAGACCCCGTGGGGGCTGTGAAGGGTGACCAGTGTGGGGCCACTTTCGAAGACTGTATGAGAAGACCCCGCGTGTCAGCCAGGACCTCTGCTAATGGCTTTGACAGTAAGTCGCCCTGAGTTCAGGCGTGAGTTCGGTTGAGTACATTTTTCCTATGAAAACCAGCTTATCCATCCTTTCTATGCCTCCATCAGAACCCATTCAAACAGCAACTGGAATTCTCACACACTGTTGACAGGAATACAAAATAGTATGACCAATTTGGAAAACAGTTTTGCAATCTCTCTACAAATTAAATATGCTTGCAATATCCCCCGGCAGTTACTGTTAGCTTTTTACCCAATAGAAATGAAATCGTGGCCACACAAACACCTATACCTGGATGTTTATAGCAGGTGTATTCGTTGGACACAACCCGAATGGCCATCAACCGCCGGGAAGACAAGCTTGGGTCACTCATCAATAGAACACTATCACGGCCACAAAGGAACAAACTACTGACCACAACAGCATGGACGAAAGAAGACGCACACACAATTTCCAGAAAAAAAAATTATTAATGTGTACAAACCATCTTAGATTTGAGTTTT
This sequence comes from Micronycteris hirsuta, assembly GCA_004026765.1. Lineage (NCBI taxonomy): Eukaryota > Metazoa > Chordata > Mammalia > Chiroptera > Phyllostomidae > Micronycteris > Micronycteris hirsuta. The sequence continues at coordinate 976 of PVJI01001312.1, forward strand.
TCATGGTTCAGAAACTATATGAACCGTTCAGTTGTCATTCCTAAATGCTGACAATGGCTTTCCTTTTTGAGAACCAGAATAGCAGCTGCAGCATGACCAGCAGTACCAGTGATCTCCACCGGGTCACGGGCCAGCCCAGCTTTACTTTGTGATTGGTGATGGGGTTTTCCTGAAAACTTCACCAGGCCAGCACGCTCACAGCGTGGTTTCAAAGAGTGCCAACCGAATCACACTAACGAAATTAAGTCGTGCTACAATATTGATATGACAGCATCCCGAGTATCTTGGAAACAGCCCAAATTAGGGTTACCTTCCAAGCTTTTCCCTCTTTAACTGATATCGATGATAGTTAAGTATTAAGGCAGGAGGAGACCTGCCCTGAAGACTTCCATTCACTTTTTCTCTCCTCAATACAATTCCAAGCAAAAGTCAAGCCCCGCTGCGGACAGATGGCATTTTGGTTAGTTTTTTCCAACGTCAGAACTGCTGTGGGCACGTCAGGGGGCGTGGCTTCCTCAGTCTGCAGAGGCAGATGCAGGGGGCGTTTCCCTGGACTTGGCAGGACAAGTATCTAGGTGGGAGTGGCGTGGAAGGTTCTAGTCTCCTTGGGGGGGGGAGGAATCCATGTTCTTCAACTGAACCGTAAAACAGCAAGCAAATCCACTTCCTAAACAAAGAGGAAAGTTTAAGAAGAAATTTGGCATGTCACCGGTCTCCCATGTTGCAAGATGTGTCTGTCTTTGGAAAAGGAATTCATAGATCTTGGCGTCAATTGCACAAAAATGGCCACTATCTCCTTCGTTCCCAAGAAAACCCCCAAAAGAATCTTGATGTAGTAATAGCAGAGGATCTCAAGATCTTTTGCAAAGATCTCCACTCACATCAAATATTTGCTTATTTTAGGATACATGGCGTAACAAGAAAGGATTAAGCTCTGATAACAGGCATTTGAGGTGCATTTGTAGCCTATGAGGTTCACGGGGTTATCTGATAATAAGCCATTTCAAAACCCACCATATAATTTGAAAAATAAGCATGTTGATTTTTTTTTACAAGCAAGGTGGCCATTGGAACGGTGTCACTGAAGCCAAGATCACTAACACGAGTCAGAACAAAACATCTATAGAGAATAAAAATTTTAGGGGAAGGAGTTTGGGTTCACAGCCAAAAACTATTGATTATTTTTTCAGCATTTTGTATTTTAAAAAAGAGAGCTTAAAAACACATTACTTCAAGTGACATCATATTCAATATTAGAAAATCTGCATTTATCCATAGGGGTGAAAAATGCCATCCTTTGCATAGTTATTTTCCTGAGAAATGTGCACATTTTCGTATTAGATATTTAGCATAGAACAAAGACCAGGGTCAACCTTTAAAGTTTGTGGGGAGACAGTGTTGATTAAGATCCCCGGAAATCTTGCTGGGCTTCTCCAGTGCCCCACTACCACTCCCCCCACAGCTGGCCTTCCCCCGGCCTGGCTGAAACCTGAAATTCCACAATGGCAGTTTTATTCCGTGGTGTTTAACCCATGCCCACGAGTCTGCTGGTTTGTAACTGCCCATGACAGGGTAATCCACTAAACCTGGGGTGGTAATAAGGGGCTCCCAGGACAGCACGCCCTCAGCCCCGGTCCCCACAGACACTGGTCACCGATCCCGGAGCTCTGCCCTCTGAGCCAAGCTGAGGCTGCACACGCTCGGGGCAGCTACTTCCATTTGACTGTAGTTGCCCTTGGTCTTATCTGTCACTTCCATCATTCACTCAATAAACATTTGTTGCCCTTCACAATGTGCTAGGCAGGGCGCTTGGCTGATCCGAGAAGTGGGTGAGGAAGGGGGGACAAGCATTCTAAAGGCATCAAAGCCAAACTCTGTCCTACTTCACACTTTGCCACAGGTGGGCCACAGGATAAAGGTGCAGATTGTGCCATTGTCAGGAAAAGAGATACATAAGCTGTACAATATCCACAGAGGGGAATAATGCCCAGCGGTAAAAATGAATTAGAGCTACCTGCTACTACATGGATGAGACTTGGAACATGAGTGATTAAAAGAAAGAAAAAGAAAAGAAAAGGAAAAACAAGCTAACCCCAGAAGACTACAAGGAAGGTAGAGGAAAGGATGAGGGGAGAGAAGAATGTGAGTAGACAGGAGATACTGTCAGTGTTCTATTTACGGGGTTGGGTGGCAGATTTCGGGGTGTCTGTCATCTCACAGTACATACCGTGCATGAAAGTGATGGACCATGAGGCTGCGGCATGAAGCCAGCGCTGTGTTAGTCCAGTTCGTGCACTGAGGTCCCCTCGGAAAGAGAGAGGACTGCAGCAACGTTGTCACAAACACCAGACGGAGGGTCATAAAAGCTGCTCTCTTGAGGCCCCCAGGACCCTGGGGCCGACGTGAGGACACAGAGCAGTCTAGGCCAGAGGCCTCACAGACATGGAAAATGCAGGAAGTTTCACTGAATGGTTTGGGGGGGAACAATTCTAGAAGCCAACAAGGCTTTGCTCATTTTGATGAATCAATTCATGTTATTCAAATTTTCTTTACTTCTGAAAGGGAGTTGGGAGTACCCTAAGGAACACTTTAGTTCTGAGACTGCTGGAGTAAATAAAATGTTCTATAACTCATTTCTAAAATAACAAGAGAATTATATTAACAGATTGACAGTATTCATAGGTTAATTAGGAAATCTGCTGGTGCTGCTCAGAAACTTGGCATGTTTTCATTGAGACTGACATTCCTGGAGATACAGGTAGAAGTGAGGGTCACTCCAGCGCCCTGGGGTGTCAGGGGTCCGTGAGCGCACACCCAGCCTGGCGGAGCATCGGAGGTGTTTGGGATCACTGCGGATATTTTCTGATCAAACCTGTGTCTTCAGCCGTTTCAGGGTGTGAAACTGATGCACTCTTGAGGAGAGATTTTAAAAAGGAGTTAAAGACGAGGGCTAGTAAGCCGATCGGGAGCTGATTAAAAAGGAATCCTCTAGCCAGCTCTGTGCCGTGGCTCAGGTTTGAAAGAAGGTCGCCACAGCTGCCAGAGGAGGTCAGAGAAGCCCTTTCATTCCTTCCTGTGCCATCCACTGGGCTGGATTTTAAAGAGTCAGATAAAAAGAATAGGTAATTAACAGTCCTAAAAACATTTCTAAACAGTCACCCAAAAACCAAGAGACGGCTTTCAGAAATGGTTGCATCTTGTCTTAGAGTTTTTACATCAGCAGATCCCTTAGTCCTCACAGCCACCCTGTAAGATGAATTTCAAACTGTGAAGAGATGTTAAATAAAGACATCACACAGCTAGGGAGACACACCCCTAAGCTGGAAGTGGCATCTCCCTGACCCCAAGCCTGGGTACCCCACTATCAGGCCAGCAGGCGTGGGCTGGAGAGCAGCCCCTTGATTGGATGCCCCACGGAGAAGGGGAGGCCCAGGCGGATGGTCAGTCAGTGGGCCTCGACTGGTTTCCTGGTGTGTCCTGTGGTCCCGGCCTCCAGCAGGGGCTGAGGTCTGAGCTTTGCCTCTGCAGATCATACACTCTCCCTCCTGCCTGCTGGGGAATGAGAGGCAGACCCACTACCCAGAGGGAGGGGGGATGGGACTGCCACAGAAGCGTTCTAAGTGCCTCAGAGAGAGACTTTCCTCCAATCCTGGGGCTGCCCCCACCTGCTCCTCCAGGAAGCCGCTGGTACCTCCAGCTGCCGAGCTTCCTAGGGTTTGTGGCTCAACTCAGCCTGAGCCCGGGTTTCTTCCCTGGCCAGCTTCGGTTTTAGCTTTCTCACGTCTGCAAAAGCAGTGACCTCTCTCCATCTGACTTAGCGCCTCCCAGATATGGGTGTTTGTAGTGAGCATCGTCTCCTGTTCTCTTTCTCCTTGTGGGTCCAGGGCTAGTCCATGCCTTTATTATCCTTTTAATGCAATTTTCACAGGAAGCAGCTATAAACACATTTGTTCCATCTGCCATGCTTAACTGCCTCTTGTGAAACAAAAATATGTTCATGGACAAGAAAAATGTGTGCCTAAGCCCTCACATGATCTAAGAGTCTCCTTACAACATGCAAGACACTAGGGCCCACAGGCTCTAATTGTGGGCAGGTTAGCTGTGTCCTTACTGCATTTTGTTCGGGTATGACCACCTACAATTACACAGTCTCTTTTCGAGCTTGCAGAAAGAAGAGTAAGAAAAGCCAATGCCAGACGTCCTCCTTGTCCGTGCCTCCAGCAACAAGGCCATCATTTGCAACATGAGTTAAACCATTTGTCGCAAAGCTTAGCCCCTGTTTTTTTAGGGCGAGACTATGAAATGGTGCAGCCTACTACATTGTACCATCGCCAGAGCTCTGGACACTCTGTAACTTCTAAATTGTGCAATTGTAAAAGAGAGGAAGAGTATTTCACTTGTAAGGGGAGAGGATGTACTTTCTTGCCATAGTCCTTTATTACCACAACTAAGTTAACAAGTCCAAGTGTCAGGGGCGGAGGGCGGGGGGATGTTTCTGCAGCCCATGGGAAGAACTTAGCTGGTTCCTGACACTAACCGAACGAGCAGTTGCCTCATGTGCCCCTGTTCCTGCAGGGACGCTAAGAAGATGGGCAAGAAGAGAAGGAGCAGAAGAGGACCACAAGGCCTGATGGTTCCCTCACGCCCACTAGAAAAGAAAAGCTGTAATGAAAGCACCTTTACAAGATGCCACCTCCATTGCTCACCGTTGTGATCGAAGACCATGGGCCTGAGAGCTTCTTTGTCACTCTGCCAGTCTTTTTTCATCTGGAACTGTAAGGCCCACGCCATTGGACATCCCAAAGAAAATTCACATAAATTACAGTAAAGAATAGGAATAAAATGTGAAGACATCCTGAAAATTTCTACCACCTTGCTTCTTTGAAAGATGTCTTCCATGTGCTGGCTGCTTTGCAATAATTTTGCTGGAGAATGGAGAAAGCCTCCCTCTCGGAGCCCCATAGGACACAGGAAAAGTCACAAATAGATTGCTTCGCTGGTGATCATCTCAGATATAAAAAAAGGAGGGAGTCACCATGTTCCATGTGATATGTCATCAGGAAAATGCAAATTAAAGCAACAATGAGATACCACTACACACCTGCCAGAACAGCCAAAATCCAGAACCCTAACAACAGCAAATGTGGGTGCAGATGTGAAGCAACAGAACACTCCCTCACTGTTGGGGGGAGGGCGGAGTGCTACAGCCAGTTTAGGGGACCGTTTGCCAGTTTCTGACAAAATGAAGCATATTCTTACCACAGGATCTAGCAATCATGCTCCCTGATATTTACCTAAATAAAATGAAAACCTATGTCTGCACAAAAACCTACCCATAGATATTTACAGCAGCTTTATTTATAAATGCCAAAACTTGGAAGCAACCAAGATGCCCTTCGGTAGGTGAGTGGGTAAAGAAATCGCTACATGCAGCAATGGACTATCATTCACCACAACAACAGAGTGGGCTCTCAAGCCCTGAAAAGACATGGAGGAAATCTGAACACAAATTACTAAGTGAAGGAAGCCGATCTAAAAAGGCTGTATGAGTCCAACTTTATATGACAATTTTGCTGGTAAAAGCAAAATTATGAAGACTGTTAAAAAAAAATCAGTAGTTGTGCCCTGGCTGGTGTAGCTCAGTGGATTGAGTGCGGGCTGGGAACCAAAGGGTCCCGGTTCGATTCCCAGTCAGGGCACATGCCTGGGTTGCAGGCCAGGTCCCCAGTGAGGGCCATGTGAGAGGCAACCATACATTGCTGTTTCTCTCCCTCTCTTTCTCCCTCCCTTCCCCTAAAAATAAATAAATAAAATCTTAAAAAAAAAATCGGTAGTTGCCAGGAACTAGGGTTAGGGAGGGATGGCTAGGAGAAGTACAGAGAATTTTTAGGGCAGTGACACAATTATGTATGATTCTTTATGGTGGACACATGTCATTAGACATTTGTCAAAACCCACACAACCCATAAGATAAACAACACCAAAAGTGAACCCTAATACTAGCTACGGACTTTGGGTGACAATGACATGTCAATGTGGGTTCATTGATTGTAACAAATGTATTGGATTGGCCAAAAAGTCCGTATGTTTTTTTCTGTAAAAATAAAAGACACGTTTTTCATTGTCACCAATAACTTTATTGATTTGGATATTTTGAATATGTCAGCTATCTCCCACGTGGTATAAAGCTGATTGGTCTCAATATCTCAGTTTGATCGCTATCAACCTCAACTGGTCTGCCTGGCTGTGGAGCATCATCCAGCGAGAAATCTCCAGCGCAGAACTTCACAAACCACTTCTGACACGTTCGGTCAGTCACAGCACCTGCTCCACACACCGCACAAACCTTTTTTTGCATTTCGGTTGCAGTTTTACCTTTCTTGAAAGAATAAAGCATAATATGCCAATAAGTGTTGCATATTTTCTTCCATCTTCAATATTAAAATGGCCACAGAAAAATTCACCAATTTTGATAAGTTTTTTTAAAGGCACCCTGATATGACAGCTGTCACAATACAATCTAACAGAATTGTTTTGCGTGAAGTTAAAGACAACTAAGTGCTACTAGAGCCATTTTAAAGAAAAACACAAACTTTCTGGCCAACGCAATGCGACTCTGGTGGGGGAATGTTGTCAGTGGGGAAGTGTTATTAGTGGGGAAGGTGGGAGGAAGGGATATATGGGACCTCTGTGCTTTCTCCTTAATTTTTCTGTGAACCTAAAACTGCTCTAAAAAATAAAATTTCTAAATGAACTCACATCTCACCCCAGTCACCAGATTCCATCCACCAAACGTGGTCACGCCTGGTCTCCTTCCCCCGTCCTGGGGAGGGAGGCTGTCCGTGTGCAGACTTGTGTAAGGAAGGGAAAGAAAGGATGGAAGGGAGGGAAGGAGTGAGGATGGGAGGAGCAACCTCACCAACAGAGGGCTGAGAAACCAGGATAGGGGGTAACTAATTATGACTACATTAGTTTTCTCTGGCTGCCAAATTCACATCAGCTTGGTGGCTTCACACACATACATTTATTATCTCACAGTCTCTGTATGTCAGGAGTATGCCTAGACTTAGCTAATTCCTCCGCCCAGGGTCTCCAAGGCTGCAATCAAGGTGTTGACTGGGCTGCATTTCATGGGAGGCACCACTGGGGAGGGACTTACTTCCAAGGGCCCTAAAGTTGCTGGCAGAATTACCGCATTTTGCTGTGTATAATGCACACTTTTTTGCCCAAAATAAGAATGTGCATTATACATGGGTGACACTGATTCCATATCTATGTAAATGTTTTTAATTCTTTTATTTATTCTTATGCATTAAAAGTGTAACTCTAGAAAGCAATAATGATATCCATATACAAAATAAGATCCTGGAATACGGTCATCAGTTTTCTTTCTAAATATAAATAATTGGATTAAAAAATTTCAGTGAAAGATTTTTTTTCCCAAAAGTTTGGGCCAAAAACGTGGGTGCGCCTTATACACGGCAAAATACGGTAGTTTCCAGCTATAGCCCCCATAGCCACCATCTTCCTCAAGGTCAGGAAAAGTCGGTCTCTGCTCTCTGGGAGGGTCCCGGCCCTCTTTTAAGGGCTTTCACCTGATGAAGTCAGGCCCACCCGGGATAATCTTTTTGATGATCTCAAAGTCAACTGATTTGGGACCTTAACTACAAATCTGTTTATCTTTGCCATGTGATATAACCACAGGGTGACCTCCTATTGTCCTCACTATATTTTATTGGCCAGAAGCAAGTCACAGTTTCTACAAACACCCAAGGAGAGACGATTATGCAAAGAGATGACTCAGTGAGCGTCACCTCCAAGAACGTCATCCACAATTACTCCACTTTTCAGGTAGAAAATAAAAGGGAGCTGTTGTACAAGATTTTTTCCTGATGTCAGTCTTTCGAATTTCTGAATCATTTCCTCATTAAACTATAACAAAACAGATTAATTAACTTAGGGTCTGGCTAGGAGAAGGAAGTCTTTCCTAATCTTTGGCCAAGAACTGCCTTTGAATATGGTGAGTGTGTCCATTTGGAAAAGACATGCAACATGCAGTGAACGCTCTGGCGAACTCTCAGCTGTTCATCAAATAACCCACTGAAAAATGGCTGGGCAGCCTGCTTGTGAGACAGACGGGGTAATATTTTTAAAATGAGTCATGTTCTTTTCTTTTCACCTTTCCAAGCACATTTCAGACATCTGTCTGCCTGGAGGATGGTTCGGATTTGTTACCAAAAGAATGCCAAGAAAAAGACCTCAGCTTTTGACATGCACAAATGCGGGTTTTCAGCAAGAAAATAACCTTAAAGAACAGACAGTCTTAGGGAAGGATTGTCTATTCCGTAACTCCTCGTTTGGCATGGGGCAGGGCGGAGTGGGGGTGGTTAAGCCGTGTGCGGTCCCGGGCTGAGAGAGAACGGGCCTTCCGTGGAGGCCCCGCAGCAGGGGGAGGTGGCCCCACAGCAGGGGGAGGTGGCCCCCGCAGCAGGGGGAGGTGGCCCCGCAGCAGGGGGAGGTGGCCCCGCAGCAGGGGGAGGTGGCCCCGCAGCAGGTGGTACGGGGGCCCGGCCGAGTGTGAGTCAGGGAGTCGAGCCAGCCGGGTGAGGCTGCCCTCTCCACTAGTGTCACTATGAACACCCTCAGCAAGCTGCTGCCCTCGTGCTGGGGGAAGCAAAGACACTGCTTCCAGAGACCCCGATCTGACCAGCAGTCCTGGGGTGGGATAAACCACGTCTCCACCCGGATACCTGGACATTAAGAGAAGCGGAAAAACTGACCACATGGGAAAAAATGTTCCCATGTCTATAAAACAATCAGCTCACAAAACAATACTAGGTATATTGTATTAGTGTAAATCTACACAAGTAAGGTATAGAAGCAGGTCTGGATACACACACACACACACACACACACACCCCAAACTCTGGGGAAAGGGGATGAGCCTGAGAGCGAGGTGGGGAGCAACTTCACCAAATATAGATTTCAGAATTGTGCAGGTAATCAAAACTTAATTTCCAAAGAAAGTCATTTGGGATTTTTTTTAATTACACATTTTCCAGCCATACCCCAGACCTTCTGAAATGGGCTGTGCTGGGTGGGGGACCAGGATTGTGCATTAAAAGACGCCTCCAATGACTTTGATGTGGAAAGACCAACACCCATCCGCAGACCTGCATTTCAAAACCGCTGCACAAGATCTTGTTCATTCCAAAGCTGATTAGCTAAACTTTGTCAAGAACAGGCATGAGGTGTGAGTCATGTTTGAATGATCTCAAGATCTGCCAAAGCAGAAAAACACCTGCCTCCAACTCCAATGGTGAAACACCCTCCCTAGAGAGTGAACTCTACAAGAACAGGGGTTTCTTCTGCTAACTCTGCACTGCCAGAGCCCAGGACAGGACCTGTCCCATGAAGACCCCCCAAAAATACAAGATGGATGGATGAAGAGCCTGCAAATATGTTCCTATCCCTAACACCAAATGACACGGCCAGATGTAACAGGTCTGTCACATCATCGAAACTCCCAGGAATTTATTTCACTCCCTTTTCTCTACTCAAATACAAGTAGAACGGCCTTTCCTTCTGAAGGAGCAGGGCCCGGGAGCAGCCTCTCCTCTCCCCAGCGCTAACCTGGCGCTCCGCCACACACCCCACAAAGAAACGTAAACCAGAGTCCGAAAATCCTCGCAAAGCCACATTGTTACTGATGACTCTAGGAGAGCCCCCAGGCAAAGCCTCACATGTGACACAGGAGCAAAACTTCTTCCAAACCTCCTTTCCCCGCCTCTCCTCCAGAAGTCTTCCCACTGCACAGCAGCACCCTCCCATTTCCTCAGCCCCCCTCGCCCCCCACCCCTTCCTGCCTCGTCCAGCCTTCCTGATGGTTTTCACTCCTCAGAGAGCATTTAGCGCGCAGCCTTGTACGCTGCAGCATTAAATCCACGGTCTCCACACACTCAGCCCCCTCGATGCCCTGGAGTTCTCCCTTCACCCGCTTCCCAGGCCCGCTGAAGCGAGGTCTAGGAACAGGGCATCACAAAACAAACAAAACAAAACAAAATCCCCAAAGGCAGGAGAGGGGCGAGGACTACAAATTCTATAAAATCAATAGTTTGTCCCTGTGATGGGTGAGTATAAGACGGAGAATCTACCTCGTCTTTAAGACCTGGCTCCTCCAGGAGGCTCATTTCACTCTCCCGGGGTGGGGGGGGAGGGGGGGCAGCTCAGCAGGACCCTATTTCAAGGCCACGTTCCTTATTCCGAGCTCACTATGCTGTTGCCTGCAACTGCACCCCAGCTGCTTCGTTTGTGTGTGTTTCTTGCCCCAGTGAGATTATAAGATTGTTGAGGGCAGACACTTTGCCCTGTTAGGTGCTTCAGATTCCTTCCTCAGCTGAACTCCATGGATTCGCAGACTAGGTGCTAGATACATATTTGTTCATTTCCGAAAGGCCTTCAGGTAACACATACCTTTCTTTTCCAGAAAGAATGTAATATCCTGGGGAGTAAAAAGGCCACGGAGTCATCTCTGAATACAAAGGACGCCTGTGCACGCACGTGTATGCCAGGAGGAGTCAGTCAAACATGAAATTGATCCTGGAGGACTCATAAAATAAACTGTAGGCGATCTGAATGTCTCCTGTGGATTACCGGCCAATTAATTCTACTGACACCACACAAGGAATGGCTTATTTGGAAGGAGGTTTAGAAACTAGGCCGCGGTAAGTCACTGCCCAGCGCCTCCTTCCCCGAGTCTGCGAACTGTGTCTGGCTGCTGAGCCAGACCAGCGCCCGTGGCTGCGCGCTGTGCGGGTCGATGAGCCCAGCTGCGAGGGGGCGTGCTCCGGAGCCCAGGCTCCGGGAGCTGCTCTTTTCCCTCTAGCCCCCCAAAATACCTAGGCGGGGACCCCTGGAGCAGGAGCAGGAGATCGGTATGGCACACGGGAAGATGATCGCAGGGGTGGGACTGTCCTTAGTCCCCAAGGCTGCCACAGAGTCCCGCGCAAGGAAGTAGGTCAGTGGGAAAAAGAGGACAGACTCTCGGCGCAAAGCCCGCCCCGACGACGATGCAAAGCTATTCCTGGCCGTCAACGCAAATGTCGTTGTTGTTATTTGTTTGTTATTTGTTTGTTGTTGTTGTTGTTCACCGTGCATACCGCCGGAAGCGCAAACCGACAGCAAGCTCCTGAGCAGCCCGGCCAGCGCGGAGCCAGCCCCGGAGCGCGTCAACGGCAGTTCACGCAGAGCAAAATTAATGCAGTAAACAGAGGACACAGTTCACTGTGAGCAGCTCTCTAATGGGCAATTACCTCTTCTCTTTTCTTTCATTCCTCTTTCCTTTTTTCCCCCTAGCGTCAAGGTGTAGCAGGCCGGGAGGATATGCAGGAGACTGCCGTTCTATTTAGCCTGGCAAGGAAGGCCGCTTTTTTATGCATTTTCTGAGGTGTGTATAATTACAGGTGCAGTTAATATGCTTAAGAGCTTAGGGGAAGCAATTGTGTATGAAAGATAACTTCCTCGCAGACAGCTTTATTACAGCCGGCCCGGCCGCTGCCGGCTCCGGAATCGCGCGCGTTTCTCGGCTCCACCGCCTCGGTCCTGCAGGTGCTCAGTTCCGTGAACACCGCGAAGCCTGTGGACTGTTTGACCCGGAGCGCAGCTGGGCCTGAGGCTCTCACACACGCTTCACGCGTGTCCTCGGATCTCACAGAGCCCACTGAGGGACAGAAGCCCTTGGGGAAGGGGGCAGGATTAGGGCAGAAGATCCTAGTAAGTAATACGTTACTGAACAATGACCAGGAGCCGCCCCATGGAGCAGTTTTAAGAACGCAGGCGGGATATTGTTCCGTCACCATGTCGTATTAGTCCCCTTTACCCTTTATACTCCCCCCACCCCCTTCCCTCCAGTAACCACGTACAGTGTATGAGTTTCTGTCTGTCTGTTTTCTCGTGTGTGCATTTGCTGCTCTCGGTTTTACGTCCCACGTGAGTGAGATCATTGTGCGCAGCATGATGTTCTCAAGGGCCGTCCATGTTGCCCCAAGTGACACCATTTCATCTTTTCCTATGGCTGAGTGAGCCCCCCGCGGTGTGTACGTGCCCCGTCTTTACCCAGTCATCTGTCCAAGGACACTGCCGTTGTTCCCGTGTCGTGGCCACCTTGAATAACGCTGCAATGGACATAGAGGCACAGATGTCCTTGCAAATAAATGGCTTTAAATTTTTCAGGTAGATAACCAGAAAAGGGATTGTGGGGTCCTATGGTTACTCTATTCTTAATTTTCTGAGGAGCTTTCATACTGTTTTCCGTAGCAGCTGTGCCAGGTTACATCCCCACCAGACTTTGGGTGGGGGGCACGCAATGCAATATACAGATGATGTATCACAGAATTCTGCACTTGAAACCTGTATAATCTCCTTAACCATTCACCCTGCAATAAACTTAATTTTCAAAAAAAGACCATGGGTAAGAGTCCCGTTGAATGAAGAGGAGAGTTCAGTAGCAGTATCATGGGTGCAGTAGCTTGTAGGAGAAGCATCAGACAGGTAAGCCTTCGAAAAGGCCTACCCAGGGAAGCATGGACAAACTACGTCTCGACAATGTCCCTTCTGTGTAGGGTTAGACCACCCAGGGAGGACCATTTTCTCTGCCAAGGGTTACTGATTCAGAATCCGGGGGAAAGAGGCAAGGATATCACCCATAAAAACACAACATGGTTCAATTCCTCATGGGCCAGGCATAGAGATCAAGTCAAACTGAGGGGAATATGAGGGCACCCTGAGTCTCCCCCCTCTCTGTGTCTGTGTCTCTGTCTCTGTGTGCATGTGTCTGTGTGTGCCCCCCTTTCTCTTTTTCACACACACACACACACACACAGAAATGTGCCAAAACAACCAGTAACTGGGACAAATGTCACACAGACACAGACAACAATATTTTGAAAGGCACAGACATAAAGATACATAGAAAAGAGCTTCAACTTGAGCTTCTGCCCTTTAAGACTGAGTCAGGTGGACTGTTAAAAAAAAAAGTTAGAGTCAGTTGTGTATTTTTTAACACAGCACAATTAATGATACCATCTCCTGGGACTCACTGCATGTTCTGGCCGAGACAGAGTGCAGAACACCCTGTCCCTTCCACACAGAGCGTTAATGGCCTGGGAGAAGCGAGGGGATGGGAACGAGACCACGTAGGACAGTTTATAGTCTCTGGTTTTCAGTCTTTCTTACAATCCTTCTTTTTAACTTTCTGGAGAAGCAGAGAGTCTAACCAATGATTTATTTCCTGAGTCATTAACCATGTTCCTCACTTAAGTAAGGCCCATTGATGTGACTTTTTTCTAAGTCCCTCCCCTCAAAAAATACTGTCTTCACAAAGAACCCAACACTCCCACCCTCTCATACCCATGTGTCCAGCCACCGCTGTTCCATGTCCAGAGGTTGTATTGGGCTAAGCACAAAGAACAAAAAGGTCTAGGATGACACTGTTTATATTGCTTAACCCAGTGCTACAGAAAAAACAGTCAATACTGTCTTTCTGCTTTTTTCATTCTAGCTTGTAGCTCTCGTCCTCATGCTAACTCATAGTCCAGAATGGCTGCTGGCCCTCCAGCCATCGTCTCTTCTTGGAAACACTAAAGGGATCTCTCACAACTGAGTTGACGCTCCTAAAGTAGCCTTACAACTGTATATATGTATATACATTAAATTTATTAAACAAATGATTTTATATGTACTTTATATATGTATATATACAGCCATGTGTTTAATAAACTTAACTGCTTTTACAAATAACAAAATGATTGCATTTTCATTTGGGGGAATTTTGCTACTTAATTTTATACATCAATTTAATTTAATTTCAAATAAATAAAATGCTTATAGTGTAAGAGTTTATAAAATATATCTTGTTTTGGAAATGAAGCAGATATTTAAAGGTTATCCTGAGAACAAGCATATACCCAAGAGAACAGCATTTTTCAAGCTGTGTTTTACAGAATGGCTTCCTAAAAGAAAATGTTACTTAAAACAATAAAGAACATCGTATGTGTCCAAGGAGACTCAGAACATATTGGGTTAAAAAAATACAATTGATATCTTTGCCTTAAGACTCCTCAGTGAGTTCTGTCTGCAAGCATGCTTAAATTCACCAAAAAGAGACACAAAAAGTAAGATTTTCCAAATCTATTTGCCAATGGAAGCTTTTTTGCTAAAATATTTTGAGGAACCAGCATACTAAGGAACACACTCTGTGAAAATGCCACAGGAAAGTTATACAAAATCTCAAAATAATTGACAACTTTTAAAAATATTTGTATATACGTTACATATACAAATTTCAAATTATATACTGCTGTCTGCCTTGACTGTGTTTTATTGGAGCCGCTATTTCATTGTGACATTCCATATTATTGCTTCGATCACACACAGTAGCAACAGTGCCAGAGCACAGTCTGAAGTCAAACATAAATAACTAATGGGGGAGGGGGCTTCATTTTTCATACCACAGTAATTTGTGTAGAGTTTACTGACAATAATATGATTTCATACTTTATTTGCCAAATTATTTTTCTCTAGCCTAACTGACATCATGAAGCAGGGGTTCAGCACTGACATGTAAGAAACCCCAGTGATAATTCTTTTTCCAGCTATAAGATGGAATAAACAACCTGAAAACCTTCACACTAAAAGAAAAATGCTTTCAAATGCAGATGAAGTATAGCAAAACTCCTGTAAATGCATAGATGAACATGTAACAAAGTCAAGGAACTCCAGAAGGGCTAAAAATGAACTAAAACTCAGAAAGTTGAAGTCGTCTCTGTCAGTGCAGGAGCTGCTCCAACCCAACCAAGAAGCTCGGATTGCTGTCTCCCATATACAGGCGATGAGACCCCTGGATGCAGCCAAGACTTTCAAATGACCACATTCTCAATGAAAGGATCAACTGGGAAGGGGAAAAAATCCACCCGCTGGCCCAGAGAACCATCAAGGAAGCTTTTAATTATTGACCTGAGCTTTGGCTAGAAAAACACTATCCTGAGAATTTGCAACAAAGAACCTGCTCTCACTTCAGTTTCTGGCTTAAATCTACAGGCTCACATTGTCCAGAAACCTTCATGCCAAGAAATAAAAATGTTTCCAAAATGCTAATATACTTAAGGTGTCTGGCAGGAGCAAACTCAAAACTACTCTGATGGATGCATCCCAAACTCAAGCCACAGAGGACTTTACGAAGATAACCCCATCAAAGACATGTGCGTAACCTGGAATTTAAAGATACGTGAGAAAATAATCCACTGTGAGTTAAAAGGTCAGCAGATACACACAAAAAAGCCAGCATAATGAAACCCCCAAAACTTTAGATGATAGAGCAATTCGTAGAGACTCTATGAATGAGTATATTTAAAATTATTACTCATAAAAGGGGGAACAAAGACATCAGAACAAAAAACAAGTTAAAAAACAGACATCTGAAAAACTATTGAAATCAAGTTTCTGGAAATGAAAAATGTAGTCGTTCTGATTTAAAACTCAATGGATAGATGAATTAGCTAATTAGACACATCTGAAGAAGGGAACTGGTGAATTGGAAGGCATTTCTTTGAAAATCACCCAGAATGAATCAGAGACCTAAAGAAATGGAAAATATTTTAATTTGAAAAACACTGAGTATGAAATGAGAACATTCAAGAAACTTCCACAAGAAGGTTCAGAGAGGCAACATATCCAAAACTTAAAAAAAAAAAAGGAATTCTATAACTTACAAATAACTTCAAATATCAAAATAACAAATAGAAGTAAATCTACATTTAACATGTTGTAGAGAAAACCTGCAAAATACTAAAGACAAAAAAATCTTATACGAAGCATGGAGAAAACACCATGCACAGAGAAACTGCAATTTAGTCGACGAGACTTCTCAACTGCAATAATAGAACCCAGAAAACTGGCAAAATTTTCAAAGTGTTAAAAGACAAAAGTTATCTTAGAGAGCAATAAAGACATTTTAAGACAAACTAAGTTTTTTCTTAGCGAAACTTCACTTGAAAAAAATACCATTGAAGTATCGCTTCAGCAAGGAAAAGGCTGAACGTGGAAGGCTAAGATGCAAGAAAGTTGAGCAAAAAATTAGTAAATATGTGAGTATTTATGGAGAGGCTTTGACCTGTATACAGCAATGAATATATGGACAGGGGGTGAACATAACTAAAATATTAGACATGAATATGAAAGCTGAAAGGGGTAGTTGAAGTTAAAACAGTCTAAGGTATTTGGTATTAAGTTATGTGTCAGGAAGTGCATAAATATAATGCTTAACTCAATCGGAATATGAAGTACTATGTTACATGTTTAGGGTAACCAGTAAAAGAACAGGAATAGGTTGAAGAGTTTTCTAAGAAATTGAGATGCAGGAAGGAAAAAAAATCAAGAAAATGAAATTCACCAATAAAGTGGAAGATAGGAAAGTGAAGCACAGAAGAAAACAAGGTAAATGCAAAGCAGAAAAATATCGGTAATCATAATAAATGTACGTCTACCAGTTAAAAGAAAAATCCTCAGGTTATTTTTTAAAAATCGGAATTTGGCTATATGTTTTTATATGACTTTTTTTTCATATATTTTCCCCCTTTGCCCTTTACTACCTCCCCACCCCCTTCCCTCTCGTAACCTCTACACTGCCGTGTCTATGAATTTCAGTTTTACACCCCACATATGAGTGACATCATACCGTTTTTAGCTTTTTCTGACTTTTTCTGACTTAGCACGATAAGGTCCATTTCAAGGTCCATCCATGTTGTCACAAATGGCAGTATTTCATCCTTTCTTGTGACTAAGTAGTATTCCAAAGTATGTATGTACCACATCTTTTTTTTAAAGATTTTATTTATTTATTTTTAGAGAGAGGGGAAGGGAGGGAGAAAGAGAAGGAGAGAGACATCAATGCGTGGTTGCCTCTCCTGTGCCCCCAACTGGGGACCTGGCCCACAACCCAGGCGTGTGCCCCAACTGGGAATTGAACCAATGACCTTTTAGTTCCCAGACAGGCATTCAATCTACTGAGCCACATGAGCCAGGGCTGTACCACATCTTCTTTATCCAATCATCTAACCGAGGACACTTCGGTTGTCTCCATCTCTTGGCCACCATGAATAGTGCTGCAATGAACATAGGGGTGCTATAAGAGGTATTTTTAAAACATAGCATTACAAAAGGATTAGAAGTATAAGAATAGAGAAAAGATATACCAGGTAAATACATTGCAAAGGAAAGCTGGTATAGCTACATAAAATGAGGCAAAACGAGCTGCAAGTCAAAATGCATCAGCAAGGGAAAGGATGGTTATTATGGTTGAGTGATAAAGGAAAAATTCACCAGGAAGGTATTATAAATTTTAAATTATATTTGCTTAATAACACGGTTTCAATATGTAGAATTATGATTAGACAGACTCACAAACACTGGGAGACTCTAGCACACATCTCTGAATGTGTGGTAGCTGGAACAGAATAAAAAGAGAGAGACGATGTAGAAGATCTTTATAGAAGGATGCAGACAAAGAACAGAAAACAACAACACAGTTACCAAGAATCAGTACATATATGCCTGAATCCTCAAATTAGAAAATACACATTTTTTCAAATACACAAAAAATATTCTCTCAAAATCATGGTAATAGATCATTGGTATATACTACATGTATGTTTATGCTCTCTACTGCCAAAATTCCTATGTCCAAACCCTGACCCCCAATGTAACGGAGGTAAGGCCTTCGGGAGGTAATGAGGTTTCGAGGAGGTCAAGAGGATGGGGTCCCTATGTAGGACTTACATGAAGAGGAAGAGATCGGAGCCTTTTCTCTCCTTGCACATGGACATGCACTAAGGAGGCAGCCATGCACCAGAGAGAGCTCTCACCGACTCTTGGATTTCCAGCCTCCAGAGCTCTGAGGAGTAGGTGTTTGTTGTTGAAGCCGCGAGTCTGTGGCATTTGTTGTAGCAGCCAGAGATGATGAGGAGAGCAGCAGGACTGCAACATGACTGTGCTGGGGTTTCAAGGTGCCGTTCCCACTCTAAAAAAGCATTGGTCAGGCCTGTATTAGAAGCGTTGTTTTCTGTTCAGGATGCCCACTTAGAGAGGAGGAAGGAGCACGCTGGAGACGCTAAGTACAGGAACAAAGGCCGCTTGAACGTCTAAGAAAGTGACTACTTAAGTTTAAACCAGTGGCTGTGAGCTTACATGGTTTGGTTTGGCTTTGTTTATTGAAGAGGCTAAGATGCACATTTATTTACACTTTAGAAAGAGACCCCAGGACATGGGAAGAGTATGCTCAAGACCGATTGTCACTGAAGGAAGCTCTCGTCAAAGGGAGAAGAATTTAAAGTAAGGATACAGAAATCTCAGAGGCCAAGAGGCCGCATATAGTTGGTTCATGGTGTCCTTGGGGAACAGGCCACTCTCTCCGCCTCTCGGGGTCACATGGCCTTCCATCCACTTCAGTCCGCTGGCTGCTCCCCTCTCCTCTCCCTGCAGAGCTGCAGCTCACAAGCCTCAGCCTGCAGGGCCCTGAGACAGCTACTCCACACTCCAAGTCCATCCCGCCTGCGCACTGGCAGTGGCCGCTCCCATGTTCATAATTGCAAATTATAGGAAAACAGCCAGGCCTACGGGACCTAAGTCCCCAGACAGCATGGAGCCAGGAGTCTACCACCCCTGCCGGGCCAGGAGAAGGGGTGGGTTCTAATGGCATTTGGCCATTTCGAGCAGGAAAGGCTGTGGGCTTAGAAGCAAAAATAGGACTACCCTAGACACTAACAGTGAGTCGCTAAACTCACTTTGCAACAGGAAAATGGGAAAGTAATTTGCAAGAGGAGATATCCAGGTTGATAAATAAGAACTTACCTAGTGGAGAAATTGTGATCTCTTGGATCTTCATTCAACAAGTGTTTATTAAACACTTATCCATGTGTTTGGAACTGAGTCAGGCCCAGCTGATAGGACGCTCTGCGTGCAGAGAACTCACAATGTAACAGGAGTGCATTACTAAGTAAAGCTGTGCCATCTGCTTCTCTAGAAAATTAAGAGTGATCCTCTGGAGAACTTGGAATACACTGGAGTCCAAAGCCCTCAAACTCTTCCTGAACGTCCTCTGGAGAAGACATCCAGCCCTTGCTGGCCGAATTTGCGATGCGTTCACCTTAGGTTTCTGGTTACCTCTGCGCATGCCTGCTTTACCTTAGGAAATCACTTGCAGAGAGGCAACTAGAAATGCATCGTACACCTTCGGGTTCTGTTGTTTGTTTCCACCAAGTTCAGGCACCACACAGTCAGTTTTCTCCTCCCGCTAAGGAGACCCGGGTCGACCAGCACACTGTCGAAAGCAGTGACCGCAGCGGTGCGTTCACACCAGGCTGCAGTGTTACCAGCAGAGCCATCTGCTCTACGCACACAGAGCTGCTGGGTTTACACAGTAGCCCCTCCGAGAACATCACAAGCATATTAGCCCTGATGTACTGCTACATTTCTACAAGGAAATAAGATACTGTTCCCTGGAGGGAAAGCTAAAGCCTGGTAAGGGGACGGAACCCACTGCGCAGAATTAGTGACGAGAGAGTCCTGAACTCCTGATTCCCGGTCTCATGTGAGAAACAGGAAACCTCCAGCCCAACTGCGGGAGCTCTCCAGGCGCCACCCCGGCATCACCTGTTTCCAATTATCCCTGCTTGTGTGATGCGTTACTGATTAAGGACGGCAGAGCCAGGAGGAAGCAGAAGTAATAAATTTTTTTCTTACAAGGGCCTGGAGGGCGCTCAGGGCCAGTTCTGCCGGGGAACCGGCGGCCACAGGCTCAGGGCCCGTCCTTCCTTCTCCCCCGATGAGCCAGGCTGCGGAGGAGGCGCTCTGCTCAGCACTTAGCCAGATCCCGGCTCGCTCGGGCCTCCGGTACTGGTCCCGGAAACCCCTGCCCGTGACTTCTTGGCAGCCTTGGCTTTGATTGGCTGAGAGGCGCTAAGGGCGCTCAGTGGGCGAAGGGAGCCAAAGGTTCGCACGAATTCACTGGGCCTTTGGGGACTCTGCCCGCGGGAGCGGAAACCCGATCTCACCAGCCGCTGTTGGCCCCCTTCCAGAGAGGTCAGATTACCGGCGCGGCCCGGCCCGAGGCAGCTTTCTGACCCGGCCGCGCTGCCATCCAGCCCGCGCGCCCGGGGACCCGGCCAGCGGCGCAGCGCCCCGGGCCAGGGCTCGGCTGCAGTTCCAGTCCTCGGCCTGCGCAGTGCGGGACTAGGATTTTCTTCGTTTCTACGGCTCTGTTCCTGGACTTCGCCCTTGCGAGGGTTCTCCCCGCAGCAGGCGGGTCAGACTGCATGCAGCATCACATCCAGTGAAGTCCACTGACCTTCCTCATTTTTCCCCCCACGAGCAGCTGGTCTGTGTCTTGCCCTTCTCGTCTCGACGCAAGAGAATCGGTGGAAGCGCCGAGACTCCTCCGCACTGCGGTCCCTGCACGCGTTCCGCCCTTACTACCTGTGGGACCTTGGGAAAGTTGTTTAATTTATGTAAGCCTGTTTCCCCATCTGTGATTTAAGGATGATAACACTACCTGTCATGTGGTTGTGAAGAGTAAATGAGAAAATGTAACCATTTGGTAACCACCACGGAAATAATTATTTCAAGCAAAGACACATCAACAGATGCTTACATTAGTGGCTCAAAGTATAAGAAACAGGCTATGTACATAGTCTGGGAGACTCTCCCCAGGAGATACTTATTAAACACGAAGTAAAAAAAGAAAAAAATAGTAACTCTACAGAGAAGAAACAGGCAAACGCCCCCAGGTAAGGGACCAGGGGCCGTGGCATCATCAGTAAGGGGATGAAGCCACAGCACGTGCTTCGTGATAAACCGGACTGAGAAGAAAACAGCACAACCATCCGGCCAAAACTATCACCTGGGACCGCTCCCATGGAAACAAATTCTAATAAAGAGATCATCTACGAAATAACTGCCCTATATTCTTCAAAAACGTCCGTTACGAAGTGGGCAGAGTCCTGCCCTCCCACCCCCAAGTACCTGGAACCTGCGAGTAGGTTGCTCTGCAAGGCGAAAGGGTCTTTCCAGGTGTGGGGATTGGCCCAATTATCCGCGGGGCCCAGTGTGATCCCGTGAGGCCGGAAAGCGGAGCCCTCCCTTCCCGGGAGTGGTTGGAGATGCGATGATGACAGGGGCGTCAGAGAGATGCGACCACTGGGCAGGGACTCGACCCAGCTGCCCATCGCTGCCTTTGATGGTGGAAGAAGGGGCCACATGCCAAGGAATGAGGATGGCGTCTGGGAGCTGAAAAAGGCGAGGAAACAGACTCTCCCCGAGAGGCTGCCGGACGGAAGGCGGCCCTGCTGACGCCTGGACTCCAGCCCGGGGAGTCCACGGCGGGGCTCTGACCTCGCTGCTGGAAGACAACCTGTGCTGGCCAAGCTCCAGCGCTGCGGTAAGTTGTTGCGGCAGCGGTAGAGAACAAATACACTCGAGAGAGAAGAGGCGGAATGAGGAAGGCTTGCAGGTGGAAGGAAACTGATGAGGCATGACAACTACGTGTAATGTGCAGTCCTGATCTGAATCCCGGGCCAAAAATGGGATATCGGTTGGGCAATTGATGACTCTGAGTGAAATATAAATGTATCATAACATACATTCTAATTAATGTAAGTAATCATGTATCCATGTTTATTTTCTGATTTGGGTCATTGTCAGAAGAGAATGATCTGGTTGTGGAAGAGAATGATCTGTTTCAGAAATTACACACGGAAATATTTAGAGATAAAGGGGCATCATATCTGCAAATCATCATCCAGCATATATTCAGGAAAAAAATGTATGTGTATAAGTGGCATATATACAAATGCATGTACAAAGAGAGAGGTGTGGTAAAATGTTAGCATTTAGTGACTACATTGCAAAAACTATACAGAAATTCTTTGTATTATTATTGCAACTTTTTTCAATATCTGAAGTTTTTCAAAATAAGATACCTGAACTACTACAAAAGTGAAAAAAATCATGGGAAGTACTCAGCGCCCTGCATGGCACCCAGCAAATGTTCAGTGAATCTACACTTTCAATATTCTGTCTGGCTGCGGCGTGACGGCCACCTTGTCCGCGGCGGGAGGGAATCAATGGGGTGTGCTGGCTAGGAGCGCAGGCCCTGGAATCCTCGCTTTGCCACTTCCCAGGTGCATGGCTTTGGTCAAGGCACTTCACCACTCTGGCCTTAGTTTTCCCACCTGTGAAAAGGGGGTAATATCTGCACCAAGGTAGTGAGGCGTGTGTGAACTTATGTATGCAAAGTATTATACATAGAGCAGGCCTGGGCATGTCATAAGCTCTGCGTATACTGGACTGCTACATGGTGAGCTCTGGGAGGGTATCAGAAAGATCAGTGCCTAAGAGTCATCTGCACGCTGCACGCCTCTCCAGCCTACAGGTAGGGTTCTACCTTTGGAGGTTATCATTCTAGCTTATGGTTTACATATTGCCTGAATTTACTGCGTCTTATAGAGATTGGTATATAAATAGATCTGCCAGAGCTTTCACAAAGAGCAGACCACTGTGCTAGCCAGAAAGATAGCACAGAGGAACCCATCTAAGGAGTATCTCCAAGGAACAGCGCTGAAAAAGTAAATCCCAGAATGGAAGATACAGTGATCACCATCAATCAATTCAACTGTATCATCTGAGAGCATTACACTCAGATCAGATTTCTCAACAGCAACATTGAATTCGAAAGTGTAATAGAGTTAGGGGTGCCCACGCTCACTAAGTCGAGAACTCACATGTAATTTTTGATGCTCCCAAAATATAAATACAAATAGCCTACTGTTGACCATAAGCCTTACCATTACCATAAACAGTCGATTAACAGATTTTTATAGGTATTATATACTGTATTGTTACAATAAAGTAAGCTAGAGAAAAAGATATTATTAAGAAAATCATAGGAAAGAGACTATACATTTACAGCATTGCACGTATTTGTAGGGGGAAAAATCCATGTGTAAGTGGACCCAAGCAGTTCAAACCCCTGGTGTTTGAGAGTCAACTGTACGTATTATTTATTGGAATTGCCATTCAAATGTAAAGGCACAATAAAAGTATTCTTAGAAATACACCACTTCAAATGTTTGCCACAAAAAGATCCATATTGAAAACATTTTTGAATAAAGAACTCAAATATGAAAAGAAATAAGGCCAGGAGAGACTGCAAAATGTATGGAAAGGAAGGATAATCCGAGTTTACAGTTGTCTTAAATTTTTTTATTAAATAAAAGTGGGGCTAAATGAAAGAAAAAAGAAAGTATATCCAGAGCAAAAAATAAACATCCTAGCTGATGTGTTCATAAGCAGTCTTTTAGAACAAAAACATAGAAGTTGATTGGTTTAAGAACCGTAGGGCCCTGGCTGGTGTAGCTCAGTGGATTGAGTGCCGGCCTGAGAACCAAAGGGTCGCTGTTTTGATTCCCAGTCCAGGCCAGGTCCCCAGGTGGGTGCACAGAAGAGGCAACCACGCATTGATGTTTCTCTCCCTCTCTTTCTCCTCCTTTCCCTCCTCTTTCTAAAAATAAATAAAATCTATTTTAAAAACCAATAGGGATAAATAAACAGGAGTATGATCTTAAGTTAAAAGAAAACAGCAGGAGAACAAAAATAGAATATAAAATCATTACGGTGCCACACTGGCCAGTGTGGCTCAGTTGGTTGGAGCGTCATCTCAGAGAATGAAAGGTCATGGGTTCAATTTCCAGTCAGAGCACATACCCAGGTTGCAGGTTCGATCCCTGGTCAGGGTTTGTATGAGAAGGCAACCAATCAGTGTTTCTCACATCTCTCTCTCTCTCTTTCTGTGCATGTGTGTCTCTCTCTGTCTCCCTGTGTCCCCCTCTCTCTAAAAGCAATGAAAAATTATCCTTGGGTGAGGATAAAAAAAAAATTTTTTAAATCATTAAGGTGCCTAAGAAATTTCAATCCACCCAATGGAAAACAGGTAGAGAAAAAATATAGGAAAAAAAAAGAAAAAGAAAAACCAGAAATCAATTACAGTAATTACATTACATCTGAATGAGTTAAACTACTGAATAAAAAAGACAAAGTCTTGCTGAATTTTAAAATGTAAGTCCATCTATCTTACCTACATGACATACTTAAAAGCAGAAAGTCACAGAAAGATTGACAATAAAATGATCTCTCCTAATAGCTTTAAGTAAATATATATATGATGTCTATTTTAAACTTTTGGTCTGTGGATGGGAAAAAGAGGGGGGCTGTGTGCAAAGTAACCTCATAGGGTGACCTCAACCTAAATCCCTAGCTGGGCAGGTCCAGGTGGATAGTCATACCCCAGGCCTCTGACTTCTTCAGTAGAAGGTTCACCTTTGCCTTAAACAGCCCTGTTCATTGTTTCTGGTATTCAGGTTATCACATCTGGGAAATTCCACTTTTCAGACCCCTCCTTGTTAATACCTGGTCACCTTTTCAGGCCCCTCCTTCTAAAGGTCAAGCACCCTCCCCAGAAAACTGAGCTGTCCTGTAATCTCATCCCCCACCTTCATTGGATCTTCCCCAGTCTGGCTCAAATAAACTTTTCTAAAAATTCTCTATAGGTTTAGGTGTTCCTTATTCCTAAGGTACCTATTCATCTTGACTTCTGAGTCTGTTTCCGGGAAATATAAATTACTTAGTAGGGTGATTTATAGGGGAGGGGTGGGGAGCAAGAGTGCTACAGCAAGCCCTTCTAAACAGGATTAGACACAGCCCCAGGGGAGAGCCCCAGGCACCAAGGAGTCACTTCAGTCATCTGTTTCCTGCTACCCCAGGGCAAAGCTTCAGGTTAGGACTTTCACTTGTAAACATCAGGAGGAAGCAGCCTGCAGAGAATGCGGCCTCCTTGGGTCAGTGTCTCTCAACCTGCCATGCTGTGAAACCACCTGAGAGCTTTTAAAAATCCTAAAGCCTCGGTCCCACGCCCAGAGACTCTGGTTCCCGGATCTGGAGTGAGGTCTGGAAGATGGGTTTCTTGAGCTCCTGGTAATTCTAAAACTTGGCCAAGGTTGAAAGGCATTTGCCAGGGTGTAGCCCACCAGTCCAAGGCCACGCCCGAGGTCACTCCACACAGGTGTTCAACAAGTCCTCGCCCGGCAGAGGTCAGGCCTTGCCCCGCTCAGACCTGGAGCCACTGTCTGGACTGATTTTCAGTTAAGGGGACAGACAGTGATTGTCCCAAAGTCACATTCATTCTATCCTCCCCCTGATTTCCCCAGCCACACCCCATTCTAGCTGAAGACTGAACACACACCAATACTAGTCCTCAAGGTTTTCTCTTGTTTGGGCTTCGTTTTGATTTTGTAGTTTTAGTTCTTGCTGTTTTGATCCTAGATTCCATATTCTCTAGTTTCTCCAGAGTTGATGTTGGAGAAAGGAGCCAGAAGCCCAGGTTAGTTTGCCCTTTGGCAAAATCCCAAAACCTGAAGCCCAAGAGATTTGACACAAAACCACAGGGAGGGAGAATAAGGAAGCTGCTGGACAGCAGAACTAAACAGGAGGGAGAATTGCCCTAGCAGAGCAGAAAAAGCCCAATCCTGAGCTGAGAGTGGGGAAGATGAGAACCAGTGAGATTTACCCTGCAAACAGCTTAAAGGGCTCAGAACCTGGCCACACCAAAGACCTCCAGAGAAGTGACTGGAGCTCAGAAGCCTGGATGACTGGGAGAAGTTGGAGCCATAGCTCCCCTCCCCTCCCCCACTCCGCAGTCCACACAGATGAGCCCCTCGCCCATCCTGGTAGCGCAGGGGAGGCTTGTTTTCTGGAAAGAAGAAAATAGTCGGCACCGTACGTCGAGCAGCACAGTTGAGGGCATGGACCCTCTATCAAAAGCACCCAGATTGCGTGACCATACACACAAGCGTTCCAGCCTTCTTCCCCCACTCCACCCCAGGATTCTGAAGCCAGGCCTCTGCTCTCCAGGCAAGAGACTAGCTACTTTCTCGCTCAGGAGTCTGAGCAGCCCAGGGGGAAAGATCTAGACTCGGATTGCAGGTTCCCTAACAAACAAGCCGTCCAAATCATCCTAGAATGAAGCTCAAAATAGGCAAGCCTCACCCGAGCAGCTTTGCAGTCCTCGCTATTGATCACGATTAGACAGGCTAGGACGGCAAGATGCCGAGGAAAGTCTTCTATACAGAAGACAGGGGCCAAAACAAACAGGAGGCAGCAGCAAACAAAAGGTAGGGAGAGAAAACTTCTAAAAATGTGACTACTGTCCCTATCCAGAGAAATAAGAAAAGGCATTGCATCCAAGGCACAAGAATAGGTTTCTATTTATTTTTTTAAAGGAGCGGAACAAAAAAAAAAATTCTTAGAAATTAAAATCATGACAGCAAACAATAGCTTCAAAAAGAACAAAATACTTATAAATTTTACTTTACTTATTATAGAATACTTAGGACACAAAAGATTTATACACTGAAATCTTTAAAACACTGATGGAAAAAATTTAAAAAGACATAAGGTAATGGAAAGACATCCCATGTTCATGGATTAAAAGACTAAAAATTGTTTGGATGTACAGATAGTAAGATGTACATCTACCCAAGATGATGTACGTATTCGATGCAAGTCACTACTAAAGCCACAACAGTGTGTGTTTGTTTTTCCACAAATAGAAACACCTATCCTAAAATTCATATGGAATCTCAAGGGACCCAGGACAGCCCAAACAGTCCTTTAAAATAGCAAAATTGGAGGAACCATGCTTCCTAATTCTAAAGCATATTACAAAGTTACAGTCATTGAAACAGTACTCGCAGGGGCACAAGGGCAGACGCAGAGAACAACGGGATAGAAGAAAGCCCTGGAATAAACCCTCACATATCAAGTCAACTGATTTCCAACAAGGGTGCCAAGACCATTCCATGCGGAAAAGACAGTTTTTTTCAACAAATGGGATCACATACTTGTAAATCCCTTACTGGTCCTAGGGCTGACCTGTGTATCACTCCTGGTTTCTGTTTTAAGATAAGTGAAAAAGTAGCAGTTTTCCCCTCACCTCCTAGGGAAGGGATTAAATATTTTGCATTTTCGCATCCCCCTATACAATGCTCAGCATTCCAAACATGTTTGTTATGTGATAAACTCTGAGTATTTCTGGAAATATGGACAGACTAGGAACAATCTCAGGCACTATGTTGAGCTAAATATGCTGAAGCCTCTTCACTGTAAAAGATCGGGTATAATCTATTACTTCAACAATTCCTATCCCATCAAAATTAAAAAATAAAAAGATTTTACATGACAAACGAGCTAATCTGCTCCATGGGGTCATAATCTCTATTTTTAAGTGTCTATATTCACAAACACAGGGCCAACTAAACTTCGTTGATGTTATTGTTACTTACTTTATGGTAATTAATGGGAATTTTTCAAATTGTCTGCATCTCTATTTAAATGATTTATATAATGGACCTTCAGAGTTGCTGTTACAATCCATCACATTGTAATGAAGTAACTTAGGTGTATTTATTACCAATTTACAGGGAATATGGCAGGCTGGAGGTGATAAAACTTCTTTTTTCTTCTGGTTCCCTTACAGTTCTAACATTCTGTGATTGGAATAAATAGGACACGTCTTAACACATGAGACATTTGTAGTTTGAAGCCACAGATATTTTATTTGGGGCGCTGGCCAGTCCCTCGTGATTTATGACATTGTTTCATTACAAATTGCTGTGAGGACCGCCATTGCTCACCCATGAGGCGGTGTGCATTTATTCATAAATTTTCAGCAATGAGACAGCATGTGTGCTGGGAATGATGGAATACTGTTTACTTTTCCCTCCTCTAACTCTCTTCAAATAAAAAATGTTTTAGGAAATTGGGGTTCGGTAACAGCTTGAGAAAAGGGCAATAGTCCAAGCGAGGTCCTGACCGGTGTGGCTCAGCTGGCTGGGCATTGTTCCGCTAGGCAGAGGGTCATCTGTTCAATTCCTGGCTGGGGAACATGCCTGGGTCGCATGTTTGGTCACCGGTCAGGGTGCATAGGAAAGGCAACTGATGGATGTTTCTCTCTCTCATCAATGTTTTTCTCTTTCTCTTTTTCCCTTCCTTCCCCCTCTCTAAAAATAAATAATCTTTAAAAAAGGAAAGAAAGAAAAGGGAGTAGTCCAAGCGAGCGTGTGTATGTCTTATTGTACGCTGATGCAGAGATACCCGCATCCTCTGGTTATCCTCACACAAAAGCGGGAGAACAACTGCATCCCACCTCTCCATCAGAACGGCAGGAAGTCCACAGTCATAAAGCAGAGTTCTCGGGGAAACAGGCTTCTCTGTAGTTAAGACCAAACCTGATTCAAGTTTGTCATTCCCTACGTCTACTGAGTTCAGTGCCTGGCAGATGGTAGCTGCTCAATAAACACAGAATTTAAGTTTAAGTTGTAAACTATGCATTTGAAAAATTAAATCAATGTCCAAGCAACCTTTATTTGAAGGGTTCATGCAATGGGGAGGTCTTTTGCAATTATGAGATATTTGTGATATGATTGGAGGTCTGGAGCATAATCACATTTTGCATTCTTGATCTTTTAATTATCTTCCATATTTTTTTAATATTGTAAATATGCCAAATGATTATTTTTCATCTGACTCATTTTGAGAGAACACAAAGGAAATAATCTTTATAAAACAAAGAATGCTATGTAATGATTAACAAATACAGTATTTCCTAATGCCAGAAGCTTAATGTATGAAAGTATGGACTCTGGTACATTCTATGGAAGTTCTTTGTACCAGTATATTTATCTTGGCACATTTGAAATTTTTATAATAAAATAATCTTTGAAGTTAGAAAGACTGAGTTTTACGAGTTGGCCCTGTTACACAGAGATTCACCCAGGATTGTGAGACCCTCAAAACTTTTTTTTTCAATGAAGCATTAATTTCTCACCCTGTATTCTTCCCTTTTGGCTTTGCTTGTTTTCTTTCATCCAAAGTATTTTACAAGTTTATCAAGACTTCAAATTTAAATTCTCTTTAGGTTCATACATCTGAAAATGTCATTTTTGTTCCTTGTCACATTTCTTTAGGAATCATTGCGTACAAGAAACTGCATCCATGTAGATGAGTTTTATTAGATAGAAATACTCTTAACAACCCACTACAGTCAAGACACAGACCCTCCCATCACCCCCAAAAGACTTCTGTGTCCCTTTGCAGTCCTTCCCTCCACTTGCCCCACCCCAGGCAACCACAGAGCTGCTTTATGTCACTATTGATAATTTTATAGTTTACACAAATGGGAAAATACAGGACAAACTCTTTTGTAGCTGACCTCTCTGATTTAGCATGACTTATAAAGGTTTGTCCGGGCTGCGGTATATTCCTTTTTCCCGATGAGTCATACTGCACATACCAGATATGCGACATACTATTTATCTGTTTACCATTTGGTGGGTTATTTGCATTAGTTCCAAGTTTTGACTATTGTAATTAAATCTGCTAGGAATATTTTTGCATGGACATTAACAGACACATGTGTTTTCATTTCTTTCGGTTAAATACCAGTACACAAGAGTAGATTGCCTGGATGATATGGCAGGTATATGTTTAACTTTATTAAGAAAATGCCAAGCAGATTTTCAAAGTGTTTGCACCATTTTCTATTCTCAACAGCAGTTTCTGAGAGTTCTGCTTGCTCTTCTGTTTGTTCTATGTCCTTGGCAACACTTGGTATTGTCAGCCTTCTAATTTTAGCTCTTCTCTGAGTAAATTGTGGCTTCTCATTGTGGTTTTTATTTTTTTCACATTTCCCTGAGAGTTAATCGTATTAACCATCTTTTCATGCATGTGTTGGCCATATATTTGTCTTCTTTTGAAAAGGATTTCTTCGAATAGCCTTTTCTGTTTTGTATTGGGTTGGTTGTCTCTTTTATTATTCAATTGTAAGGGATTGCCCCAATAAGTCTAGGGCCCACCTAGCACCACCGATGTGTTTCTTAGCTGTTATATTGTTGTGTTTGGGATTCTTACAAATGGGCTTACTCTTATAAAAATTTGGAAATGCAAATAAATATAGAAGTAAAATCAACATTAACCGTGACAACTGTTAACGTTTTGAAATGTTTCTTTCTAGTTTTTTCTATGCATATTTATAAACATACTATTTTATAAGATTATAAAACATAATCTTATTATAACTTGCTCTTTTCATTTACTATATTATGAACATATTCTCATGTCTTTATATATATAGTGTTTGTAAAATATTTAAATATATGTTTATTAAAAACATGAGATATATAAATAATATTCTCTTATACATGACTATATATCATATATACCATGGAGAGCTACCGTAATTTCCCTATTCACCTATAATGAATACTGTGTTGTTTTTAACTTATATTTACTATACATAATGCTACATCATAAAAATTTCAATATTTCCTTAGAATAAAAGTCCTAGAAATAAAATTGCTAAGGCAAGAGACATGAACAGTATTTAAATATACATACGTATTGCCAAGCACTCTCCCAGCAAATGTTCACCCTCTCAAATGCCGAGTGTAATACTGCTGTAAACTGCCAATTTGATAGGTTAAGAAAGTCTCAGTGTTCTTTCAATTTATATTTATCTGATATTCATAAGTTCAACCATTTTTTCATGTTAATTAGCCATTAGTGTTTCCTTCCTGTGCATTTTAAATAAGATTGTATTTACTTACAACTTTGAAAAACAGTTATTTCACAAATCAAATCAAGACGCCTGGATCGTGCACCGGAAGTGCATGTACCAGCCTCAGAAGGGTCAGGCTGACCTCTGCGTTATGATGGACATCCCTGTTGGTGAGTGGAGATGGCATCTGCACTGTGTTTCAGGTCCAGGTTATAACAGAGCTCAGCCTTTGGGTAATTCACAGTTAGCCAGGCTGGAGCCGAAAGAAGACGTGCACACAAACACAAGTGGACAAAGTGTGTATGTGTGTAGATATAGATATATGGAGATATCTCTATTTACATTAATATACTGTATACTTATATGTAAGTATATATTTACATGAAAATAATTTATATATACAATTAGTTACAGGTAATGATGATTTTTGATGTGTAACCTTCAATATAATTATATATTTCCCATTATATATTTCCATTATATATTTCACATAACTTCTGGTCATGTGAAAACTTGTTTTGAAATCCATTAAAAATTAAAACTGATAGGCCCCTTTGAGAATTTCACCAGCCACCACATTGTCTCATAAACCCTAAGTCAAACCTAAGCTATGATTTCCTACGAGCTGAAGAGAAACACTATGGCGTTGAATTATAAGAGTCACCACTTCATACTCTCAACGCTAAAGCAATAGGTATTGAATAGTATCTGTGGAAACGGAAGTGCTAACGTGTTCAGGGAGGTTATTAGTGAGGAAGTGCGTCTGACTGTGGGCAGATTTTGAGCAGTGACGAGGAAGTTAGCTCCTCTGAGGAGAGGAGCAAGCAGGGCCTTCTGTTCGGAGAGACGGTAGAGGGTGACGGTCATGCGGAAGGGCTTGGGAGACCCTTCGGCTCAAATCCTGACTCTGCCACACACAGGGCATGGCTTCAACCTTTCTGCAGCAACAGCCTCACAGTGTTCCTTTCAGGATTTAAGAGCATGCATCCCGCCCTGGCCTGCTGGCTCAGTTGGTTGGAGCGTCATCCCATACACCAAAAGGCTGTGGGTTTCATTCCTGGTCAGGGCACCTGCCTCGGTTGCAGGTTTGATCCCCAGTAACTCACACGATGTCCAGCGTATGGTAGGTGCCCAGCGGTTGTGGCTGTCGTTATTAGTACAATGGTAATGCATGACAACCAGAGGAGATGCAGTGGGGAAACTGTGGCAGGGATGGTGGGACAGCTCAGCGGGGTCCTGGGCCACAAAAGGGCAAGGGGGGCGGGGGGGGCAAGGCTTTACAGGGGCCTGTGCAGCAGCTGAGTCCCTTTGAGTTCCATGGGGCATGGCAGGACGAAAACAAATCAAGAGACTCTCCTATTGCTGTAATAACAACGGCATGCTGGGAAGTGTTTTACTGCAGAATGAAAAATCCCCTGGCACTGCACAGGGGCCGTGACCTCACAGGGTAAACAGGGCCCGAGCGCTCAGCTCCAGGAACTGGCATGGCACTCGGCAGAGAGGGTAGGCCCTGCACACACTGGGGTGGGGTGGGGACAAGAATCTGGGCGCTGAGGCACCGTCAGGGTGGTGGTTATCAGGTGCAAGGCCATAAACCCAGGACCAAGGACAGGGCAAGTCAGGCCTCCTCCGCCTCCCGCAGACACAAGTGCTGGCCCAGAGCCAAAGGCTGGGCTGAAATGGCAACATCCGGGTCTCACAGGTGGGGTGCTAGAACAGGCAGCTGGCAGTGGCTCTCCGTCCAAGTCAGGCCTGATGTCTGCAGGTTGCAGGGTCCTCCCTGAAGAGCTCTCTGTGATGGACAGGGGCCCAGTACCCACCCTGTCTCATGAAACAAGATTGGGTGGGGGGCTGTGCAAACAAAGCCAGCATCTTTGCCAGACGGAGAGGGTGTGGCAGGCTGGTGGGACACCAGGGAGAGTCATAGGCCACCAGCAGTTGGGGTGGCAGGCCAGCACACCTGTCAGAGCCACAGGCCTTCAGAGGCGGCCAACACTCCAGACTTTAAAGACCTCTCCTAGGACCAGCCAGAAATACATCAGCAGCATGGTAACACCAAACACGG
The DNA here is from genome assembly GCA_004026765.1 of Micronycteris hirsuta. Classification (NCBI taxonomy): domain Eukaryota; kingdom Metazoa; phylum Chordata; class Mammalia; order Chiroptera; family Phyllostomidae; genus Micronycteris; species Micronycteris hirsuta. The sequence continues at coordinate 33,756 of PVJI01001312.1, forward strand.
TCAGTGGTGAAGGGGGGAGTGGCCACCCCTCAAGCACAGCCAGCTCCTTGGAGGAGGACGCCATAAAACTCACTCAAAGAGCCCATTCTTGTTTCGCTTCCTGAAGCTGCCCACACCGGACAAGCATGGGGCCACCTCGTGCACTCTCAGGTGCCCACTCGTGAGAGGACCATGACCGCTGCAGCCCTCTCCGCCCTCCCCAAGGACAAGGACGCCTGGACTCCTGCCTCCTCATCCGACTCTTTACCCTTGCCCCAGTGGACAGTGGCCATTACTTGTTCTGTTATCCCTGTCTCCTGGGCTTCGACTCTACAAAGCCTACAATACAAAATTGTACCCACCCTGTATTTAAAATCAGTTCATCATGATAGAAACAGGGGCGAGGACTGAAAAGGAATGTGAGAAAACAAAAAGAGTTAATTCGTTAGAATGGTGGGAGCGTAGGTTTTTCTTTTTTTTTCTAGTTATGTTTGTTCAATAAATAAATTTTTTTTAAGTTTTTTTTTAAACAACTTGCCTTTTAACTAAAGTTACATTCAACGTGTGTGGTCTTGGCTCTCCAGATTTTGACAAGCTGGCTGCCCTTGCCTGAACTTACATCTCTGCAAATACAAGGTCTATTGGAAATCAGGAGTTGTCACTTTTTTCCCCTGGGCAATCAACTGCACAATCACAAGGAACGCTTGCTATTGCCATTTCTGTCACTCTGGGGACAGAACACTGTAGGACTCTGCTGAGAAAAAAAGAAGAAGGAAAAGACTCATAACTTAAGAAGCGCCAGGGTTTCGAGCGTGGCCTTCAGAAGCCCAGTGCTGCTGAGCCGCTAACATCCGGAACGCTTGGGTCTGAAAGGATATAATGCATATTAGCATTATCAGCAAAGGCACTTTAGCCAACTCTGTGTTCATATTCCTCAACCCAAATTCCTTTGAGAACGAAAGTAAAAGTAAAGCCAGACTCCTCGCTTCCTCCAGGCCTTGGAGTCTGGATTAAAGAAAATCTGCTGACTTGGCTGACCTTCACAAAGGTGCGGGGGCGGGCGTGCGAGGAGAGGGAGTGGGTGGCATTGAGGGCTGGTGCGGGTCCTATAACAGCTGCACTTTGCCTACATTTTCGATATTTTCTTTCAAACTTGCCTTTTTGCTGTTGCAGCTGGGCTTGTCAGTTTTCAGTACTAATGGGTTGTGATGGGGTGTCAGGGGAAGTCAACAATCAATGCTTGGAAAAAACGGCGGGGGGTGGCAGGGTGTCACTGCTGCCACCACCAGGAACAGAAGTACAGCCGCCCTTCTTCAGTAGGAAAATAGACACGAAACTCCATGCCGTGTTTTGCTTTAAAGGTTAGAATAGATTTGTATCCTTCGATGACTGGGCTGTCTGCTCTTTTCTACTTTAAACCCGCCTATCAGAAACGTATATTCTGGTTTTTAAATAAGCACTTCACAGTAGGGTTCAAATGGCCACTTGTGCTAAGGGTTGCAGTCACTTCTTGCAGGAAGATAAAACGAGATGGGGGAATGTTGTCCGGAACAGAGGCCTGAAAGAAGGGGTGTGAAGAGGCGGGGCTACCGCATCAAGTAGGCCTCCGTTAGGGAAAACTCGTTTTGGCCCCGGGGCTATGCCACACGAGGTGCCATTGCAGTGAGACTCGCGTGATGACGGTAACGGGAAGAACGTCGGTGCCTGAGCAGGGGCCTCACTGAAGGTGTCCTTCACCGATGGCCAGTGGAAGCCTATTACAGCCTCGGTGTCAGAATGCAAGAAGAATATTCACTTCATAGGTTGTGTTATTCATGTCAGAAACGATGTGATCGACAATCGAGGGGAACATACCCTATGGTAACACAGTACTTCCCAAACGGGCTTTATTGTCCTTATTTGCGTGCTTTCTATTCATGCCAGAGCGGCTGTCAAGTGGAACTGGGACAAGCTGCCTTCACACAGCTCTTGAGTTCCTGAGCCGGGTGTGATTCGAAGGGACCTCCTGCTTTACTCTCTTAGTAAATCCAATTTGAAATGGCTCTGGTTTTCTTAAAGGGAAGTCCATCTGTTTTGATCTTCCTTTTAAAAATGAAAATTTAGTTACAAGGGAAAATGTGGACAGAGAGTGTCTAAAGTTGCAGCGAAATGCAAGAAGCTCAGCTCATCCCATACCCCTGCCTGACTGCGTTTTCTCCCTTCACCAGACTCCAGCCCCGCTTCAGTCTCAGCCTCTCTGTGTTACCGGGATTTTAATCAACTTACCGTATTTAATAATCAGAGAAAATTGCACAGGGGAACTTTTTTTAAAAAATCATCTTCCAGGAAGGTGAAGTAGATGTACTTTTTCTATTCCTCCTTGTAATTACAACTAAAAATCCTAGACAACAGTATATATATAATCTTAGTAAATATATATTTATGATTAATACATTTCTATAGCAATAATATATTTACTATGTTAATATTATCTGTATATTTCTATATCAACCATCTATTTACCATATTTGCATTAATATACTTGCTATTTTATATACTATATATCAAACGGAAGACTGAAAAGTAGGAGGAGGCAGACCGACTAGGGACCTCGGGACCTGAGGGCCCACAGAGCAGTGAGCTGGCTGGGTGTTCTTTCTGTCTCATTTATCTCCAGGCCCGGAACTGGAGAAGCTGGCAGCCCTGACATGCCAATAGGTGCAGACAAAACTGTGCCAGCCAAAGCCTGTTGTCTCGAAGCAGAAGCCCAGCAAAGGGGCAGCTTAACCAGACAGAGAGCATGGGGACAACAGCTGCTCTACTCCAGCCAAACACCAAAGAAAAACCTGCGGCCCCACCCAGAGGAGACCAAATAAGGAGTCAGGACACCCCCCTCAGCAGACACTCCGCATGCCGCCCCCGCCCCCGCCCCGTCCAGCGGTGTGGTGCGGACCAAGTGGGGGCCCAGAACTCCCCACACCTGCAGCAGCACTGAGGCTGTGGCAAAGAAATCAGCAAAAACAGAAAGTCTAAATAAGATCCCAAGTCTCATAGCATAATACGAAATGGCCAGGATTCAGTGGAAAATAACTCGCCATCTCCCAAACCAGGACGATCTCAAACTGAATGAAAAAAAGATAATCAATAGATGTCAACACCGAGATGACAGAGATGTCAGAATTATCCGACATTGAGTTTAAAGCAGCCGTGATGAAAGTGTTTCAACAAGCAACTATAATCATGCTTGAAACAAATGGAAAAATAGAAAGCCTCAGTAGAGGTAACAAAGGAATATAACTCTACATACATCAATGTGACAAGTTAGAGGAAATGGACCATTTCCCCCCAAAATATAAACTGCCATAACACACCCAACATTACGTGACCATTAAATTTCACATAAATTTCAATTAAATGTGAAATTTCAATTTCAGTTTATGTGAAATTTAATTCATAATTTTAAAATAGCAAAAAGAGAAATCTGAAGGCCCAGATGATTTAATTATAGAACTGCATTAAACATTTAAATAAAAATTAACACCAATTTCACATAATCGTTCAGAAAATACAAGAGAAGGGAATACTTCCCAATTTATTTTGTGAAACTAGTGTTGCCTTAATATCAAAACAAGAAAAAGGCAGTACAAAAAAGAAAACTACAGACTGATACCATTCATGAATGTAGTTGCAAAACTCCTTAACAAAATATTAGCAAATTGAAATTCAGCAATACATTAAAAAATGTATATGCTATGATCAAGCAGGACTTATCCTAGGGTTGCAAAGCCAGTTGAATGTTCAAAAATCAATCAACATAATCCACAATATTAACAAACTAAAAAAGAAAAGTTATATAATCACATCAATCAATGCAAAAAGAAGCATTTGAAGAAATTCGACACCCACTCATGATAAGAGAACAATCTGTTAGGAAAACAACATCTTACTCATTCTTCCAATGAGCAAGTGTCCCCAGTTTACTCAGTGGTATGGTCTTGGACAAGTTACTTGATCTCTCGAAGTTTCAGTTTCCTCATCTGGAAAAAAAAATGGGAAAAACATGAAACCTACCTCACTGGGTTGTTGAGTGGATTATTATTATTCTATATAATTAATTATTAGTAATTAGAAGCAAGCTTATTGAACAATGTTCTATGAATGACATCTTTCTTTTTTTGTACACTCGGAGAGTTCAGGCTGAGCACTCTTAGCCTGAAAAGTTGGATAAGACCCTCTTAGTTCAAGTACCTGCCTATTAAAATACCTAAAAGTGCTTTTTAATTCAGAACATTATATGTGGCCCCAAAAACATGAAGTGTGGGTGAATAAGATAAAAATAAAACGAGTAACATGTCTATTTTACTGTTTGGTTAATTAAGGCAACATTATGTACAACAAACAAGAAATGCTTTATAATGATGCTCTGGTAGAAACTTCTAATCACTGCCCAGTAAGGGACTGTTAAAAAACCTTCAACCAATATAGGTAACATTGATAATAATAATAACAATACCAGTAATGAGAAGAGCTTTTCTGGTCTTGTCCACATTCCCCTTTTCCTTTCATTTTCCAAATTCTGCTAATCCTCCGCTGTGTGTCCAAGGCAGCTCCTTCCTCACATCAAGTTGTTCAGCAGTAGACTCTTCTTTGTCTCATTGCCCTTCCTCCTTTTTGCAGAAAACTCTCTGTCGTTGTTGATGGGCTTGCTACATGTATATTTAAACAGTGCTCAGCAATGCCACCTCTACACACCGGGGCTACCCTTCAATACACATCACAAACCTGCCTGCCACTTAGGACTTGCCAACACAGGACAGCTTGCAGCCCAGTCGGTTTGTGGAGCTCCAGCCCTGTTCTGGAACCTCTGGGTTCAGAGTTCTGGTCTACCTTCTCTGTGGTCTCTGCCCCTGGCTTCTCCACAACAGTGCAGTGGGAGGAGGGGCCAACTCTGTGGTTTGGACAGAAGAAAACCTTTCTGTTTGGGGTCCAAGCTACAAATGCATTCCATTGCCCCGACTGAACGGCAACATCTCTATCTCACTGTTTGGTGTGTTAGGATTACACATCTTCCCTAGTTGCAGGAGTTCAAAAGATTTACCTTTTATTCATTTTAGGCTTATCACTGTACAGCCCACAACGCTCAAAAAATAATGGATGAATAAGTAAATACATATTGGCACTGCCAGCCAAGCTGACCTGAAAGGACACACACACACACACACACACTCCAAACCCATGGAAATGCTGAATAAACTTGTTTTTCAATGCATAACTGAGCTCAAAAGCAAGGAAAGGAAATCCCCAGATGTCAGAAATGAAGAACAACTGAAAGAGAAAGGAGTGAGTGGGAGCTGAGGCCAGACACGACAGGGTATAGTAAACTGATAGAGCCGAGTGGACCGGGGACTCGAGTTTTATGCCTGCGCAGCAACAGGAGACAAAACCTTGGGCCCTTGCAAGGCAGGGGGAGAAACTAGATTGCTGAATGAAACAGGGAGCCATGAAGTTTCGCCTGCACTGTGACACTGAATTTAGACACTCAGCACAATTGCCACCAGTTTAGGGTGATTGGTAGAAAAGGTTACCTATAGGAAGTTGGAACCAGAATGCACCAAATCTGCACTACCCCAACTGAGAAATGAATCCAAACACTGGCACAGCAATTCCTCTTCCTGGTATTTATCCTAGAGAATTGAAAACAGGATCTCAAAGAGATATTTGCACACCCATATTCATGGCAGCATTATTCCCAATAGGCAAAACATGGAAGCAACCTACGTGTTTACCAACAGATAAGTCAGTAAACTGAATGTGGTATATAAGTACAAAAAATATTATTCCACCTTGAAAACAAAGGCAGGAAAATATGACACCTATTCCAATGGGTATGAACCTAGAGGACACCGTGCTAAGTGAAATAAGCCAGTCACAAAAAACAAGTACTGTATGACCCCAATCATGTGAGCTATGTCGAGTGCTCAAACTCAGAGACAGAAAAGAGAGAACAGTGGCCAGGGGCCGGGGGAGAAGAAATGGGGAGTCCTTGTTTAATGGACACTGAGTTTTAGTTTTGCAAGATGAAAAATTCTGGGGATTAGCTGAACAACAATGGGAATAGACTTAACACAACTGAACAGTGGACTTGGTTAAATTGATAACTTCTATGTTATGTGCATCTTACCACTATTAAAAACTGAAAAAAAGGCCCAGTTCAGGCCCCAGCGGGAAGTGGAAAACAAGACTGTCTAACTGGCAGCACAATCAGGAACCTGTGTCACCCCAGGGGATGCTCCCTGCCGAAGAGGAACTCACACTCAAAGATGGCAAACACAGGGAAACGCAGCACCACGGGAGAGGGAGCAGAGCAGCAAATGAGGGAAAAAATTTGCTCTCCAAGAGATATAGACAACAGCACGCAAATACTCCTGCCAAAGATATAAAAGGTTATCTATAAACCACAATGGAAAAAAAAACAAACAGAAAAGAGGGTGGGGAAGGGAGAAGAAAGAGACAGCATTAACAAAATAGGAATTCTAGAAATGAACAAATGTAGTCAGAATAATTTTCTAAAAGGAAATGATTGCATGGATTAAACATTGGTCTGATTGATACGGTTACTGAACCCAGAGCAACTGGGGAAAAAGCTACATGTTTTATTCTGGCCTAAACTTTACCCAACCAGTTGCATGCTCTGCGAGCCATGATGCAATGCCCGTTCTATAGTCAAAAACAAAATAACACCAGGCATCCTCCTGTTCATTCTCAAACTGCCAAACTTTGGACCATGCTCCATTCAAAGCCCCGAGGACAGAGGTATGAGTGAGGCAGCCAAGGTCCTTCCTCTCCTGGTTCCTGCAGCCTCATAGTCTGTTGTCTAGATGACCATAAAGAGGCATAAATATAATAATGTCAGACATTTTGATAAGGATAATGAAAAATGTCATACAGAGCAATAACACAGCGTATAATGGGGGTACACCTTAGACTCAACGTTCAGAAGAGGCCTCTCTAAAGAGGTGGCATTTAAGCCGAGCTTGGATGAGGAGGCACCAATCTTGCCAACACTGGAGAGATGAGCCATGTGAGGACAGGAAGAGGCCAGGGCAAAGGCTCTGAGAGAAGAGAGGAGAAAAGCGTTTGGATTATCGTGCAGGACAGACATAGGTAGAAAGAGAGGCTCATGGGTTTCCCACCAAACGTAGTAAATAAGATGCCATGGCACAGGTGCACCTGCCATGTGCACTGCCAGATGGGTTGGTTCCCTTAAAGTTCACACAGCGACTGTTCTGGATACAGTGTGTTGGGAGATGCAAAGCCAGGCCTGGAGCTCCAGCCAGCATTTCACCGGAGTCAGCAGACATAGAAATACATTCTCTCAGAAGTCCGTGGGTGACCTTTAGACTATGTATGGCCCCTGTCTGAGTGAACAGACGAATGAAGTGCATTCTCTGTGCACTGGGCCCCCTCAAGTGCCATCCATCTCTAAAGCCAAGGTGGCAACCTTGCACTGCAAGGGCCAGAGGGTAGACAGCTCAGCCTTTGAAGATCACACCGTCTCTGTTGCAACTGCTTAACTCGGCCACTGTAGCAACAGCAGCCAGTGATAACAGGAACATGGATGAGTGTGGCTGTTTTCTACAAACACCACGCTCATAGAAACAGGCAGTGGTGGGCCGTCCCTGTTCTACGGCAATGACCTCCACCTTGGACTGAGTCCAGATGAGCCTCGGGGTGTGGAAGACAGTATCAGGATTTTTGTTTATGTCATTTGTCACAGAAGAAGAAATTAATTAATCTAGTCATATTTAGTATGGACGTCCCCGTTGGCACTCTCATTCAATCTGATGACAGGGCATAAAAGTTCATGGACAGTGCAGAAGGAATGGTGAGGAAACTTGGGGCGCCCCAAAATGCAGCAGTGTTGCCAGTGGGCCCTCGTGCATCCACACCCTTTCAGTTACTGTAATATATGACAGCTTCGGTGCCACACTCATGATCCAGGCCAGTGCCTTAAAAGATTGAACACAGAATCTTCGGGTTGAAGACGATATCAAGAACACAGGCACAAATGAGAGAGATGAAATGGCATAACCAACTCCTAGTACAAACATGTGTTAGCCACATAAAAAACAAAAACTAGGAAAAAATCATCGTATCCGAAAGGTGGTCCACAAAATATTCAATTGTGTGTGTTTTTTATTGCTGTGTAACAAATCACCCCGAAACGTTAGTGCCACAAAACAGTAATGAACCATTTGCTTCTCAGTTTCTCTTGGTCAGAAATTTGGGTGCAGCTTATCTGGGCAGGTCTAGCTTAGGGTCTCACCTGAGGTTGTAGTCCAGATGTTGGCCAGGGATGCAGTCATTGAAGGCTTGACTCGGGCTTGGAGACCCACTCCTTCGACTTCCCAGGTGACTCACTCCCCCAGCAGGCAAGTTGGTGCTGCCCATTGGGAAGGCTCAATCCCTCACCCTGGGGACCTCACTTGAGGCTCCTCAAGGCTCCTCACAACAGCAGCTGGCTCCCCCAAACTAAGTGAGCGAAGAGAGCAAAGTGAAAGTGGCAAAAATCTCCCATGGCCTAGCCTAGAAGCCACACACCATCAGCTCCCCCAGGGCCTGTGAGTCACGTAAACCAACGCTGATATATTCAACACAGACCGTGGGAGGGGACTGAACAGATTTGAACACCAGGAGGCAAGGATCGCTGGGAGCCACCTTGGAGGCCAGCTACCATCCTCCACCCTCTGACCCCCGATGACTTACGTCCCTCCCACCCAGGGATGTACTCAGTCAGACAGAGGGAGCAAATTCTCTCTCACCCCACCCTTGGTTCTGTTCAGGCAGCCAACAATTTTGATGAGGCCCTCCCACTTTGGGGAGAGCAACCTGCTTTACTCAGTCTACCAATTTAAATTTTGGGGTTTTTTTTTTTCAGCTTTATTGAAGTATAATTGACAAATAAAACTGTAAGATGCTCAAAGGGTGCAAGACAATCTGATATACTTACACATTGTGAGACGATCCCCCCATCGAGGTCATCAACGCATCCATCACCCCACATATTTCCCTTTTTTTTTTTTTTTTTGGCGAGAATCTTTAAGTTCTATTCTCTCAGTAAACTTCAATTATACAATCCACTGTTATCAACTACAGTCACCGTGTTATACATTTGATCCTCAGACCTTATTCATCTTATAACTGAGAGTCTGCGCCATTTTCCCGACCTCTCCCTACTTGCCCCACTCAATTCATTGTCGGTCTCACCCCAAAACACCCGCGCAGACTCACCCAAAGTAATGCCTAACCAGATGCGCTTAGTCAGACACTCCATGTCCCCATCGAGTTGACACTTAAAACTAACCATCGCAACCATTAAGATAAGATTAAATTATGTTTAAAATATTATGCATTTCACATTTCTCTCCTGTTTAGCTTATATTTTTGCATGTTTCCCAAGATGCACAGGAGAATTCTGTGTAAGCGTCTACATGTGTGCATGTATCACATGCATGCACCTTCTTTGTACAGGCCGTGTCACGGAATCCACAAACAGTTCGGCAGCAACCAGCCTAAAGAGGCTGGAAGTGAAAGAGGGCGCTTGCTCGGTCTCGCTTTCTATTTCCGGCAATAATTTGTCAGGGCATCTATCTGGTGGTTAGTATGTGGTATCAAAATACAGTTACCAGCTTGACTGCCTCAGGAGCAGTCACAGAAGATGCCGTGGTTTCGAGGGGAAGTAAACGTAAAAACCACGCCGCACAGGCAGAGCCGGCGGCAAGCATTTAGCCTGTTCTTGAAGATGAATGGAATATTTTAAACAAAGGGCAAATTCCTCTTTTAAAAACCAGTAAAACACGATCTAGATAAAGACTGAAGCCATGAATATCTAAGAAACATACCTAGGGAGATTTAAAAGAGGAGAAGCTTATCCTTTTCTGGAAAAAAAAAAGTGTCATATTAAAAAGGAAGGGGAATATAGAGATTCGATAGAAGGGAGAGAAAGGCATTAAGAATACCTACCACTATTAGCTGCCAGCAACTGACCCCAAAATATTTTCCTTTCTTCTCCCTTCCATTGACCCTTTCTTTTTACAGAATCAAAGACCCATGGACCAGCCCACTGCGGTCTTTTGCCAGCTGGACCCTCCCCTGTGGTCGCTCCGCCCAACACCTAGATCTGGAACACCAAGGACCCTGTTCTCGTGCCTGTTCTCACCTGGTTAGACACTGCAGAGCGTCCCAGTCGAAATCCTCCTCCAGGGTCCATCTCAGCAGAGCCGGGCCCTACCCACTGCTGACAGCAAAGGTGCCCACACTGCCCCCGTGCCGTAGGTAGTGCGAGTCACAAGTCAGCACCCGAATGTCCCCATCACTGAAAGACGTCTTAGTTACACCATTATTATTAAGAATTACGGGCTAGGCCATCAGCAACATCTACCACAGGTTTAGCCCTTGGTGGTGGTGGTGGTGGTTAATTTTTTTATTGTTTTCTGTGACAGGGGACCTTCCCTATGATTTTGTATTACGTCCAGGTGTCCAGCATAGTGTTAGACAGTCAGATCGTTCACGAGGTGTTCCTCCTGGTGTGTCCAGTACACACCTGGCACTATCCGTAGATTACGCCCTTGTTCTGAGCACACACTCCACATCCATGATTCTCAGACTTTATGTGATTTCACCCTCCCAGCAGTCCTAGGGATAGATATGCCTACCATTCCCCATTTTATAGAAAAGAGAAAAATGAAGCTCAAGGAACCTGCCACAGGCCAAATCAGCGGCAGATAATCTGACTTCCGAGACTGAAGGATCACACCAAATGTTGTTTAAAGGTGCCCCTGACCCCACCCCAAAGACTCTGACTCAGCTGGCCTGAGGTATGCCCCAGAAATCTCTTTTTGTATAAAACGCCCCAGCTGATGCTAATTTGAGTGGTTACTAGTTTTCTGGGACACGCATTGTACTATATTTTAAGACGTCTCATAAATTGGTATTCTACTCTACCCAGATAAATTGAACTATAGCTCAGAGGTTCAAGGTTACATTATAACTACCCTCTGATGTTATGAATTAAGGGAGAATATACACACACACACATACATTCAAACACTAAAAAAACTGAAAAACCAGAGGTCATCATTTGCATTACAAAATTATTCTTCATTTTACAAAAAATTATCTGCAGTAAGTCCTCTGATAGCACAAATTTCCCAAACACGGTGCCATACAGCACTGCCCATAAACTGAACAAAACTGGCCACTAAAACTGAAAAAAAAATTGATGGCAGCAATGCACAGAAAATCACACTAGTGAAGATAATTTTCATTTTGTCTCCCATGCACTTTTCTGAAATGCCTGATGCCGGCCCCGCTCACCTGCCCTGCGGGGAATTGACAACAGCCAAAAATACAAGCACCAAACACGTACTGAAGGAAACACTCAGAAAGAACCCCTCGCGTCTTGTCTGACAGCCTGATCTTTTTTGAGGGCTTGTGCTGGTGACTTTATATTGGATTTGCATGGCATAGTCCTACCTCCCGCTGGGAAGGTGGCCTTGGCTCACGTGACATAACCGGCTATGTCTCCTTGTCACGCAGTTATATTGGAAAGAGCGTTGAGACTTCCAGATCTGCTGCTGTCTGGGTAAGTTTGTGCCCAACCGGCCTTGCTCCCCTAAACCCCGAGTCTATGACACCATTTCAATTGCGGACTTTTCAGAAACACATGTATTACCTACAATAATGTGTGAAATACAGCGCTTCTCATACTCTCGGTGAAAAGCGTTGTTCTTGTAGGTCTCTCCCCACTGCAAAGGCCCAGCCCTGACAGGGGGGCAGGAGCCTGTGGGACTCAGGCACGGGCTGCTTGTGTCACAGCGTCCGCTCTGCAGGACAGGGTAGGCTCCCAGCAAAGAGAGGGCCATTCGTGGGAGGAGCTGGGGGGCCGCAGGTAACAAAGCTCGACCTCCACTCCCAGCAGTTGGCAGAGTGAACGGAATGCAAAGGGACTCCAGGGATGACCACATGCGGTTGGAAGTTAAGAAACCGAGCTTAACGTCTAGATAGAGGCAGCTTTAACCACCAAGTGTTTGTCAAGCAGCATCGTCAAGTCAAGGAAGTGGCTGGGGAGTGAAGGGCGGACCCGAGTGGAAGGAGGCGTTTGCCTCCAGAGGGCCGAGGCAATGCGTGGAGAAAGCCCACGAGGATCTCCTCCAGGGCCCCAAGGCAGGTGCTGCCCAACGACGGCCCACTGCTGCCCACCTAGGGCAACAGTTTCTCTAAGACCCCATCCCCCAACTCGCCCTCAGTCCCTCCAACTGCCTCGTCCTGGGAACAGTCTTCACACATGGATGGAGATGGCTCGTCCCTCAGAGCCCTAGCGCCCAATCCACTTCCCTCCGGGAAAGCCCTCGGAGCATGTAGACTCCGCCCCGCCCACATGGACTGGTTATAAATCTGCCCTCCTCTTTCCCACTTTATCCTTCCCAGACCGACATGTCCACAGAGGTGGCCTTTTAGACATCTTAACTTGATTAAGCCCATAGGCAGGAGCCCACATTCCCCTCTAAGAACACCTAGCAAACAGCCTACCTACAGCGGGGAACTGCCGCAGAACCAACCGAGCACTTGGGGCTGGGGGATGTTGCCAGTGCAGGTGGGTCAAAGGAAAGTCGGGACAAAGAGGAAGGAAGCTTTGCCGAGGAACATCAGCTTGAACTGGCGAAAGATGCGGGACAAGTGTTTGGAGCAAGGTTCTGGAGGGAGAAAGCTGATGAGGGAGGCTGTGCCACTCCCAGGCAGCCAGGGGTTTACACCTCCCTGAGCAGCCGAATGGGACAACCAGGTAATAGTCAACTACATTAAACCGTGCAGGAGAAAACATTCAAAAAAGTCTCCGAACTGTTCTATGTTCACATGCCAATTTTACCTTCATTGCACTATTGCCACAGTGGCAATGGGTGCTGCAATTCCTCACTTGATGTAAGGATGGCTCGGGGGAGGGGGTGGGGCGGGGACTGGGTGAAAAGGGTGAAGGGATTAAAAAGGACAAATTGGCAGGTATGACAATAGTCGCAAGGATGTAAAGTACAGCTTAGAAAATATCCTCAATAAGACTGTGGTAACCGTGTATGGTGTCAGATGGGCACTGGACTTATCTGGGTGACCCCTTTGTAAATTACGTAAATGCCTGATCACCGATCACTGTGTTGTACGTCTGCAACTCATTTAACATCGTACATCCGTTGTTATTGAAAGGTATTTTTTTTTAATTTTTGCTTTAAATTTAAAATTTTTTTAATGAACTAATTACTGAAGTAAAAGAATAGGTACCATTTACTGAACACCTTCCCTGTGCCGTGACCCGTGCTAAGGGCCACATGCACTGTTTCGTGCCGTCCCCACGGCGGCCCACCGCAGTAGGCACGGCTGTCTCCGCTTGACAGATGAGGAGGTTGAAACTGAGAAGAGCACAGTAATTTGCATTAACTCAGAATGAGCGGCAGAAGGCCGTGCTGTGGCCGTCCGGGCCCGTAGGGGCAGCCCTGTGTTAGCACAGTGTCACCAGCACACCTCAAAATGCCCCCCACATCACTGAGATAAGCTTGCTCCATGGTCATGGAAACTATTCAAGAAAACAGGTGTTTGAACATTTTAGAAACATTGCTGTTTAAAATGGTGAAAAGAAACTAAATGTGGGTGCTCAGGGAAGTACAGTTCAGTCAGCTGGAAAATGTGGTTACGTGGAACAGCTCATCCCTGATGATGCTGGATAAATGGAGTGTTACCGTATTAGTAATAGCAGGCTCGAGAGCAGCACAAAGGCGATTAATATTATTAGTCAGGCTGCAGTGCTTGGGCAGACTGGTGCAGGAGAGAAGGGCAAATTGGAGAAACCATTGGGAAAGAGCTTCCGAGAGACTTGGGCCACGCAGGCCCATCCCACCCCTTCCCACCATCCTCACCGATTGCTCAGAATGCAGTGATGTTTCCAGGCACCGTGTTTATTTCTTACAACAAACACTTGGCTATTCTCCTCGCATTTTGAAGCCCCTGCCTCTGGGTTCGTCTGCACCTTGGCGCTGGCAGCATTAGACAGTATATATGGACTGCAGCCTTGTGCATAGGACAAGGCTGCAGTGAAAGCAGACGGATTCTCCTTGTCTGGCGTATTGATGCTGTGCAGCAGAGAGCCAATAAGTGCGTGACCTTGTTCCACACAGAGATACGTGCTTGTAACGGGCTTTTCCTCCAAGGCAGCAAGTCTGCACTGGGAGGGAGAACAGAATGCATTTTGCTTTTAAGAAATGTATAAGAAGGTACTTGTTTTTTCCAGCCTTTTTTTTTCCCCTTTATTTTTTCAGTTTCATAAAAAGTACTTTTGAAAGCAGATTCCTTTTTGCACATGATGATTAGCAACGTCATCTTGCTGAAGGGCCTTTCTCCCCGAGCCACTGGTTTGGTTCTATCTGGTGCTGCAAATGGACGCCGGCCAGAGATTCACGCCAATTCAGATTCTTATCAGTGGTATTAGAGACACCATATTTCTCCCTGTATTCCTATCTGACCTCTTGACTATATTAGACACATAGATATATGGATGGACAGAAAGACAGATAATGAGATCCTACAGGTCAATAACTACTTTCAAACCAGTGCTATAATTAAGAAAGCACAGGTTTGATTTTCTTGCTCCTACATAACTCTTGTTTGGGGTGGTGCCAAGTTGAGACTGATTTATGCCTCTGCACACCATGGATAAAGCTTCTGAACTAGAGAAGGAGAGCCACAAATGTTGTGTTGAATTTACTCGTATATGAATAGGTCCTTAGCTGTTGTGCGACTGTACCTAGCATCTCAGCATTCTGTGTTCTAACTTGCTAACGACCTACTATGTGCCAGGCACTGTGCTGGGGCTGGGCATTCAAAGATGGAGTTTTTTTTTTTTAAGGAAAAAAATAAGGAACCTGTAACTAAAAGGGCAGCACCACACAATGAGGGTTAATGAACACCAGTTTTTAAAACTGTTTGAACACCGTTCTGTGTTTCAAACTGAAAATGACCCTTTTCTCCCTCCACCCATGAATCAGTCAAGAACAAAAGGAAATGATTCTGAATTTTTTCCTTTCTTTCCAAGCACCTTGGGAAGAGAGAACCAGGCATGGAGCCAAAAAAGGAGGGTGGTTTTACTAAGGAAAAGAACCACCCTGTTTGGCTTTGATGAAAAAAGAGAAAGAAAGAAGCAACTGCATTGTGTGCAGAGGCTCCCACGGCGTCTATCGGAAAGGAGTGTTTTTATGGATACCGCCGCGGGTGGAACAGCAGATCTAATCAAAAGCGCTGCGCACGTGGCTGCGCCCGGCCTCTGGGAGAAAACAGCTCTGACATCGGCTGGGTTTCTAAGTTTTTCTTCTTCTATTCAGCAGAGCTTAGACAACCTTACAATGCATAAAATATTCCTCGCCGCCTCCCTGTCCTCCAGAAAAAGAAGACTCTTCACGAAGACAAACCATTAATTCCAAATTAATTCCAAACCAATAAAATTCTCTTATCTCCATCACACAGGTGAGTTGTGATGAGACTATCCATCCATGTGACTCCGCACATCTGCGTGTCACTGCTGTCCTCTCTCTCTTCCTAGGAGCCCAGGAGCAGAGTCTCGGCTTGGAAAAACAAGAACGCTAAGATTTTAAAACATCATGCTGAGATGAAGTATCCCTTCATCTTCTCTCTACCCATTTCCCCACCTTTGTTTCCCATCGGAGAGACTGATGATACCGTGATAATAGAGCAGAAAAATAAGCATGAGAGACCGCCTCAGCCCTCACCCTCTAGAGGGCGCTGTATACGCCAGACTCAGGAGACCTCGCCAAGGTCGCCTGCGTGATGCTCGATCCCACCGGGTATTGTAGAAAGTCTAAACTCGGATCTGGCCTGAACAGGCAGGAGTGGGAGGGGGCACTGCGAGAGGAGGCAGGGCCTGGCGCTCACCGAGGCCGAGGGAGGACAGGCGGTCTCCCAGGGAGTGCTTCCCGTGTCAGACGATGGTTGGGCTAAGCGGCTCCCAGTTCGGCCCTGTGTGGTGGAAAACAACAGAAGAAAAACCAAGGAAAAGCAAGAGAGAAAAGGGGCGAGAGAGAACCTATATTATTACAGACAGTCCTGCCCAAGAAGCAAGCTGGGTGTCGGAAGGTCACGTAAAAGATGCTAAATCCACCAGGAAACTTCTTTACTAGAGCCCACGTGGGTGCGTTTGCACACCAGATCCAGACAGAACCATTTCCCAGCACTCTCTCCAGCATTCCCAAATGACCTGACAGCAATGTCCCCAGGCATAGGTGCTATCACATCGCACTTACAGATAAGGAAACAGGGACAAGGGGGGAAAACTTTCCCAAGGTAAGCCAGCCAGCAATACCAGAGGTCTGCATGCACCCACCTGATCAGGCACCAGATCCGCCTACCGAACTGCTACATTCATTGATGGCTGAACGCCATGCCTCCAAAAACGGCCAGAAAAACTTCATAGATTTCTAAACCCAAATACTAAAATACAACTTTTTTCAACTCCATCACCACTGCCAAGGTGGTAGAGTGAAGATATCCCCAACTATCTCTTCTTTCTTATTTAGCAAATGTCAAAAGGTAAAGAACGTAGAAAAGAAAGTAGGATTGTGTGAAAACTCAGTGAAACCTCTATTTGAAAAATAAAATATGTAAGTTAAGGCCAGGCAATCAATCTCCTAAAACTGCACTCAGATCCAACATCCAGGATGTCCCCTAGATCTTGAAGCAGTTTGAGCCCATCACAGACGAGGAGAGCAGGGCCCACCTCTCTTTACAGACGCTCTCAGCTCCAGGCTTCTCCATCCGCCCCCCACAACTCCTGCCTCACCCCTCTGGTCCGAATCTCCTTCTCCACCCACCCCAACCCCAGCAGACGTATTTGCTCCCTCCCTTACTGAGGAGCTTGGGTTTGATTGCATGGATCTCCCTCACTTCTTCTGTCTTCACCTCACCAGTTCAATAAATACAACTCTTCTTTTGTTTTTATGTCTTGTTTTAGCAAAAAAGATGTTATTCCTCCTTTCCAAAGCTGAACCTTCTGCCTCATCAAACACCTGGACTCAACAATGATCTACTCCTGTACCTTTGTCCCACAACCAGCCTCTTCCACTACCCTCTTATCCTTATAAATACAAATTAATGAATAAAAAATGCAAAGCCTTCCTTTTACCCATGCGCCTCTTTATAACAAGGTTTACAAAACTTGCTCAGCCCTAAAAGTCACCTGGGCCCTTGTTTATTATTTGCAGGCACTTTCCCCTAGATGTGGACTTGGCAGGTGTGAGACAAGGTGTGGAAATCAGTGTGATTGGGCAAGTTGGGGAAACACTTCCCTTCCATCCTCTCTTCTGTGTCTGCAGCTGCTAAGCACGCAGGCTGGAATCACTGCCTACTTGCTCACCTCCCACACACTCGCTAGCACGTTGCAACGCTCTCGCCCCAACCAACTTCTCTCCTATGGGTATTTTGCAATGTGACGACATAGCAAAGCTGAACTACAAGTCCCAGAATTTCCTAATCCATATGGTCCCAGGTGAGAGCTGGCCACTCAGAGAAATCTGCATGAGATGTGCAGGGCAGGAGTAAAACAGCGGCTACGCGCTGATGGAGGTTGACAGAGGGCCCAGGACCTGGTGGCTTCTGTGTTGGCATGGGGCACACATGTACCCCCCACTCCTCCTCCTCAAACTTCTCTGAGTCCTGGGCCAAGCACGAGTGCAGCTGCATGGTAAAGGACCTGACTTGCGCGGGTCACCTGTGTCATCAAGGTTGGAGGTGGTGAGAGACAGTTGCAGTTTGTCCTTGTAGGTTAAGTTTGTCTTCACAGGCCCAGTTTGTCCTCAGTTCCCCCGGCTCATATTCAGTGTTTTTCTTCCCAACTAGTGGCCTCCACCAGGCACAGAGGCAACAGCCTTCCGTGGACTTTTCCAAATAGACCGGTTGCCATGAGAAATCCCATCTGCATGCCACTCCCAGAATTTGCTTCTCTGGTGGAACCCTGTCTGATGTAGGTATTGGTACCATAAGTGGTTCTGGGGAAATAGGACCTTAAAGGTGGGTTCTTTGACTTGGAACAGATCCATGCAAAATTGGTTCTCTGATTCAGTTAGATTCAAAGGCAGTAATGATCCTGTCACCACTGGCAAAGGGGACACTGGTAGCCTATGACATGCAATTGTGAAATAGTCACTAAAGCGAGTACAGGTGTTACAAGGTGGCAAGCGTCTAGAAGATAAGGTTTTGTGTAACCAAGGAATCGCTGCTTTAATAGACTTTGGTTTAAATAAAGACTATAATGCAGTTGGCTGCTTTTGAAAGTACTAGAAAATATAGCAAAATAAAGTGATGAGTTTGGGACTCTTATTCCCAGTCTGAGGTCTGAAGAAGGATCACTAAGCTTCTAGGACGTCCCTAAAGGATCATTGTTTCCTGCAGTCAAGATTTCTGGGGGGAAAGAAAAAAAATAATCCAGTCCTAAAGATTGCTGAATCACAAAGCAAATTAAATTTGCAATCTTGCAGGATATCTTATGTCAAAACCAGGGCATGATTGAATATATTTTACCACAATAAAAAAATTTTATACAAAAAGTACCTAACAAAATAGGTCTCTCTTCAAACTATGATTCTCAACTTTTTGAATTGGAGGCAGCTTCTTTAACATTATAAGTCTCTCCCCTCACTGTGCCACCAGCACACACACACACTGGTGGTTGTAGCTTTCATGTCATTTGGAAGAGGAATGAGTAAGGAAAGGCCAAATAAGAAATAAAAGAAAACCAGGGCATTGTTTGGGACCTGAAAACTCGAGATAGTTGCTGTCAAACCATTTTTGTCAGTGGAAGGAGCCCTTCCACCTTGCCCGAGTTTTCGCTGAAGTCTTGCTGTGCCAAGGGGTGGGGGTGCGGTGGCCTCAGCTGGGGTAGCTGACTCTCCCAAAGAGGCCTCTCATTGCTGCCAGACCTGTGACCAGACTCAAGCCACGGAAGACATCAGGAGCTAAGGTATAAAGTGTGAGCTGGGAAAAGGCACCACACATACCAAGAGAACTGGAAGACTGGGTTGTTGGATCAGATGGAAGAAATATATCTGATTGAGCCAAATGTGTTGCTCTGGGTGCATTGAGCAGAGATTCTGGATTCAGTGTGTTAGCTAGAGCAGCTGGAAGTGGCTCTAAAATTTTGTATTTTGGTTTCCTGAAACAGGAAGAAAAGTAGCCTATAGTGAGTGAAGTTGAAATGTCAGAACTTCCTTGGGAAAGTTTAAAGGAGGATATCAGGAGCCTCAGGGGATGAGGATTATGGAATGGACTCATCATACGAGACCAATTCTCCCCTCCCTAACTATACGTGCCAGGAGGGCCCGGGGCCTCGCTGCATCAGAGCTGTTGGAAAGGAACTTCTGAGGGGAGCCCTGGCATCTTTGAAGAGCCCCATGGTGCCCCTCCTCTGCAGGCCAGGAATGACAGTGGGAACTGCTGCCATCAAACTGGACTCCCAGGCTCACTGGGGATAAGGGCCCCTGGGTGGCAGGGTCCTTGAATGCAGAGACAAGTGTAGCCAGGTTTCCATGATGAGCAGCAGAGCCAAAGCAGTAACCAGAGGGCTTTTGATTTTTTTTTTCTGATTATATCTAAAATAACCACTGCCCTCTCCCCAGGCTTAGCAGATTGTAAAGTAAGAACTTGATGACTATCTCTTGAATGAATCCCCCTACCCAAGAAACAGACTCTTATTTATCTTTGCCACACTCAGTATCCACGTGGTCTGAAATGTCCATGGTGCTAACTACTGACCACAGCTCTTTTCTAGGGCAGCTCCTTCCATGGGGACTACCAGTCCCTTCCCACAGAGCAGCCAAGCAACCTGGGAGCTGCAAAATGGAGAATGAGAGCAGCAGGGACGAAGACACTCAGCTCCACTTCTGCCTGGCTTCCAGGCAGGGCCACCCTAGGTGTCCCGTCGGCTCTAGAAGAAGAGAGCATTGGGAGTGGGCCTCCCCGAGCGCCTGGCCTCTCCAGAGCCTTTATCCTGTAACTGTGCATGTCACCTGGAGATTGTGCTTTTTAACCATCACTGACCGGGTTACAGGGGTCTGCTGGAGTTTCTGGGGTCCTCAGCGGCAGTGACGGCTGGTTCTCCTGCAACGTGTATGTCGGAGAAGAGTAGGTTGGTAGCTCAAGGGCATCGTCCATTCCTTTTTCCTGGCACAACTGGGGACATCCAGCAGAACCAGGAAGAACTGGCTTTCCTAATGCAAGGTTACAGCCCCTACCGAAAGGCATCTGGCAAAGGGGAAAGCCCTCCCAGGCTGATGGTACAGGGACACCCAGAGCAGAACATGTCAAGAAAATGGGCTCGAAGCTAGGACTTTCCATGGAAAAACAGAGCCAGGACTAGGCCCTTCTGTGACCCTGCAGTACCAACCACTTTCAGCCCTGCCCCTGTGGTCCCTCAGAAGGCTCTGCATGATGGATATGTGGTCTCTGTGGCAGGGTGGGTCACACCTCTGTACCCTTTATCCCCATCTTCCCATCAGCCCCATAGGTCCCTTCCACTTCTCTCGTCCCAGACTCAGTCTGCAGCTACGACTTAATTATCTAGCCTGCATTCATTTAATTCACCACCAAATTGGGCCAACTAAAAATTGTCAACCCAAAGACATGCTTTGCAGCTTCTCTGATGTATTTCTGAAGGGAATAGCAGCCTGTCACTTGTTAGACACATTGCTTGATTTCTCTGGGCCCAGGTTTCCTCATGAATAAAACGATGGGGGTAAGTCAGGTTAGTGGCTTTAGCCCTGGCTGCATATTAGAATCATCTGGGGAACTTGTAAACCAACCACGGGGCCAGGGCCCCTCCTTCCCAGACCAATTAAGTTAGAATCGGGGGGATGGGCAGAGGCCAAAGCTGTAGTATTTTTTAAAAGTTCCCCAGGGGATCGTAACTCACAGCCAACATTGGGGAACAACCATCAGAGTGGGCGACCCCCTCAGATTACTTCAGCCCCAACCTCTACTCTGTGAGGCCCCCACGTGGGGCGTGAACAGCAGTCACTGTTGGAGTGACTGGGGGTTGCAAACTGTCTCTAACAAGGGAGTGAAGGGAAGCCATGACATTAACTCACCAGCAATGCCTTATGGTCCAAAGTAAAAAGTTCAGTGACGATCAAAATAACTTCCTCTGAGTCTTAATGTGTCCAAGCAGAAGACAGGGTCAGAGGTCTTCAGGATTTTCCCTGGACCTTCCATGTGCCCAGCAGTGCCCAGAAAAGCCAACCCTGGACCTACTGAGTGAGGCAGCTGGCCTTTCATAGGTCACCCCACACCCTCTCGGTAAAGACTAACACGCCCAACCTGCTGGGCCTGCGCGAGGTCCCAGCTCTCCAGTCTGCGCCCTCCTCTCCCAGCCACTGAGCCAGCCCTTAGTTACTAAGCGCAGGCACATCCACTGCGGCCAACTTCCAGGTCCTGGGCAGGGTGATGAGACCAGCTGGAGGAGCAGCGGGGGTCAAGCTGAAATAGCAGAGGAGGGTCAGACTAGCCTCGAAATGTACACAACAAGGTAGAAGTGTCCCCTTTCCCGCCGCCGACCCTGCTCTACAGCACTGTTCCACACAGAATGAGACATGACATTGTACTGTGATTGTTTCACGTGCTGGTCAACTCCTCTCTTCAATTCTCTGAGCCTACTCAGCACAGAGCGTGCAGTCGGCATTGAGTAAGAAACCCTTCAAGATGGAGAGGAAGGACAGGAATGAGACAAAAAGTTTGATCTCATTATCTGCAGCACAATCCATTCGTCTCTCCTGCACATACCCAGAAGGTTTTCAGTTCCACTTTGAGGTCAAATGGGCTTCGTTTCAGAGTCATAGCATTTGGAATCGAAAGAGATCTTTCAAACCACCCCAAGGCCTCATTCTGTACCGGAGGAGCCTGCAGCCTGCAAGTCCAAGTTCCCCCAAGGGGGCCAGTGGCAGACCTTCCCCCAGAGGTCACAGTGCAGCTGAATGAGCTGTCACAGCCACTTAGGAGCCCCACGGGCAGCAGCACCAGCCAGGGCCACCCCTCACCCTCTCAGTGGCTACTTAAAACAAATGAGGCACAAAAGGTCCAGCATGCATGTCCCTAACTGCCCTGTGCTCTCCCTGTACCACGGCTCCCTCCCAATTCCCGGCAAACCCAGAAATTCAGCCCAATCAATTTCTAGAGCAGGGTTTTTCAGAGCCCTGTGTTTTTTGTAATAGAGCTGCCTGCACCCTGGCTTCTCCCCCAAAGAGGACGTAGGCAGTAACCATGGCTTTAAAAGATCGGTGAATGTGTAATACCCCTGGAAACTACCACAGTCCCCTCGCCCTCCGCTAACCCGTGCCCTCCCTGAGAAGCACAAAACCATACACTCCTTCAGTGACCATTAAAGCTGCAATGAAAACAACAAGCCCTAGCTAAATACAAAACAGTAATTTTTAAATGCATTTTTATCTTGAAAGATATTTTCACTTAAAATTCATGTAATATTAATATGCACATTAAGTCTGCTTCCTTACTTGCTCCCTAGCTTGTTTAGGAGAAAAGAGATTTTTTTTTTTTTCATTTTCCAAATAAAAAGAAAAACACCATAATATTGACAGTGCTTTTCCAAAACGGCATAGGGTCTTATTATTAGGTGTTAACGGGAGACGGGAACACAGTATTTTAAACGGCGATGACCTAAGACTTAAATGATGCCAGAAAACTTAGTAGTTTTTGGAATGAGCACACGGCTTGGAATCAGGCACCAGGTTTTTAATTCAGATAATAGGGTCGCTTGGCAAGGACAGCTTTTGCCATATCTGCGTGATTTGACTCTACAATCACAAGCTCTGAAACCTCAACCTAATTCTCCAGATTAGTGAGATCTTAGGGTCCATCCTCGGCCCCGTCCGTGACCCCAGTGAAACAGAGATGAATGGAAACTGAGTGCCGTGTGT
This sequence comes from Micronycteris hirsuta, assembly GCA_004026765.1. NCBI lineage: Eukaryota > Metazoa > Chordata > Mammalia > Chiroptera > Phyllostomidae > Micronycteris > Micronycteris hirsuta. Next base: position 56,747 of record PVJI01001312.1, read on the forward strand.
AGCCTTCAAAAAGAAAAGGTTTCTGTGTCTGCAGCCTGCCAGAGGCTTTAATAGAACATCAAATAATAGCTAAGCAAGGAAATAGGCCGGGGCCTGAAGTTCCATCCCCTGGAGGAGGAAATCATGGTGTTGTCAAAGAGCGAGAAAAATAAAAAATTGAAAATGTTACCGACGAGAAAGTTGGACTGAACAGCAGACTGTGTTAGACTTTGTTGTCCTTTGTATTCAAAGATAATGCGCCTGGCAGTGCTTGTTGTCTGAGCCTTACAATGTGGCTTCAATACCAATGGGAAATTCAAGAGTCTTTCCAAGTTCCATAAATTGTTCCACGGTTTGCTGCTGTCTTGTCACTGTTTGTTCCTCCGCCACTTAGATTCACAGTTAACCTGAAGCCTTTGGTGCAAAGAGAGGGTGCTCATGCCTTTCTGCCCAAGTGGGATGATTGGCTCATGGCTCTGAATTAACAGAAGTGATGCTACAAAGAGCAGGTTGGAGAGCCACTCTTGCCTCGCCCTTGCCCCCGGCCCCGTTAGCCCAGGAAATAGTGGAGCAGCAAGAGTAGAAGGCATGGGCCAAGCATCGGTCCTACCATGCTGCCCAAATGAAACGTTGAGCTTCAGAGAAGTTCCCCCAACCGCAGCCGCCTCTTACCAAGCACCTATACCAGGAGACTTAAGTTGGCTGTCCGATTTCAGTCTCACGACAGTCATGCCACATAGGGGTTATAATCTGAACTCGTTTACAGGTGAGGACAATGAGCTCCAGAGCAATTGTCGGTCAAGGGTCAAAAAGCTCCTAAGGAGGACTTCCAGTTTCCAGTCTGGCGTGTAAAGATTAGAGAGTCGCCACTCTTGTTCTAACAGGTGAAAAGCTGAGCAAACTGGAAAAAATCCACAATTCTTCACAGATCCATCAAAGAAGTGAGGTCACATGGCAAACCACTGCCCCCAAGACTGGAGAGACAGACAAGCAAATACAGACAATCCCAACCTATTGCTGGAGATACCCCTGAGCAGAAACCGCTGAAGAAACCAGAGCCAGAGTAGAAAAACCTGAACCGTAATTGAGGAACTGCCGGAGGCTCCGTGTGGGCAAATCTTGGTTAAAAACTCCAGGGGGGGCCCAGTTACAAGGGGGAACCAACCCTTTGTGAGTTTTACCTCCAGGAGTTCACCAGGTCCTCATAGCAAATATCAGAGAACAATCCCCTGTATCTCCAGCAGAAACAGCAGGGAAGGAACCATTTTTAAATACACCAGAGCATTCTGTTCCTCTTAACAAAGCCTGCCCTCAGGAGAAACTATTTCACCAGAGCCTAATCACTCAGGATTTTATCAGAGCCTAACTGACAGGGGGGAAGGGAAATAGCCAACTTTAGCTCCCTCTAGCTGTTTTGTTCCACTTAAGGGGGAGGGGGAGGATACTGGGAGGCAAAGGTCAAGTTCACAGTCCAGGGGCACAGAGTCACCAAAAAGTGAGATGTATAGAACACTTCCCCTCCTCTCACACCCCACAACCTACTTACTGCATTCCTTGCACCCAACAGAGCATGTCCAACTTTCAACCAAAAATGACCAGGCATACTAAAAGGCAAAAAACAGTTTGGAGAAACTGAACAAGCATCCAAAACAGTCAGAAATGCAGGAATGTTGGACTTAACCAACCAGGAATTTTTTAAACTATGACTTAATATGCTAAGGGATTTAATAAAAAAAATGTATACATCATGAAAGAACAGATGAGTAATATAAGCAGAGAAATGGAAATTCTAGGGAAGAATAAAAAAGAAATGCTAGGGATCAAAACTGCTGTAGCAGAAATGAAGAATGGGCTTTGATGGGCTCATTAGCAGATTGTACATGACTGAGAAAAAGAATCTCTGAACTCAAGGATATACCAATAAAAACTGGAAAGCAACATAAAAAGAATAGTGAATAAAATGGAAGATAATGTCCAAAAACTATGAGACAGCTACAGAAGTGTGGCATGTACACAATCAGAATATCAGGAGAAGAAAGAGAGAAAGAAACAGCAATATTTGAGGCAAAAATTTCCCAAAATTAATGTTATACACCAAACTGCAGATCCAGGAATCTCAACAACAAGCAGAACAAGTGCTGCCCCCCACCTAAAAAAACCCTAAACCTAGGCATATCACAGCCAAATTTCTTAAAAATCGAAGACAAAGGAAGGAAGGAAGAAAACACCTTACATACAGAGGAGCAAATAGAAGAATCTCATCCAGATTCTCCTCAGAAACCATATTTAAAATGTTAAGAAAATGATCTAACCAATCTAGATTTCTATCCTCTGTGAAATTATCCTTCAAAAGTGAAAGAGAAATAAAGACTTTCTCAGACAAAAATTAGGACATTTGTCGCCTGTAGTCCTGCCTTGCAAAAAATGTTAAGAAGATTCATCAAAGAGAAGGAAAATGATGTAAGTCAAAAACTTGGATCTACATAAAGAAATGAGCATTGGAAAATGAATAAATGAATTTAAAACTTTTGTTTTTCTTATTCTTAATTGACCTCACATATAACAGTTTGTTCAAAAGAATAGCAGCAATGTGCCCGATTATGTATGCTGTGAATAAGTGAAATAATGATATCAATGATACAAGAGTTAGAGGAAACAGTATTATTTTATTATTATAAAGTATTTGCTCTACCCATGAAGTTGTTATAGTGTGATTTGAAAGTAGACTTGGATTTACGGTAAGTGTATATAAGAAGTTCTATGGAAACCACTAAAAAAGTGTTTAAAATAGAAATGTAATTATTTTCCTTAGGAAGGACAGAAAATGAAATCATATAAAATGCTAAATTAAAACCACAAAAGACATAAAAAGTATGGAAGTCAAAAATAGAAACAAATAGAAGATTGTAATAAATATGGTAAATATTAATCCAATAATCATATCAAATGTCAACAGTCTATATACCACTTAGAAGACAGAGATTGTAACAATGAATCAAAAAACAGGGAGCGACTATATGTTGCTGACCAAAAAATAAAACCACTTCAAATACCAAGACACAGTTTAAAAGTAAACAGAAGGAGAATGATACAGCATGCCAATACTAACCAAAGAAAGTAGGAATAACTTCAGACGGAGCAGACTTCAGAGTAAGGAAAGTTGTCAGGGATAAGGAGGGACATTACATAATAATGAAACTGTCAATTCTCCAAGAAAACATAACAACCTTTAATGTGTATGTACCTAACAACAGAGCATCAAAATATGTAAGGCAAAATCTGATAGGACTGCAAGGTGAAATAAATAAATCCACTATTACAGTTGTAGATATTAACACTTCTTTATCAGAAATACAGATCTAGGAGGAAGAAAATCAATAAGAAATAGTTGATCTCTACAGCACCTTAAATCAACTGGATATAATTGATATCTGTAGACTACTTTATCAAAGGATGGCAGATTGCACATTCTTCTCAAGCTCACGTGGAATATTCATCAAGACAGGCTACATACTAGACCATAAAATATGTTAACAAATTTAAAACAATAGAAACCATACACTGCATGCTCTCAGATGACATGCAATTAAACTAAAAATCAATGCAAGAAAGAGAGATGGAAAGTTCCAAACTACATGGAGATTAAACCACACACTGCTAAATAACAAATGGGTCAAAAAAGAAATGTCAAGAAGAGTTTTGAACCTAAACGGAAATGAAAAGACAGCGTATCAAAGCATGTGGGATGCAGTGAAGGCAGTGCATAGAAGGAAATTTATAGCATTAAGTGCATATATTAGAAAACAAGAAAGATCTAAAATCAATAATCTAAGCTTTCACCTAAGGAGAGTAGAAAAAAAAGAACAAATTAAATCCAAAGTAAGAAGAAGAAAAGAAATAATGAAAATTATAGCAGAAATCAATAAAATTAAAAACAGGAAAACAACAGAAAAAAATCAACAAACCAAAAGAGTGTTTCCTTGAAAAGACAAATAAAATTGATAAGCCTCTAGCCAGGGCTACCTAAGAGAAATGAAAGAGAAGAGATATAAAATAAAATACATGAAAGTGGAGATATTACTACAGATTCCATGGACATTAAAAGGATAATAGAGGAACATTATGAACGCTCTATGCCCACAAATTTGATAACCTAGATGAAATGACCAATTCACTGAAAGGCACAATCTGCCAGAACTCACATGAGAAGAAACAGGCAATCTGAACAGGGTTATCTCTCCTAAAGAAATTGAATCAATAATGAATAACCTTCCAAAAGAGAAGGCACCCTGGCTAGATGGCTTCACCAGTGAACTCTAACAAATATTGCAGGAGGAAATTATACCAATTCTCTACAATCTCTTCCAAAAAATACAAGCAGGAGTAATACTTCTTAACTCATTCTATTAGTACAGCTTTACCCTAATACCAAAATCAGACAAAGGTATTACAAGAAAACTCTCATAAACATAGATGTAAAAATCCTCAAAAATATTAACAAATTAAATAAAACAATATATAAAAACAGTTATACACCACAACCAAGTGGAATACATCCCAGGTATGGAAGTCTGATTCAACACTGGAAAATCAATTAACATAATTCATCACAACAACCAGTGAAAAAAGAAAAATACATGATCATGTCAATAGATGCAAAAAAAGCATTTGACAAAATCCAACACCCATTCATGAAAAACTCTCAGTAAGCTAGGAATAGAGAGGAATTTTCTCAACTTGACAGAAAATATTTATAAAAAAACATACAGCTGGCATCTTACTTAATGGTGAAAAATTCAAAGCTTTCCCACAAAGATCAAGACAAAGCAAGAATTCCCCACTCACCCCTGTTTTTCAACATCATGCTAGAATACTAGGTAATGAAATAAGACATGAAAAGGAAATAAAAGGTATACAGATTGAGGAGGAAGAAATAAAACTGCCTTTGTTCAGAGATGACACAATCATTTATACAGAAAATTCTAAAGAATTGATTTTTTTTAAACTGGAATTAATAAGCAATTGTAGCCAGGTTGCACAGTAGGTCAATATAAAACAATCCATCACTTTCCTATACACCAGCCATGAACAAGTGACATTTTTACATTAAGAACACAACACCATTTACATTAGCATTAAAAACTGGAATATTAGGTATAAATCAAACAAAATATGCATAAGATTTATATGAGAAAAACTACAAAAAAATCTGATGAATGAAATCAAAGAACTAGGTAAATAAATGGAGAGCTATTTCAGGTTCATGAATTTAAAAACTCTATTGTCAAGATGTCAATTTTTTTCCCAACTTGATCTATAGAATCAGTGCAATCTTAATCAAAATCCCAGCAATTTAACATGTGGATATTGATAAACTGATTCTAAAATGTATAAAGAGAGGGAGAAGATCCAAAAATAGCTAACAGAATATCAAAAGAGAAGAGCAAAGGTGTAGGACTGGGACTATTTGACTCCAAGACTTACTGTAAAGCTACAGTAATCAACAAAGTGTGATATCAGTAAAAGAAAAGGCTGACTGATGAAACAGAATAGACATTCCAGAAATGAACCCACATAAATATAGTCATGTGATCTTTGACAAAGGAGAAAAGGTATTACAATGGAGGAAAGACAGTATGTTTTAACAAATGATATTGGAACAACAGGGCATTCATGAAAAAAAAGGAATCCAGACACATTAACCCTTCGCAAAAATTAACTCCAGATGGATCACAGACCTAAATGCAACATGTAAAACTATAAAGCTATTAGAGGACAACATAAGAGAAAACCTAGATGACCTTAGGGTTGGCAGTGAATTTTAGATACAAGACCAAAGGCAGAATCCATGAAAAAAAATAACTGATGAGCTGAACTTCATTAAATTAAAAACTTCTACTCTGTAAATGACAATGTCAAGAGAACAAGAAAACAAGTCACAGACTGGAGAAAATTATTTGCAGAAGACATCTGATAAAGAGCAAGTCCAAAATATGCAAATAACTCTTAAAATTCAACCGTAAGAAAATGAACAACCCAATTTAAAAAATGGGCAAAAGATGAGAACAGTCACCTCACCAAAGAAGATATACAGATGCTATGTCAGTATAGGAAAAGATGGTCCACATAATATGTGATTAGGGAAATGCAAATTAAAACAAAAATGAAATATCATTACACACCTATTAGAGAGGCCCAAATTCAAAAATGACAACGTCAAATGCTGGTGAGAATGTAGAGTTCATGCTTGTGGGCGTGCAGACATGGTATGGCCATTTGGGAAGGCAGTTTGGCAATATCTAATGAAACTAGACATACTCTTACCATACTACCTAGCAATCATGCTCCTAGCTGTTTCCCCAAGTAGAGTGGAAAACGTATGCTCATAAAAACCCCACACGTGTTTACAGCAGCTTTATTCATAATTGTCCAAACTTGGGAGAAACCAAGATGTCCTTCAGTAGGTGAGTGGAAAGGTACATCCAGCAATGGAATATCATTCAATACTAAATGCATATTACTAAGTGAAGAAAGAAGCCAATTTGAAAAGTCTACAAGTTGGACTACATGATTCCAACTATATGACATTCTGGAAAAAGAAAAACTCTGGAGATGGTCAAAAGATTAGCGGTTGCCCACTGAAATGGCAAATACATATATTGTACATTTGTCAAAACCCATAGAATATACAGCACCAAGAGTGAACCACAGTGAAAACCATGGACTTTGGGTGATAATAAGGTGTCAGTGTAGGTTCATCGATTTTAACGAATGTAAAATCATGGTGCAGGGTCGTGCCCGAATAGGGTTGGGGGATATACGGAAAAGCTCTGCTTTTTGTTTGAAGTTGCTGTAAACACAAAACCCCTCTAAAAAATAAAGTTTATTAATTTAACAAAATTAGTAAGTGCTAGAATAGTAATTTGATGTCAGGTAAATTTAGCTATAAAAAATGTTGCTTCATTTGGTAATGCCAGCAAGCTTCTGAGATCAAGCTAGCCCCTCCCAGGCCTCTGAATTGGGCTCTGGTTTCCTTGGCCCTTTCTTCTTAAGGTCTCCCAGTTTTAACTTCACTGTCAGCAGCCGAGGAAATCACACTGTCACCCAAGCCGCCCAGTGAGGAGCGACTACTACGAGCAGGCAAAATCTTTAAGGAAATCCTTTAGTCACACCAATTAATACTAAATTTTAATTTCTCAGTTATCTCTTGCTGTCCAACAAGCCACCCAAAATTTAGCAGCTCAAAACAACAATTTGTTATTTCTCATTCTTCTGTGCATTGGCTAGGTAGGTCTGCTGCTGCTCTCACTTGGGCTGACGCATACAGCCCGTTCATGGACGGACTGGCCGGGGCCTGCGCACAGCTGAGATGGCTGAGACAGATGAGTTTCTCTCTCTCTCTCTCTCTGTCGTAGTCTTTCATGCTGGGCTTTTTCTCAGCACGGTGATCTCAGATGTGCAAGCAACACAAGCAGAGCCTCCCAGGGCCTCAGAATTTGTACCATGGAAATTCTGCTACATTCCATTGGTCAGAGCATGTCAGAAGGCCAGTCCATATTCACCTGGTAAGGAAATAGACCTCTTGGTGGGAGGGACGAAGACACCTGACAAAGAGGAATGAACACAACAAGCATGATTCATGGGAGACCATTATTGTGCATATTAATGTACCCCAGTCTCCCTTTTGGCCCCAGTGATAGCCATCTCCTTCGCATGCAAAATCCCCAAAGTCTCAGCCAATCCCAGCATCAGGCTCAGAGCCCATGATCTCATGCAGGTCAAGTCCAGACACGCGATGCTCCTTAAGTGTAGCACTTTGTTGCGGCTCCTCTTCATCTAGGGCTCTGTGACCTACAAGACAATGTTCTGCCCCACATACGCAACATACAATGGAAAGATAGACGTAAGATAACTGCAATAGATAGTCCCATTTTAAAAAGAAAGAAGCAGAGGTACAGTAATGTCACTGGACCACTACAGGCCTAAAATCCAGCTGGGCACATGTTTCAGAACTCCTCTTCTGGAAATGGGAATGTTCCTTTATTGGGGACCAATAGTTCTCCCTTGGAGTGGTTCCCTCATCTTTTGGCTCTGCCCCTGGCTGATGGCTTTACCTTCTGAAACACTTTTCCTTTACCACAAGAAATCCCCCATCTTTGCAGCTCAGAAGGTTTCTTAGTCTTCTTCACGTCCATAGAAAGTTGGGAGCTCAGAGTCCTCTCTTTTAATTTGTGCCCTCTCTCCCCCTTGCAGTCCCAGCTGACAGTGTGCTCAGAAGTACAACACTCTCAAAAAAGTTTGTGGGTTTCCCATGAATAGTGTTTCTCTTCATGCCCAAAAGGTACATGCGTAATTCCTTTCAAGACATACCTTTTTATATGTGTCAAGTTGCTATGGGATAAAACCCTTAGGATTCTTAGAAACCATTTGGTCTGGCTGAGAGGATTACTTAGGTAGCTCCTTAAATTTTTCCAAAGACTTAACGAAGATTGTATGGCCATATTCTTGATTCAGTGTTTACCTTGAAGCCGTTTCTTATTTGGGGAATCTCTGGCTAAAGACACTAGAAATGTGAAAGAGTTTTATTTTCTAACTAAAAAAGTCATGGCTCTCCTGTCTTCCTGCCAAGACTAATTCTAATCTAAACATGTCATTCTTTGGTCTATTTCTCTCTCACAGGTTAAAGATAAATAAATAAACAAAAAGTTTATAGGCACGTTCAACATTTTGCCCTGGCCAAGTTCACAAGTTCATTAGGCACATTTTCTATCTTCCAAGTTACTGAGGCATCGGTTTGCCCTTACGCAACATGGGTCACTCCTTCCCACCTGCAGTAGCAATTTTCTCACTGCTTTTGCAGCTTCTGCTAACAAATTCTTTGCTGCCCTTTCGTCCTCCACCTGCCACCCAGTTCCAAAGCCAATGCCACGTGTTTCAGGGGTTTGCTGCAGTTGTATCCACTGCCAGATACCAATTTCTATATCAGTGACTCATTACTGCACAAAAAAAAAAACACTCCCAAACTTAGTGGTTTCAAACGGCCACAGTATATTATGTCTCCTGAGCATGGTTTAACTGAGGAGTCCCTCTGCTGGTCTTTCCTGGGCTACACTCAGCTGGCCAGTTGGGTGGGCCACCTGGGCCTTCCTCACCGGAAGGTCTTCCATCTGGGCTCATTCACAGCACGGTAGTCTCAGGGTTATTAGAGAGCAAAAGTGGAGGCTCCAAAGCTTCTAGAAGTCTAGCTCAGGAGACACCCAATGTCACGCCAGCCATACTCTATTGGTCAAATCAAGTCACAAGGCCAGCCCACGGTCAAAAAAGCAAAAAAGGGAGGGGGGGATGTATTTCACATCTTGATTGAAGGTGCAAAAGGGTATAAATACAGGAAAGTGTAATTCATTGGGGGCCATTATTATAACAATCTATCACTATATTGTAAGAGTCTACCACTAGAGAGAGAGAGATTTTATTTATTTTTAGAGAGGATGGAAGGGAGGGAGAAAGAGAGGGAGGGAAACATCAATGGGTTGCCTCTCACATGCCCCTAACTGGGGGCCCAGCCTGCAACCCAGGAATGTACCCTGACTGGGAATCAAATTGGCGACCTTTCAGTTCACAGGCCAGCACTCAATTCACTGAGCCACACCAGGCAGGGCCTTATATATTTTTATGTATGGAAATAAATGATTTTTTTTTACCTCTGAATTTGGAATCATGATGTTTGCTTTACTAGTTTATTTAGATAAATGTAGTTGACTCATAATACTTTATGATAGTCAGCTTGTGAATGGCCTGTAGTATATTTGACAAAAGTAATGAATTCTTGGTGATGCAAGATTTGCCCAGAACTCCCAGCTATAAAATGTTTCCTGTGAAGTAAAATTATATTGCTGAGGAATTTCTGTGAAAATTATCAGGTTTATGGATTAGCAAAGTGAGAATTAATGATGTTCCTCGGTTTTTACTGCAGCCTAAGAACTGGAATTTCTATAAAGAAATTAGTTCTGAGAGTGGAGCCCTTTTTAAAACCATCTTGGCAAAGATGACATCTAGGGAAAGAAGAAAGCTGTGAAAGGCTAAATTTTGCCATTATGAAAATTATTTTTATCACAATGTATAATTTCTATTAATTAAATTTTCACATGGATAACCTGGCAATAAAATTATTTTTAATCTAAAAGTGTGTCTGTAATCTTACTGTGTGATACAATTTTTATACAGGTTTGGGACAATGGAAACTGTAGCTTCTGATCTGTATCTCTCAGCGTCACTTTTACTATTCAAATTAAGAAAATTTTATTCATTAGAGTATCAAGTGTCACTTTTCAGATATTTGTGAGTGAGATAAAAGTTTTATTATCTTCCAAAATGTATAAAACTGGTGATTATAAAAGACATCATAATATCAATCATCTTCTTTCATACATGAAGGGAGCTAATAACACAGTTGTGCTGAAGAATGTCGAATACGGTTGCTGTAGCTGGTAGACATGTAGTTTTACATCGAGGAGGAAGATCCCACTGAATTAGATGAGATAGAGTCTCATGACTTAATTTATAGTACAATTATGCCACTCTAATTGTTCAATAGTCTTTAGCAGGTCAAAAGTTTTGACCCCATGAAGGATGACTTCAAACACATTGATATAGCTAGCTTCAGAATAAATTACACATTCATGGAAAATTAAAAATCTATGTGCAGAAGACTTAAATGTATTTTTTAAAAATTCAGCAATTCATCTTGTAACTTCTTTCTCCAGCATCATTCCAAGTCTGACAGCCATTCTGCCAAAAAGCTTAATATTTAAAATGATTCTGTGAGGCACCTAGAGCAGTCGAATTCACAAAGACAGAGCAGAGTGGCCGTCCCAGGGGAAGGGGGAGGAGAAACAGGGAGTTACTGGAGATGGATGGCGGTGTTATTGCATGGCACACATCTCAGGATGTTTGTAGGGACAAAGAAAGCAACTAATATTATGGAATATAATCAACATCAACAGTGACACCGAGGAACAATAACCATAAATACAGAAGAAAAAAAACCCACTTTTCCAAAATGGCCCCTACTACCATTAATTCATATCAAACTCTGTTTAAGAGGGTCGGTCAGTGGGTTACATTGGAGAGATGCCATTGCTGAGAGACATAAGAGAAAGTGGGCACATTTAATCTGAAAAAAATAGCTTGTCGCTTAAAAGGTGACTGGGTGATGTCTTACCTTAATCACTGTTTAAATTTTTTCTTACTGTCAGGAATCGCTTAAACATTTCCATGTCTAGGCGTCTATAGATCCTACGGCAAAATCAGTAACCTCCATGAACCATCTCAAATAGTGGCAATTCCAATCTGGCTTCTAAGCGCATTTCCTCACCCCCCAGCCAGCACCTGGCTCGCTCCCAGCCATTTTTCTAGGTCAGACACTTTCAGGCTTCCCCTTCTCCATTCCCTGAATGCTGCTCTTGGAGTTTTCCAAACAATCCTGTTTCCCTATCAGCGTTTATCCAGCTAAGACCTGTGGGTCTTTCCAACAAGCCTGGAAGCTGTTGGAAGGCTACAATTGTGTTTGTTCAATTGTAACCCAGTCCCTAATTACAGTGTTCAGCTCGCAGGACACATAATACAGGTGTGTTGAATGAATTGATCAATCAATGAAGAATTAAATGAATGGCACATGCTTTTCAAGCTTGTGAAAAGGACTGCATTTCAAGAGCTAGGCTCAACCCCAAAGACCATCTGATGGAATGAAGCATGACAAGCCACTGTGGCAATGACGCGGACCAAGCCAGAGCACCACGAGGGATGAGAGGCAACTTAGGCCAGCACCTCACGGGAAGATACTACACTTCCCACCTGGTGCTTCCCAGAAAGCACCTTCCATCCCATTAGGTTGTGGTAACTGTCACATTCAGAATACAATTTCTGAAGGATCTGTAGCCGACAAGTTACTTCTGAAAAATATTTTTCACAGAACTCATTCATTATGCGTATATTTACACACACTTATCAACCAGACCAAAAAAGTTGTTTTAATGTATTTAAACTTTTCCAATAGATGTAAGAAAAAACACAGAAGCATTTCAAGGGCAAACTAAGCTTTATTAGTAGCCTCAGTAGTTACTAGTGAGCCTCAGTGCGGTCCAGACCCTCCTATCTTCCTCGCCTGGCATTCCCATTATGGGAGAGAAGCCTCTGGTGCCCGCCGCAGCCCTGGGAGATGAAGTACGTGGTGGGGACGGCGGGTTTCAGAGAAAAGGGGGCCATGGCCAAGCCCTACTCCTTCCACAGGAAAACTGTGGTTTACTCTCCACCACCAACCAAGCGACCCTGACTGCAGTCCACAGGGGAAACGCAGATCCCCAAGTGATCACTGAGTGTTATAAACACTAAATAAATAAAGATACTACATCTGCTCCTGTTCGTGGTTCCTAAACTGGGAGAAATTTGCCCTCCTGACTTCTAACATTTTGAAAATCCTGGAAAAGATAGAACTACACCAGAAAGAAGTGGAAGAAGAAAAAAATCCCTAGGAGCAAAGGGCAAGTCAAACTTTAGCTAGCTCCTCCCTCCTCCACAAGCACATGTGACAGAACAGAAACGGCATTTCACTTAACAGCACATGGTTCAACACTCATTGCTATGCCAGGGCCTCAATGGCACAAATGCCTTCTTTGCCGACAAAGCATCTTCTCTTCCCAGTCGGAGCCTATGGCCTGGGAGGAAAGGGCTTATGGAATTCTGTCTTTGTGTTGCCAGCACCCAGCCAAGTCCCCTTCAGGAAGAAGGACTAACCTGGTATTGAGGGTGATGAAAAATCACCTGGAGGCAGGAGGCATGGGGCGAAGAAGAGACTGCCAAGCAGCCAGCTTATTTCATTTATGCTTTTTCAACCAGGAGAAGGTTTTGCACCTACTATGAAATAAATTGATAAAGTTAGGAATTGCTCATTGTATTTACTTATTATTCATTGTGTCTCCTGGTCCTGAGGGTTGACTGAGCTCCGCTAGCCACTTCTTGCTTGGGGTCTTTCATGCAATTACAGTCAGACAGCAGCTGGAGCGGGAGTCGCACGGAGGTTCGAAAGGGCTGGCTGTCCAGGATGGCTACTTCACTGGGCTGGCAGTTGATGTTCTCTGTTGGCTGGGAGTTCACACCTGGGAGTGACTGCATATTTTCAAGCTGTACAATGTGGGTGACCTAGGCGACACATGCTTCTCCAAGAAGGCAGCTGGATCCTGATAGTGTCCCAAGAGGGAGCATTCCAAGGGACCCAGGTAGAGAAGCAGTAAGATGGTTATGATCTAGCTTTGAAACTCATAGCATCCCTTCGGCTGCAGCCCAGATCCAAGATAGGGCCCACCCAGGAGTGCGAAGAAAGGAGGCCAGTCTCCTGGGTCCAGGCACCTTTAGAGAAGAGAAAAATATCTAAATATCCCCAACATCACAGTGTCCTTTACATACACTATTTCATCCCCAGATGCCCTGAGAGGTGAGTATAAGCGCCCTTAAAAGGCTCCCGAGCCCTAGCCAGTACAGCTCAGTGGATTGAGCATGGGCCTGTGAACCAAAGGGTTGCTGGTTCAATTCCCAGTCAGGGCACATGCCTGGGTTGTGGGCCAGGTCCCCAGCAGGGGGTGCATAAGACGCAATCGCACATTGATGTTTCTCTCCCTCTCTTTCTCCCTCCCTTCCCCTCTCTGTCTAAAAATAAATAAATAAACTCATTTCTTTAAAAAGGCTCTTAAAAGAAAGGTGGCACCAAGGTTGCTATCTGAAGTCCCTCGTGATAATGAAGGGACTATGTTTTAAATGTGTAAACATTTAAGTGCTATCATTCCTCTCCCAAAGGCCCTGCAGACAGGGTGTATACTTGCATTTTTGTTAGAGTGGGTTCGAAAGGCTTTGCCCCCTTTCCCACCCTAATAGGTGGATAGCCATATAACTCTCAACCGTTTTTATCACACTGCTGATAACTTTCTCTGCCCACAGGGCAATAACTTTCCACCCTGTAACCCAATCAATCTGCTATCTGCTAGGCTCACTCTCCACCCTACCTTTCTCCTCACTCTCACAGGTATCAGATTGTTTTTTATTGTCTATCACCACTTTTTTTAAAGTTTCAGACAATTTAAGCCTGCTGCATCTTCAACGCTGTAAGTTTAATTTTGATTAAAAAAGAAAAGCAAGTGTGTACGTTTTTGTTCTCACGTAGTAGAAGCCTGAGAGTTTAGTTTTAGGAACTTGTGTCATAGTACACCTCGTTTGTCCCCTTATGCCTCACCACTGCAGCCCTAGGTGTTTTGTATAATGCATGAGTGAGCCCCAATTAGAAACAGGAATGTATTTGCAGTAACTATTTATTACGTTGTTCGGAGCATACGGCTTTAAATTTGCCCGCTGTAGCTTGAAGCTTTGCACAAACTGCTGGTTTGCTGACTGCCTCTCTGGCAGCAACACACACAGAAAATAGATTGCTAAAGGTTTTTTCTCCCTCCTCCCCCTCTCCTTCTCTCCTTTTTCTACTTTTTTTTTAAACCAGTCGTGAACATTTTTTAATCTTGTGGCATTTTTAATCAACACGTATTTCCTTCCAGGACCTATGATCCTCTATTGATTCCCATTAAAATGCTTTTCTTTTCTTTGCCCCCTCTGCTGATCGAATTTCAGATCAGCCACAGGATATGCAACTAACCTTCCGGCACTACTGAACCCAACCGAGCGAGGGTGATCAAAAGGCTTGATGCATTCATTAAACATTCCCATAGCCCGGGCAGGAGCTCTCTCTAATGGAACATATCTCTTTGCATGGCAATTTTTTCCCCTTTTTTGTCTTTACCCCCACCTCCAAAAAATGTTTTTTGCCTTTGATCGCTAGGGAAGGGGGCGAGAACAGGAGAACAAAAGAGACCTATCTTTTTCCCCCCGGGCTGACGTCAGTTTGATTTTACTGACAACTATTCGAGCGTGTGTAGCAGTTGGAAGCGGCCCCTCGACCGCCCCCGCCCCCCACACCTTCCACTTAAGGGAGAAAACAAGACTTTTAGCTGCTCCGGAGACGCGCCCTGAAAATGGCCTGCTCGCGCTCTGAGCTCGATGCCCTCCCGCCCGCTTGGCAAAGGGCATTCAAGGCTTGTTTGTGTGGCGCGATCTTTACTGGGGCGGAAAACACGCGGCGGGGGAGGAGCGGGAACAGGCGCAGGCCGGGCCGGGAGAGCCAGGAATGTTCCTTCCCGACCGCGGGGAGAGGGCACGGGCGGGGGAACAAGTCCCTGCCGGGGCGGGTCGCGCGGGGCCCGGGGACCCGGCGGCTGCGGGCGGGGCAGCGGCGCGAGAGTTCCGGGCGCTCAGAGCAGGGGAGCAGCGACCCGCCAACCCCGCGGGCGCGCGTGCGCGGCACGGCCCCCACGCCCCGGGCCGCGGCGGCCTCGGCGGCGCCAGCTCCAGGCTCGGCGAGCGCGGCTACGGGCGAGCGGTAAAACCCGGGCCGGAGCCGGGCGCGGACCGGGTCGGGGCGGCGCGCAAACCCCGAGAAAAGCTGGAGCAGCCCCGCCGGCTCCGAGGGCGCGCGCCCCGGGAGGGCCTGCTCCGGGATCTCGCGCCCGGCTGCGGCGAGGTGTGTTGGTAGCCAGGCCCGTGCGAAATTCCCCGTCGGGCCTCGGGGGAAGTGCGTCCAGTGAGGGCGCAGCCTGTTCTGCAGTTACCAGGAACCTGAACATCTTTAACCGACCCACACCATTTCTGGAAAAGTCATATTTTCCAAGCTTTCGTGAAATAGTTAGTACTTCTCTTCTAAATCTGGAGAGGAATGTGCATCCATTTCAGGGGAGAAAGAAAGATGTGAAAAGTGGACTGGCTCCGGGGATTATGGGTGACAGGGTTGGACCTGTGCCTGGTGTCCATCCATGCTCCCTTCCCTTGAGCACACCTGCGACGTTCATCAAGAGAGATGGGTGCTCACGATCCACGAGGTACCGCGGCTCATTCCACCCGAATCAAAAGGTGAATTTCAAAAAGGACCTTACCCCAGGATCTTGACTTTTCTGAAGGGAAAACATGCATTAAATAAAAGTCAACCCCTGTTGGCCCACCATGTTATTCACGTGGCACCTCGCACCTACCTGCACTTCAGCATTTGTCACACTGAAGTTAGGCGGTTACCTTCCTGTCTCTCCAAGCGCCGGAGATTCCTTGAGATTGGATACCAAGGCTTGGTCTTGAATTCTGCCCCAGCACCTGTATTCAGAGGACACCATAGGCTCCGAATAAATGTTTTCCTCTTAAAGTGCTGTGAAGGACGGAGGAAAGAACAATTAAACTTGGCTAAGGGAAAGGATCAGAGAAGGCTTCCTGAAGGAGCAGGCTTTTGAGCTGGATTCTGAAGACAGCCAGAGTTGGTGGTAAAGGCCCTCCCAGGTTGAAAGAACTTGAGCAAAGGGGGGACTGTGCAGTGGGGTGGGAACTGGAGGGTCTGAGAAGCAGGTACTCAGGGGCATAGAAAAGGGAGGTAGGGGGCAGGTGTGGAAGGTGGTGAGTGCCTTGCCATTCGGGTAGCAGCCAGGAAATGGACAAAACCATTCTATCTAATGGTCTCAAATATGAGCATGCAAACATAAAATAAGACAAGGAATATGGAATGAATATACCAAGAGTCAAAAGAAAAAAACAAGGAGGGCAGTTTACTAGGGAATTTCAGAAAAATTGTACGAAACCAAAAAAAAAAAAAAAAATGCCAAGGAAAACCCCTGGGAACATAAACATTTAATAGCACTTGAGTGTTTATTGGCAGGCAGGGTGGGGGTGGGGTCTCTGGAAAAGGGAAAGGAAAGAGGTAATGATGGAACTAATGTTCTGATTAAAGATCTTTGACCATTACAGTGTTTCTCGTCTGCGAAGGCATGAATAGAATGGATTATAGAAACTAGGAAAAGATAGACATCACTATTAAGAAAGACAGGGAACTCGAAACAAGAAAACAGTGATATGTTGAAAACAAAACAGATGTTCATCAGTAAGGGACTCTAACGTGTCACACAGCCAATAGAATATTATGCAGCTGTTAAAAATGAAGTGCATTTATTGGAAAGATGTTCACAGTGTACTGTTATGTGAAGAAGCAAATTCTAAGCCAGCATGTCTGGAAGGACCTATCCAGAATGCTAGCAGTGGTTCTCTCTAGATGTCCTGATTATTAGTCACTGTTACACTCCACTTCAAACCTGTAAGTACTGTCTGAATTGTACCGATGAGAAATTATTACCTTTCTCATTAGAAAATTAACACATGATTTTTTTTTAGTTTTATCTTTTCAAAATGTATGTGGTCGTTTCTTTCTAACACCAGAGTGAGGCCTGTGGCACTGGCAGTCCTCAGGGCAGGCAGGAAGAAGGCAGTCTCTGACTCTAGCCAACCTGAGGGCTGCACACGGTGCCACTTTTTTAATTCCCTGTGACTTCTGGCCCGAGCCTTTTCTGGGCTCAATGACGTCATCTATGAAATGAAGGTGATTGTATCTGACAGGGCTGCCCTGAGTACTGGAGGTGATACCTGTAAAACACTGAGCACTTCTTAGCAGACCCTGCCTCTGCCACGGTGGTGGTCATCGCGCTTCCTACAGACAATCCTTCTCCCCCTCCCAGATGGTAGGACAGCACGTCCTCAGCCATTTGGAGTTGGACAGGCTCTGGCCTGTTCACAAAATGAACAGAAAAACCACGGGTCACCAGTGAGCATTTTCTCCATCTGCTGTGACAACCAACAGTTCCCGGGTTGTGGCTGCCCTGCCTGCCTGAATCCCAGAGTGAGGACAGACAGCCTCCGGTGCCTCTCCACAGACATGGAGCGGGAGTCAGAGGGGAACCCTTGTTGTGGCAAGCCACTAAGATTTGGGGGCTGCTTGTCACCAGGCCTAATTAAATTCATGCTGGCTGACATAGCCACTCACTCGTTTTGTGACCTTAGGAAAGATACTTGGTTTCTGCAGGTTGCCATGTCCTTCCCCATGGAATGTAAACGCTAATCTTCCCACTCCATAGGCTGGTGGAGAAAACAAGTGAATGTCTAGCGTGCTTGGCCCTGTACCTGGCCCTGCTAAGTACATGTGAAGTGAGAGGGACTATTATCACCTCACCGTACACAATTACTTTCCCCTCTTGTACATGGGGGCGGCCATCCATGCGGAGAGGCTCAGCTGATGCTTGCAAGTGGTCTTTCTACCATTGGGTGCAACTAAAGATACACATGAATGAGAAATGCCAGAGTCAACGTGGGTAAGAAAATTCACTCAAATATTATTGATAACCTCCTTTTCATCCCTGGAAGAAATGCCAAATGGTAAGTTCTAGTAGAGTCAGCAGCAACATGGCCAGTAGGTCACGACAGCCAAGAGTGTCGTCAGTGCGAGGGGGTGGGGGAATTAAGAACACTGAGAGGTTCCAGTGATCCTCAGTGGAGGGTGTTAAGAATAGTGACCACTAATTTCTTCTAGAATAAAACTGGTTTCTTACCCTCTCGGAGTCTGAAAAACACAGTGCCTCTGACCTGAGACAGAAGGAGGTGTGTGTCAGTGGTTTGGTGCTACGTGTGCTTGCCTGCTTCGACTGGGGAGTGAGGACGGTGGACACACTCTGATGTGGGGGACACAGGGGAGCTCTGTTTCAGTCGCTATGTAATCAGCAAGACTCACAACCCTGACAGAAAACAAACAGCCTCTGGAGGTGTTTGGGCCCAAGACCAGACGCCTGGAGGACCAGAAGGAGTGTGAAGAGGGGCTCTGCTCCACAGAGGGGCTCAGCAAGGGCTATCGTTGCACCTCTCAGTTTGGAAAGGGATGGAAGGCCAGCGGAATTCTCAGGCTACACACAATGGGGCCCCCATTAGCCGGATTTCAGTTACTTCAGGCTAATGGGAGACGCAGCCCTCAGGACACCCCTCACCACCTCTGAGAAAGAGTGGTGTGCAACAGTAACAGGAATTAGTAGTGAACAGTCCTACCTTTGCATTTGCAGGGTTCTCTATAGTTAACCACCAAGTGTTTTCCATATATACTCATTCCATCCTTACAGTGGAAGGATCAGCCAAGCAAGAGAGAAATTTTGTGCCTACTGAACCTCTACTCAACTAACTGAAAGTCGTAGTAAAGTCTTTCTCCACCAACACAGAAGGTGGCGGCAGTGGTGGAGAAAAGGCCGGGTCTTAGTTCTGGGACCTGGCAGCCCATCGGAAATGACGATCACGGAGCAGTCAGCACACGGTTTAGCCTTAACAGAGGCACTTGACTTTGATTTCCATCACAACCAACAAGCAGCGGCCTCTCCTTGTCTAACACCATTACACTGACCCACGCATGAACGACCACACCCTTGGGTGCCTCCTGCCTCCTAGCTCTGCACACAGCCCGCACCCTCTGCACTGACAGCCAGCTAATCTTCCTAAGCATCCCTTTCATCAATCACATCACTCGCTCAGGCAAAAACCTCTAGTGCCTGTGTACAAGCTCCTAGGCCCGTGAGAGCAGGCCCGCTGTGGCTGGCCCCACTCTAGCAACTGCATGATTTAGTCAGAAGCCCATTCGCACGTTGCTTCCACCGCAGCCGAAGTGCCCTTCCTTCTCCCTGCCACAAATGAAGATTCTACACACACGGCAGCAGACAATCACATCCTCCGTGAAAACGTCATCGACGTCTCCAGCCTACAAGTCTTCCACATCCCTGATTTACAGTAGATTTTTTACAGGTCAGCACAGTCATCTTCAAAGCAGGTACCCTATTCCTCTGGGACTGGCCCTTTCCAAAGGGCCAGGAACATGCATATTTTGAAGGAAAGCAACATGCAGACCCTCATATTCAACACCCGCTTTCATTCAACACCGTGCCGCCTTTCACAGGGGCTCTTCCCTTACTTTGCAAAAGAAAGGGGGGGGGGTGCTCACTCTCATTCCCAGCCTTATTGGGGTGCATTGCTCCTGGGTTTTAAAAACCCCTCGTGGGCACCAAATACAGGGAAAACTGAAAATCTTGGTGTAAGTGCCAGGGAGGCAATGAACGCTAAGGACCATGTATTAGTCTGCTCCAGTTGTAACATAGTCCCACAAACAAGCGGCTCACACGACAGACACGTATTGTCTCGAGGTTCTGGAGGCGAGACAGCCAACATCAGGGCGGGGCAGGGCTCCTTGAGGCCTAGCGGGAGAGTCTGTCCCAGGGCTCTGTCTTTGGCTGGTAAGTGGCTGTCTTCTCCCACCGTCTTCACATGCTCTTCCCTCTGTGCACGTCTGTCTCAGCGTCCAGTGTCCCTCTCTTAATAAGGATACTAGTCACAGAGGGTTAGCGTCCACCCTAATGACCTCATCTGAGCTAATTACATCTGCAGTGACCTAATTTTAAAATAAGGGCACATTTTGGGGTACTGAGGGTTAGGACTTCACTATTTGAGTTTGGAGGGGGTACAACTTGACCCATAACAGATGGGGTGACAAATCCTTTGCAGGTCAGGTGGTTTTCAATACCTCGCTTTCAATGAAATTGAAAGAGGAAAGGAACACGGTCGCTGTTAACTGATGGCTTATTAAAACTCATATTTGATTAGGGATTAACATGTGATTTGAGGCAGATAAAGTCAGAAGGAGTTCCCAAGATTGAAGTACATTTCTATAACAAAATGTTTTTCATTCCCATCTCCTTGTTTATAAAAACAAGGATTCTTCATCTCTAAAAAATGGAAAATACAACTAGAATGGATGCTAAACACTTTGTCATTCGAGCCATAAATAATATTTATCCACAATAATATAATATAATGTTTGGAAAGGGGATAGCATCATCTGTCTTATTATGAAATGGAAGCTTCCAATAAAACTTTTTTTTCTTAGCATTGATCAAAATAGTCTATTCATTTAGGTTGTTTCAATCAGCTGTGTGCTACTAGTAATGATAACGCAATCTAAAAAACACTTAAAGCCGAGGGTCACTGGGATTTTAAAGTGTATACATTTTAATTTTTTTACATATGTCTGATACATAAAAGTATGATGGATACTCAGTAGAGGATGTTCAGTCATAAATATCTTACATTAGCATAAAATTCTGAAGTGGAAGAAGAGGGGAATAAAATTTCAAAGAGAAAACAGAAAAATACACAAATTTTGCCCGCTAAAGACAATCTTGTTTGTGTATTTCTTAAATGGATGATGGTAACAGACTGTTACAGGACTTGGATTCCATTTATGTGCATTTAAACCAGTGATGCAACAGTTTTATTTTGAAATGTCAATGTTTACAATATGCTAGCAACTACATTTTTTGCAACTATTTAAATTCATGATAAAATTATGAATATTAACTTTTAAAGGACCCTAAACTATTTAGGGTCTTTTATGTGTCTTTTGCAGCTCACTGTTAATCCAGGGAAACTGTCCGAGCTTGGGTCTTGCCTAGTGTGGTCACAGTTTCCACTCGCAGAAGGAACCAGGGAGTTGGATACACACTGGCAATCTTGGACTCCTTTCCGAGAGACAGCACGGTGGCGTGAAAAGTGCGCAGTCTTAAAGCACAGTGAGATACCGCTTCACACCCGTTAGGATGGCACTTACCAGGAAGGAATGAAGGAAGGGAGGGAGGGAGGAAGGAAGGAAGGGAGGGAGGGAGGAAGGAAGGGAGAGAGGGAGGGAGGGAGGAAGGAAGGAAATGAAAGAAAAGGAATGTTGGCAAGGATGTGGAGGAATCAGAACCCTGTGCAAGGCTGTTGGGAATGTAAAATGGTGCAACTACTGTGGAAAATGGCATGGCAGTTCTTCAAAAAATTAAAATAGAATTACCATATGATCCAGTGATTCCACTTCGGGGTGTGCAACCCAAAGAATGGAAAGCGGGGATTCAAACATATTTTCACAGCAATGTTCGGAGCATGACAAAATGTAGTATGCTCACACAACAGAGTGCTTTTCAGCATTGAAAAAGAAGGACATTCTGATGCATGCTACAGCATGGATGTGCCTTGAAGACATTATACAAAGTGAAATAAGCCAGATACGAAAAGACAGACACTATGTGGTCCACTTACACGAGGTCCCTAGAGCAGTCAGACTCATAGAGACAGAGAATAGACAGGTGGCTGCCGGGGCTGGAGGGAAGGAGAATGGGGGGTTAGTGTTTCACATTATTGTCACGTGTAATGTTAATAGTATTGTTATATTTTTTTGTTTCAGAGTTTTAGTTCTACAAGAAGAAAAATGTTCTAGTGATGAATGGTGATGACGGTGATACAACAATATGAATGTAATTAATGCCACTGACCTGTGCACTTAAAAATGGCTGAAATGGCCGAAATGGCCCTGGCTGGTATCACTCAGTGGATTTAGCACTGGCCTGCAAACCAAAGGGTCGCCAGTTCGATTCCCAGTCAGGGCACGTGCCTGGGTTGAGGGCCGGGTCCCCAGTAGGGGGCATGCAGGAGGCAGCCACACATCTGTGTTTCTCTCCCTCCCTTTTTAAAAATGGCTAAAATGATAAATTGATATATATTTATGTATGTATATTTTACCACATTTTTTAATCCTCACCAGAGGATATTGACTTTTATTAAACTTTTATAAAAGTTTATTGACTTTTTAGAGAAAGAGAGAGAGGGAAGGAGGGGGAGAGAGAGACAGAGAGAGAGAGAAACATAGATGTGAGAGAGAAACACTGATTGCTTGCCCCACCCCCACCCGACCCCCACCCCATGTACACACACCCCTGCTGGGGATCAGCCACAACCTAGGTATGTGCTCTGACCAGGAATTGAACGCACAACCTTTTGGTGCATAGAATGACTCTCCAATGAACTGAGCCACCTGGCCAGAGTTTACTTTTTTTTTAAGAACACAGTCTTTGGACTCAGATCTGCTAGTACGTGACCTTGAACAGTTTGCTTAAACTTCCTGAGTCTCAGAAAGGAACTAAAAATGCTTAATGGGGAGGATTGTAGGATTGTTATGAGACCTGAAACATAAACCGATCCAGAGTGGATGCTGGAGTGTGCACCCAGATCCCTCTTCGGGACTGAGGTACCGTAGCCCCAGCTGCTGCGCTGTTGACTGCTGGTGGCCCAGGGCTAGACACATCTTCAGGCATCAGCCAGCCCCAAAGGGAGCGGCCTCACCCAGCTTTGTAACCCCTCTTGGGAGGCAGCAACTGGTTGATGCCCAGTTGATGCCCCAGCTGAGAAAACTCTGAAGGGTCATCCAACCCCATCGCCTCCAGCAGGGTCAGTGGCGGTAACATCCCTCCGCCTCTTTCCAGTCCTGTTTCTCTCCCGTTCTCACGGCCATGAGAGAGTAAGTTCCCTGCATGTGGATGTCCATCCCAGAGTCTGTCCCCAGGTAACTCTCCCCTGCTTAAAATTCCCCAAGAGCTTTCCATTGTCCTCAGAATGAAACCTGAAATGCTTATCATTTCCTGCAAGGCCCACCACGCCTTAATCATTTGCCTTTCTTCTCTTCTGCCCCTCCTCCTCTCTCATCCCATCCCATCCATACTGGACCTTGGACACTAGTCCTGCTGGCTGGCCGCAGCTCCCTCCATCCCTCAAGGTCATATCTTCCAAGGGGCCTGCCCTAAAACATCCCCTGCATACACTCAAATCCTCTCCATTCCTTCACCCTGCTTTGCTGTTCTCCATAGCATTTACCTTTGACATGATATTAGACACTCACTTGCTTATAAACACTAGAATGAAGGTTCCCCAAAGGCAGGGCCTTTTCTGTCCCTGTGGCCTTGGTATTCCCAGCAACTGAAATGCCTGGCACATAATAGGCACTCAAGAAACATTTGTGGAAAGAATTCATGAGTTAGATATGATGTCCACTGAACACGTAGCTCAGTGCACGGCGCAAGTCGGGGGCTCAGCAGACGGTGCCTATTATTATTTTATTGTATTTCCTGTCTGCCCAGCTCAGACAGTGAATGTCAGACAGGGCCCTTCTTTCGTGTACCTTTTATAGTGCTAGGCACAAAATCACTCAGTAAATAAATACTTTTTAATTGGATTTGACTTGTTCTAAAGCCAATGGTGAGGTAGACTGATTATTTGTGTCCAAGCTGGCTGGCTGGTTCTACTTCATTTGAATGGCCAAGATTCTATCACATCACATCAGGTCTCTATTAAAATTAATTATAGTCAGACTCCATCCGTCACCATCCCAGGGAGAGGAGAGGATTCCCGTGAAAATCCTCCTGGCCACTCTTGGCGACAGAGGGTCACTCTGAGGCCCATTGTGGTATTTCTTCACTCTAATCATCAAATATTGTAAATATTATGCAATAATCTTTTAGAAACCACTAAAATGGAGGTAATAGATGTGATCTCTACCCCCAAATCACTTAAAATCCAAACTTGTCAGAGAAGAAGAGAGCAGCAAGTCCCCACTCTTTTTCACCTGTTCTCTCACCTGTTCTCATCACCCCAGACAATTTCCCCTTTCTTCTGCTCCGCCCCCTCGAGGCCTGACAGGAACACCAGACCTGGCACCCCTTCCTGCTCAACATCCCATGTTCTTGGCTGCATGATGGCAGTGCGTTGTATGAAGTGCATGGCCCGCGGTATCTCCTGCTTTGCCGTATTCGGGGAGCAGTGAATAGATATACATACATTTTTAAAATGCTGTTTCCTAACTATACAGTTATCAAGTATCTCTGTGCAGTGAACAAGCCTTCAGAATGCTGCATAGAAATGGGTGATAATTCTTTGCTCTCTTTCCCTTTTTTGCAGATGCAGTAAAAACTAAGGGAAACCACAGCCCCGCCACTGGGAGTGCACAGCCAGGCAGGGAAGGGTGGCCCCAGCTGCGTGCCAGGCTCAGTGAGGGGGAAACCCACACTCTTTAATAATGTAGTCCACACAATGCTTTGAGGAAAGTGCTAGTATCCTCAATTTACAGCTGAGGCAAGAGGTTAGAAAGATTAAGTCATGTTTGTTGGGTCACCCTGATGGTAAGCAGTAAACCAAGATTTGAACTTAACTTTCTTTTACTCCAAAGTGTCTTCTAAGACTGTGCACTCTTGGGCTAGTTACTTACTTCCTTGCACCCAAACTAGGTTCTCTTCCTTAATAGCTCCTATTCTACCATGATCCTATTTAAAAAAAAAAAACAAAACAAACAAAACAAACAAAACCCTATGAAATGTCCTAACAGGTTAAAAGTGTTATAAAGCTACAGAAATCAAAACAGAATGGTGAGCGGTGAAACAGCAGAGTTCAGAAACCAGCTAAGGTATATGATGAAGGAATCATTTCAAATCATCTCGAATGAAAGAGAAATGGATTAGTCTATCAATGGTATTGGGAAACCTAGCTGGTAAAACAATTAGTAGGTGTCCAATAAGTGTGATTTCTGCATTGTGCAATTCCAGGAGCTGATACTTGCCATCCAGCTCCCCCACTGACTGCTGGGAAGGACTCGGGATAACTTTCTGAGTTCCGGACTTTGAGTCCTGGGTCTATACAGAACTCTGGTCTTAACTCCTCACAGTCTCTTACAATACTTTCGATTTGCGAAGTGTTTTCACTGCCCCTTAGTGCAGGGCAGGGGTTATTATTCCCACTCTTTCTATAAGGACATGGAAACTCACCGAGATTAAGTTCACAGCTGGCATGCCTTGTGAAACTTAAACACCTGGGCATCCTGATTCCTGGTGTGACTCTCTCACTATCAGACTCTATACATAGCCTCTCCCCAGCCCTGCCCTCGTATTCACACCCACAAGTTCAGACAGTGGAAAACAAACAGCATCATGACATTCCCACAAAGCCATGTTAATTTCTCTGTATCCACAGTCAGCCTCTGTCTATAGCACACATACTTTACATAATTGCAATCATAGTTTAATTATAATTTAGTGGCCCACTTTTCCACTTCATATTGTAAGGGCTTTTTACAGTTTTGTAGTAAATGACTGATGGACATCCTTACTGTCTCTTAAGTGGTCCCCTTCCTTAAGGTCATCTATGCAAATCTCCATCTCTAACCCAACTGCTTTTAAATGAATTTCTTTCACATGAGTGAGTGCGTGCAATTGTGTTCCTCTTTCCAGGAAGCCAGTTATCTCCCTTCCCCCGACAAGGAGTCTCGTTTCTTTTCCCAAGTCATGGGTAACTTTACATGTTGAGTTGGGTTTGCTCCACTCTCCCAGTTTCTTGGTAGGGGGGTGGGCGGTGGTGAACACCCAGCTCTTCTGCAGACCTTTGCCGGGGTGAGAGCAGCAGAAGGGGCGTCTGGGACCTTTTCCTCAGAGCTTATGACCATTGCATGCCTGTTGAGGATTCACTCCTCGCTCCTTTTTTTAACCTGTGGCTTCTCAATTTAGCTTGCCCAGGACAGTCATCACTAAAATCTTGACTCACCCCCATGGTTTCCTCCCTGGCCAGGGAGAATTTGCAACCTGAAAATTTTCATCAGTTTTGTAGACCGTATGATGCACGGGACAGCAGACTCTGCTTAGAGCATCGAACACGTCATTGTTTTCAGTCACCCGCACCATGTTTAAAACGAGACACATTTTACATGCTTACTGTTCTGTTCTCTCCATTCAGGAGACGTGACTGGCTTCATGGAAATACACCCCGACTTGACTGTCCTCTGTTTGGAAAGAAGTATATAAAGAGAGACATGGAAAAGATACATTTGTGATCAGTGCCTGTCCTAATGCTCCATAATGTCAAATGCAGTCTACTTAAAATAAGGAGTTATGAGGTCTTTAAAAGGCAGCATTCAGATAGGCTGTCAGCAGACCCCGGTTGGATGTCTGTGCACAGCCCTCTCAGTCTCTGCGGGAAGCACACGGCGTCTGCTCCCAACAAGCTCGTTCTCTGCACCAAGCAGTCTGGCAGACACACACACTGGCAGAATCTGCCAAAAGAGGTGATACAATAAGAGGGTTGTAATATTTTTTAATTTTATTTTTCAATTACAGTTTACATTCAGTATTATTCTGTATTAGTTTCAGGTGTACATCATATACTTTAGAAAGTGATTCCCCCCATTATTTCCAGTACCCACCTGGCACCACACATAGTAGTTACAATATCATTGACTATATTCAATATGCTGTACTTACATCCCTGTGACTACTTTATAACTACAATCTGTACTTTTCAATCCCTTCACCTCTTTTACCCTGTCCCCCAATACCCTCCCCTGTGGCAACCATCAGTCTCTTCTCTGTGTCCATGAGTCTGTTTCTATTTTGTTTGTTCATTTATTTTGTTCTTTAGATTCTACATGCAAGTGAAATCATATGGTAACGATCTTTCTCTGACTTATTTTACTTAGCACAATAGAGGGTTGTAATATTTTCATAAAAGGTTGCTTTTGATCAGAGTTTTAACTGTGAAGTTCTACCTAATTAAAATAGACAAAGCAAAGCTACAGAATAACAACATAATAATAACCAGAAGAGATGCTATTAAGACTTGGCTTTGTTTTCAGACCTCTAATTGTAAAATATTTGTGCAAGGGGAAGAGCAAGCCTCGTTTTTTTTTGAAGAACTTATTTTATCTATCAACAAAAGCAACAATTTTCTTTTTCACCATTAAGGAGCCTTTTTTGGGCAAAGAAGCCCTTGTTCCATTTTGGGAGCAAAGAAGGAAATTTTATGACTTAGTGCATCCCAGACTGATTGTAACTTTTCATGACTCAGCTCAGATGGGTTAGAAATGGCTAAACGTGTTTGAATGCTATGCTTTTGCGAGGCGCAGGCATAGCCAATGGCTGAGGGTTATAGACGTTGTGATTCAGTGGGGGAATAGCAGCCTCGGCCTGAGAAAAATGTAGTACCATAGTAACAAGCCAAATTGCTGGCATCGTCGGTAGTTGTGATTTCACTTTATTGATTGTCTCCTGTGAAACATGAGGCTCTTTATTTGAATCATTTGTATAGGTGTCATACTGGGTTAATTGCAAAGCAATTGGATTTAATAATAATATAACGATGTATCCATGTACATCGATTCCTCGAATTGTGAGATGTGAATTGCATTTGATCATGAGGTTTTGCTTCCCAATGCTATGAGATGAGCAAGTCCTAGGTTAATGGTGTAAATTTAAGCTTCCCGGAGTGAGCTTTAACTTACATGCCAGTTTGGATTGTTATTGCAAGTATTTTATAGGCCTGGAACATGGTCGGTTATAAACGGGATGCCCTTGAACTTGAATTGTTTTAAAAAGCATAGCTTTATGTTGAGTTAACAGCATGCCATTAAGATCAGCACCAATGTAAACACAGAGAATGAAGGCTTTCTGTTGGCCACACGTTTTGCAGATTTTCGTAGTTGCTGAAATTATTTCACTTTTAGCTACACTGGTTTGTCTTTGTTAGCCCACTGAGTCAGGAATGTAAGAATGGTCGTCAGAGTTGATAGAAATTCCCTAAAAAGCAAGGACACGTACTAATGACCAAGTTCATGATTTCATAACAATGGAAAAAAGAATGCATTATATATTTGCATAATTATTTTTATGATTAAAAAATGTGGATATTTCCCACTTTTCCAGTTGAAGGGTATTTCTTCCAAGAGGGACGAAGCAGGGGAAAAAAATAGATTTTATGGGAAAATTTCATATTCCTATGATAAAGAGAAACTAAATTTAAAAAATCAAGACAAATAGGAGTAGGAAAATTAAAAGATTGGGAGAAAGAAAAAAGGGAGGAGGTAAAGGAGGAAGAGAATGAGAACAGGGTAAGTTATAAAATGAGACTGAGTAATTGTTTGGCACAACACTGGCACTCAGTAGGCATTATGATCAAGCTAAAAAAATGTAGTGAAGCAAGTTGTAATGCATCCAAATCTACTCCCGAGACTGCTGTCTCTGATGCATCAACATAGAAGCGAAAACTATTCTTTTTTTAGGTCAAACTTTGGTATGTGAATTCACAATAAAATACTGTTTTCACAAGTTACATCTACACTATCATTTTAACTAGCACAATTGCTGTGCCATATTTTTAATATCGTTTGACTTCATGGTCAACTTCAAGAGGCCACTGGGAGAATCACTGACCCCTATAATTTATCCAAATGCAGAAGGCAAAATCGGTCACCTAGACCCAAATGCTTCTCATTTCCCTTCCGCTTTGGTGAGGCTGATTTTCTCACCAACTCGAAGACAATTTGTGGGGGTGATATTAAATAATAAACAAAACTAAATACACTTAATAGGTGTGTTTATCTATTAGTTCCCTCCAGTTTGATCTTTTTATGAGCACAGAGCAACACTACAGGTGGTTTTTCAATGTTTTCCAGAAACGTGTTTAAATGAACGTGTTAATGGCTGAGACTGAGGCCCCGTCTGAATGCTAATGGATTACATGACCATGCGTTCAGAGCTGCTCTGGGCTGCAGTTGACAGCTGAATCAACTGAAAGGAACAGCAGTGACAGGAGACGAGAAAAGAAGCTACTTTTATTTTTCTCAGATTTTTGTTTTAATTTGATGTGGATGTAGTGATAATACTGCAGACTTAAGAGGATGATAGAAATCTAAAAAATTCTGAAAAGGGAGGCTTAAGGAAGGCTTCGTATTTATGAATAAAGTTAAATGCATGGCATTTTCTAGTTTAATGAGGATAACAGGAATCGGTATTCTCTCATCATGCCTATAGTCCCATTTCTTTGGTCCTGCGATTTCACAATGTAGACGCCAAAGGTTAGATTTTCTTAATTAAAGCGAGACTCTTGTTAAGGGAAGGCCATTGGAACATAGGCGACTGGACGATGGAAAACGACGCGTGCCTGCTGCTCCTCCCACCCCATTCAGTGCTCCGATGAAGCACAGCTGCACGTGACTCATTGCTGAGCCAACTCCTATTTCACTTCCATACACTGGCTCACGTCCACACTGTCCGTATTTCAAACCGAACAGCGGGGCATCCACGCTAGCACTTATGACCACACCTGCAGGACCATGGTTACGCCTGAAACCGAAACTGGCTCAGCAGAGCTGCCCATCCATCCATCCAAATCGACCTCATTTTAGGGGCTCGTCTAAGTGCTTCTCCCTCCAGAAAACTCCTTTATTCTGATGCAGTGTGACTTTCCCTCTGAAACAATCATTTGAAATATTCTTTTATAGTTATGTTGATTTACATCTATTGAATGTGCCATATTTTGCCATATATAATGTGCACCCATGTTTTTGGCCCAGACTTTCGGGCCAAAAATTTGTTTTAATTTTGTATTTATTTACATTTAGAAACAAAACCAATGATCATATTCCAGGGTATTATTTTGCATATGGATATTGTTATTGCTTTCTAGAGTTACACTTTTAATGCATAAGCATAAATAAAAGAATTAAAAACATTTATATAGATATGGAATTTGCACTACTGATGTATAATGCACATCCTTATTTTTCCCTCAAAAATTTGGGCAAAAAGTGAGCATTTTACATGGCAAAATATGGTATGGTAACATTATAATATAATCTCATTCATACTATTTTTTTAATCCTCATCCAAAGATATACTTATTGATTTTACAGAAAGAAGAAGGGAGAGAGAGAGAAAGAGAAACATCAATGTGAGAAATACCCATTGGTTCCCGTACATGCCCTGATCGGGAATCAAACACACAACCTAGACATGCACATGGGGACTGAACTGCAGCCGGGGACTGAACTGCAGCCTTTTGGTGTATGGGATGACACTCCAACCAATGAAGCCATCCATCCAGGGCAATACTATTTTTTTACCATGTAAAATAAGGTATGCATCTGTTACTTTTACAAAAATGTAAAAGAGGAGTTATTTTAAAATATGCTCTCTATATGCCATATATATATATATACCACAGGTATATGCTACAGCATTAGAAAATGAAATGAACACCTATGCTTTCATGTTAGTATAAAGGTTTACCATTATTTAAAAACCATTTAACGCCCTGGCTGGTGTAGCTCAGTGGATTTACTGCGGGTTGGGAACCAGACGATCCCGGTTCAATTCCCGGTCAGGGCACATGCCTGGGTTGCAGGCCAGGTCCCCAGTGAGGGCCATGTGAGAGGCAACCATACATTGCTGTTTCTCTCCCTCACTTTCTCCCTCCCTTCTCCTCTCTCTAAAAAATAAATAAATAAAATCTTTAAAACAAAATAAATAAAAACCATTTAACATGGCATGCTATAGCGTCGGAGCTCTTAGTTTTCTAAGGCTGGTTATATTTACAAACTTCTTTGCCTCCTCCCTTGACCCTCCAAAAGAAACACATCTCTAATCAATTTATTTAAGCAATTATAAATGAAGGCACAGACTGGGATGACCTACGTAAAGAACCTCCGTGACAAGCCTTTAAAATGTCAAGCCAAATAAGAACATCATTATGACATCTATTAGCTGGTGACTCTATAGACACAATTATTTTACCTTATAATTGATGCCTTGTACCTACTTGTCTCCTTGTTTACTATCTCTGTGTTTTCTAATAGGATTACGCCACTTTGGAATTTGAAGGGATCAGATAGATGCCTCCCTTCCACTGCTGCTGCTATCTAGAATGTCTATTGACATTTTCCACAGCTGTTCATCTGGTCTTTGCTTTGATCAGATACAATGAGCATAACATTTTTAATATCGATGCTCACTCTATCAGAAAGTATGTTCTTAAAGTGAACCAAAATTTCATTCATTACCTCTAACTTCTACATGTATTTTCTGGAGGAATGAAAAAATAAAATTACACCCACGTTCCAATGGAAGCCCTTCACACATGTATAGCTTTTTCACTTTTCCACACAAGTATTCTCTTCTCCAAGTCAAGCAGGCTCAGTTCTTTCCATGGTTCTATGCATTTCAACTTCCTTCCCCTTCATTCATTCAATCCACTTTTACTGAGGATCGACTATGTTTAAAGCATTGCGCTGTTCATAAAATGGATCTCAGAGTCAAGACAGGGAAGACATTCATCACCCAATCACACTCAAGGATTGATAATTAAAAGTTCACGTAAGTGGTCTGAAGGAAAGAAACACCATTCTATGAAAGCACATGACACAGGAACCTGCCCTGACTTGCGGGTCCAGGCCAGGCTTTGCCGAGGAAGTGATGCTTGGGCTGGGACATGAAGACACAGTGGAATCAAGAGGGGAAAGGAGGACAAACAGAGCAATCAGAATGTTCCAGGACTCTGAAAAGAGACGGTGTCTGGCATGCTCAAAGAATTGAGAGACTACTGTGGCTGGAGACTGCGGCGTAGAAAGGTGAGAGGCAAAGTTGGAGAGTTCAGCAGAGAGAACACCACCAGGAGCCTTGCAGGCCTGGGTAGCATCTTTTAATTTTATCCTCAAAACAGCAGGAAAGTCGCTGAAGAGGGTGGGCGATTGTACACCTGGCCCCCCAATACTCTGGCCTCACTTGCTCCAGTTTTCCTCCCTGTGGGAGATTACGAATCCCTCCCTACTGAACTGGGAAGACGCTTTGTGACCCGCGCTGGCCAGTGAAACGTGGGCAGACACTTTAAAGCCGATCTGTGTGTGACGCTTTCTCTCCCGTCACGGTCATTGCTACCATGGCCAGCAATGTTCCACATAGAGGCTGCTGTATCAGCTTGCATTTCAAAGTGAAACCTCCATGAGGCAAAGCCACAGACAGGCTGTGAATGAGCAATAAGCTGCTGTGTTGAAAGCTAAAGAGATTTCTGGGTTGTTTGTTACTTCAGTATTACCTAACCTGTTCTGACAAATACAAAAGGTTTCATGGAGCCTGAGGAAACACGAACAAATTTGTGTTTTGAAAAGATGACTAATACTGTTCAGAAAGCAGATGGAAAAGAAAGCAAAGTAGACTCTAGAAAGCAAGTCAGACAGTTATTACATTAATCTGAGCAAGGGATGATGGTCAATTGGACAAGGGTGAACACAGAGATACAAAGATGTAGATGTATCCAAAAGCTATTTAAGAGGCAACATTTTCAGGGCTTGGTGATAGATTTGGATCCTTGGTGGGGGAGGGGAAGAGGCTGTGGTACCAGGGATGATGCCTGAGTTTCTGACTAGGCTTCTGACAGACACTGGTAACCTGTGATGAAATGGGTAAAACTAAATGAAGACAATCCTGGAGGGAAAGGATCATCAGGTTAGTTTGGATGTTGAATCTGAGGTGCCTCTGAGACAGTTGGGTGAGTGGAATGGGCAGCTGGCTACAGTTCTGGATCTCAAAGGAAAGGTCAGGTTAGAGATATAAGTTTGGGGATCACTATATATTGGGTTGGCCAAAAAGTTTGTTTGGTTTTTTCTGTAAGATGGCTTAGTAGCACTTAGTTGTCTAACAATTTTGTTAGATTGAATTGTGACAGCTGTCATATCAGTGCACATTTTTAAAAAACTTATCAAAATTGGTGAATTTTTGTGTAGCCATTTTAATATTGAAGATGGAAGAAAATAAGCACTGTTTTCAATTTATTATGTGTTATTATTTCAAGAAAGGTAAAAATGCAACTGAAACACAAAAAAATATTTGTGCAGTGTATGGAGAAGACGCTGTGACTGGCAAACGTGTCAAAAGTGGTTCACGAAGCTTTGTGCAGATTTCCTGATGGATAATGCTCCAAGGTCAGGTAAACCAGTTGAAGTTGATAGCGATCAAATTGAGACATTAATTGAGGATGATCAATGTTATACCATGCAGGAAATAGCTGACATATTCAAATATCCAAATCAATAGTTATTGGTGAAAATGAAAAAATGTGTCTTTTACAGAAAAACACATATGGACTTTTTGGCCAACCCAATAGATGACAACCACGGGTAGCAGTGAGTTTGCTAAGTAGAGAGTAAATAGCAAAAGTAGGATGTGAAAAGAGAGAAATTGAAGCTGACTGATTGACAGATAGGTTTTAGGAATTAAGTGTTGAAAAGCTCCAAAATGTCACATTTGGCTGACAAACTTATTCTTATTAAGAAGAACAAGATAGAGAAGAGGGAAGAGAAATTGGAGACTATGGTGCCTCAGAGGTCAAAAGAAAAAAAGTATTTTCTAAAAAGGAGTGACTAAATGTCAAGGTTGCTCAGAACTCAGAAAAGATGAGGACCTAAAAGGGTCCATGTGTTTAGCCACATAAAGGTCACCAGAGGCGTTTGCCAAAGCTGGTCATTACCAAATTGATAAGGAAGAAATCCAGCTCGTGTGGTGCCATGCACAGCCCTCCGGTGTCCCTGCTGCCTGTCACACAAGGACGAGAATGAAGCAAGACCTGGGTGCTTCATGCAGGGCCTCACCACGGCTCAACCTCAAGGACAAGTCCTGCGGACAGAAGTTCACACGCAGTTACTAACATGCCCCCTGTGTCTACACAGTAGCGGGCCCTGCCCCCCCCTTCTCCACCCTCTATAGAGGTTAAGGAAAAAATTATAGCTCCAAACCATGATAAAACCATTATTTAACATCATTTTATGGGTACTTAGGAAAACAGGATTAACTACAGATGCCACAATTTCATTATAAAACTAAACAAATTCAAAAAGTTTATCCACATTAAGTTAATTTAACTAAAAGAAAGTACCCAAAACCACATGCAATATAAGAAAAATAAGAAAACTTTCCACTAAATAAATATATATACTTACTTTTAAATTAGTTTTTTTTTTTCTGTTGCGGTGTCAGAGGGGATGAAGAATTCTTGCCTAGTCTTTTTTTTTTTAATTATTTATTTATTTTTAGAGAAGGGGAAGGGAGGGAGAAAGAGAAAGAAAGAAACATCCATGTGTGAGAGAAACATGGATCAGTTGCCTCTCACACATCTGCAACTAGGGACCTGGCCCGCAACCCAGGCATGTGCCTTGACCAGGAATGGAACCAGCATCTTTTCAGTTTGCAAATTGGTGCTCAATCCACTGAGCCACACCAGCCAGGGCATTGGTTTTCTTAAGTTCTGATTCAGATTGCTTTTACAGATAGATATTGCTGAAATGGGTATGGAGCATGGGTCCCCTGAGGGCAGGGAGCCATCTTCCCTCCCAAATCCTGCAGGCAGGGCAGGAAGGGAGCAGGGAACAGAGCAGAAAGTACAGCAGTTTGAGGTACATTACATAACAAAGGCAGGTTAACAGCCCATGCCTTCCTGAAAGGAAGATCTTAGGAAGCTGCAGAATTGTGTATGCGACTGTGAGAACATACAGTAACTCATGACGTAGAGGGGGTGAGGGCAGCTCATACAGCGCTTACATGACTTATGGAGGCGGATGCCCTCCCCGGATGCCTGTGCATGGGGACTCTTGCCTTCACTAACAGTGGCAGCCAGAGGAGGGTCAAATACACTGGGATGTTGACAAAAATGGCGGACACTAACGCACCATGGGAATAACCGGATGTTAGATCACACAAGAGGTTCTGAGCCGAACAATTAAAATTGGAGTAGGAGGTCTGAAAGGAGGCTGCCACAAGGTCAGGAGGTCTGCCTGGAAATCTGCCTGGAGAAGATGGCAGCAGAGCTGGCGGTGCAGCGCGGACCTGCCTGGCCAAGCACACAGAGAAGTGAGAGATGCTTGGAGCTGAACTGTGACCGGGAATGCTGAGCTGCAGATTCCTGCTTTTCTGAAAGATGGTACCTCTAAGTGGCATTTTCAGAAACTGGCCTGTTTTGGCAGAGGGAAGCAAGACTGTTCGATTTGGGATGTTTTTAAAGAAAGTGAGACTTAAGGGCAGAAATCTGCTATTATTCTATATCTGTATAACCTTTAAATAAAAAAACCCCTTTCCTTTTTCACCGAACTCTTGCCTTGGGAGTCACGCTTCTTGGCGGCAGGCAATCGAACCCCACAGCTGTTCCAGACCACCACTGGCTGGTTTCTGTAACGTTGTGACTACATATTTCTAGTTTATTCATTTATCAAATAATCTGATTCTTTCATACTTTTATAAAATTCTTTGTCTGCCCTGGCTGATGTGGCTCAATGGATTGAGTGCCAGCCTGCAAACCAAAGGGTCGCTGGTTCGAGTCCCAGTCTAGGGCACATGCTGGGGTTGTGGGCCAGGTCCCCAGTAGGGTTCATGTGAAAGGCAACCACACATTGATGTTTCTCTCCCTCTTTCTCCCTCCCTGCCCCTCTCTAAAAATAAATAAATAAACTATTTTTAAAAATTCTTCATCATATAAACCACTCTTAGGAACTGTCTCTCAGACCTGGGCTTTTCTTTCTCACCCATTTCTGCCTCCTCGTGCCTTGGGTCTCTGCCCCTCACCCCAACTCATTTTGTGTAAGCACCTGCCTGCCAGAATCCTATTCCTAAAATCCTGTTTCAATCATTTCTCTGCCCTTTCAAAAATTACAATGGCTCCCTAGTTCCCATCCCATGAAATCTTAAGTTCCCTACTTAGAACACGGGACTTGCCACAGCCTGTTCCCATTCGACTCATTCAGTTGCTGTCACTACTCCCCAAAGGTCCCCTTCCACTTCCCTTAAGCTAGCTTCAGAATCAGCACCCACACTGCTGTTTGCCTTTCCTCTAAGCTCTGACACCCATCGCCCCTTTGGCTGAAATGCCCTCTGCAAGCCCCTTCGCATAACCAAATCTCACCCATCTTTCAAGGCCCAGGAGGAAAAATCCGCATGTAGACATTGCTTGTCTTCTATAAGAAATTCGCCAGTAAACAAAACAAAAACAAAAACTAATTTCACTGAGAGTTTACAATGCCATGCTCTTTGAATGAATTATGTCAGGAGAGCCCTTTGAGGTGGCAACATTCTGCAGATGATGAAACTAAGGATTAAGTTCATCTACGGAAAGCACCCAGCACAGTACCTACCCATAATAAGGATTGACCAATGTTGGCTGTCGTGCTTACTAGAGAGATTTAGTAATTCTCCCAGGCCATACAGAAGTACGTGAAAGAGCTAGCATTTGAACCCTGGCTTCAGAGCCCACCCTTTTCCATTGCCAAGAGCAGTAAGGCTTTGTTTACATTGCTGCTACCTTGCCACGCTTCCTTAACTATTGTGGTCAACATTGATTTCTGCTGTCTGAATTCCTTAGCTGTTGGAGTGTCCATGCTACTCTGTTTTGCACTTGATGGCTATCTTACTTGGACTTTTACTTTTACTTCAGTACATGTCTTATCTCAAGTTGGCCATGAGTAAAGACTAGTGGTGTGCTGAGAAATGTTTAGCAACCAGCTCTCAAGGTGGAGAGGGGCTGATTCATTGTGTTTGTTAATTTCAGTGGTATAAATACTCCTACCACGGCCAATTGCGAGATACCAAAGCAAAGTCAACCAACTCAGAGAACTGCTGAAATTTTAACAATCGGCTCTTGTAAGTTTGTGCAGGCTGCCTGCAGCACTCCACTGGCACTAAGGATTAGATGCTATACTCTCCTGTCTTCTACGGTGCCAAGCACAGGGCTAAGCAAATAGGATGCATGACCATGTATTTGGAACTTCTGGTTCAAGATTTCAAATGCTTATAAACATTTACTTAGCCAACTTTCCAAAAATCCCATTGAAATCATGGTACACAAAACTAATGCTTCCATAATAGTGCTTAAAGAAGAGGGGATGCTAACAGCCAAATAGGAAATCTGACAATTTATGAAAGACAAGAAAGCAGATAGACTCCTATTGATGGACACGCCAAAGGAAATCACAAACTGAAACAGACATGAGGGCTGTCACGGAGAGGGGAGCCATTCTTCCCAGGGAGACTCTAAGCTCGGCAGGTGTGAAGAGCTTAAGCGGACAGTGGAGCAAATAATCAGGATAATTAATTAAAGGCGAAGGAATAGCTGAGCCAGTCTGCCCCACCCACACCCTACACATTTTGAGCATTGTGTCCCCAGTGACAGGTCTCAGAAATGCTTTCTCAATCAAGTGCAATCTTTCTCTGGAGAAGACCCCCACTGTGGGTATTTGGGGCTGGAGAAACAGAACAGAGCCTGAGCTAATTCTGAACTTCCAAATGGACACGGGTGGGAGGGAATGGGTGCAGCTTTAGCAGTCCCACTAAAGTCCACTCTGTTCACAACTGTAGGTACTCAGTATGTGCTCAGTGAGTGTATAAATGACCCTTGCAGCTTATGGACAAATGAATGACTCTTTAGGCAACACAACAGCCTAAGCAAATGCACAGCAATTCTGGATTATTTAAAACCATTAAAATTTTGTTCTAGCAGCCAAGCTAAAGAGACTAGGGAAGGAAATCTCCAAGCAACACAAAGGGAAACATCAAAGGCAAGGTGTTCAGAACAAGCTGTCCAGCTCATCCCCCTTGCAGGGAAGGCAACCACATGATGCAATTCCAGCCAACAACACTTAAGCAGACATGGGCTGGGAAGGTTTGGTTTTCCTGATCTGGGGGCCATCCCTTCCTCCTTGTTGCTTCCTTCTCTCTTTCCTACCTGGACAATAGCTTGAGGCTGAAAGTGAATTAGCCAACATGCCACCATGAAACAGACAGAGGATAAAAGCCA
The DNA here is from genome assembly GCA_004026765.1 of Micronycteris hirsuta. Classification (NCBI taxonomy): domain Eukaryota; kingdom Metazoa; phylum Chordata; class Mammalia; order Chiroptera; family Phyllostomidae; genus Micronycteris; species Micronycteris hirsuta. The sequence goes on from PVJI01001312.1 coordinate 95,156, forward strand.
TTCCTTAAGGATAGAGGGGAAGGAACATACAGGGAGCTTGAGGACAAGGACATAGGTGATAGTGTTTCTTCCCTGCTCTGCCTACTTCCAACATTTTTTTGTTAGAAAAGCGAAACCACTATAGAAAGGGTTGGTTGCATCCCTAAGTAATATATATGGTATGTCCAAGAACTTGAGTGGAAGAAAAATACCTTTGAGAAATGGAAACTTCAAGCCTGAGATGCATGTGGACATGGGGTCTGAATTTATACTACTTTCTTGACTTAAGAATCCTAACTTGAGATAGTAAATTAAGTAAAAAGTCAAGCCAGGATTTGAAAGTTCTAGACCTAGTAGTAAAAATGTACACTCGCTCCTTGGGAACACTTTTACAACTCTTAGGAAGAAAAAAACTGAAGATAAAGTTCACAGCCAAAAAATTACAAGGTCCATGAAAGAATAAACAATGGTGAGGTGAGTCAACAGATACAGCGGAAAGAAGACTCGGCACTCAGAGAACTGCATATAAAAGAGCATCCTGGAAGAGACTGAAATCAGTATAACATGACTAAAGATATAAACAAAATCGCAGCAAACATGCCATATTTTTTGGACTATAAGATGCACCTAGGTTTTAGAGGAAAATAGGAAAAAAGATTTTGAAGCAAAAAATGTGATAAAATATTTAATAACATACATAACATTTCACCAATGTAAATGTAAACAGAACTCAACAGCTACATTCGGACTATAAGAAGCACCCCCTTTTTCCTCAAAATTGGGGGAGTGTATCGTACAGTCTGAAAAGTACAGTAATAAAAGAAGAAAATACAAAAACAATAAGCAACTTTGAAAAAGAACCACATTGTGTCTCTATAAGTGGAAAATATAGTCACTGAAATTAAAAATACAGTGAACAGGGTAATGAAGAAATAAGACAAAATTGAAGAAAGAATCCATAAACCAGAAGAAAGATTAGAGGAAATTTCTCAGAATATAGGACAGAGAAACTAGGAAATTGCACTTAAGTGCTATGGAAAATAGATCAAGAAGATTCGAAATGTACATCACATAGAAATTCCAGACAGAACAAATAGCACAGAAATGGGGAAGAGCTGATATTTAAGAAAATAACATCTGAGGGGGGAGGGATAATATTAAGAAACTAACACCTGAGTTTTCCAGAGCTAAAGTAAAACATAAATGAGCCTTTGGATTCCAGAAGCTTGCAAACACCCCGGCACTAGAAATTCAGAATTTGATATACTATGGTGAAAATTCAGAATGTCAATAAAAAGAAAAATGTTAAAAGCAACCAAAGCAGATGCCTAAAAACAAAAAGCAAAAAAATATCCACTTAGACCATCATCACACTTGCCATCAGTCACCGCAGACGTCTGTGGGAAATGAATGGCACCTCCATGCTGCTAAGAAAAATAATTCTCATTCTAGAATTCTACACCTAGCTACATTTTTATGCCAGACAGTGAACTAGACATTTCAAACCAACAAAAATTGAGCGTGTACTACCCATTGACCCTTCCTAAAAGATCTACTACAGGGTTTACTGCAGTAAGAAAAACAACAGACTGAAGGGCAAAACCTAAGGATGAACAGAGAAATTGTTAAACGTGTTGTCACACTTACACAATGACTTCCTATAAATAGTGAATTTGAGAGGACTTTAACAAGGAGGAAACACTCAGACTCCCGTTGGCGATGACACAGGCCATGGCAAAGGAAGACCCGAGCTTACGGGCCCCGAGTCCCTGTGTTAGTTCAGAGGAGAATAGATATGGAGGAACTTTACATCCCATTAAAAATGTTTAAGAATAAATAGTAAAGGAACCGAAATATAATTTCCAAGCCAAAAGAGGGAAACTAAAACAAAAAGAACTTGAGATATCAACAATCCAATGAAAAGCAGGAATGAGGGAGTATGGAAAAAATCAGAAATACAAAAATTAAACAAATTTTAAATAGAAAATCAGAAAATAGTGTTGTGATACATATGCACATTATATGACTATAAATATACAGTTTAAAACATGAATCAATATAAAATAGTGTTCATGAACAAATATATGAAGAAAAATATAAAAATAAGAATAGGAAAGAGAGTGATTGATTTCAGAATAATGACTATCTTGATGGGGAAAAGGTGGGAGACTGGAATTGAAAACAGGTACAGCGGGATTGCAACACACCTTCACGTGGTTTCTCTACACTGTGAGACAAAACAAACAAACAAAAAGAATGGAATACAAGTGATGAGCCATTCAATCTAAGAATAATTGTACACAAACAAGCAACATAAGAAACCTGTGTGCCCTCAGCACATTAGAAAGTACAACAGAACAGATAAAGCCTGAATAAGTGGGAAATAAGACCAACAGAGGGTGACTAGATACCAGTTTGTCTTCAGGTTCTGATATTGGCATTAGAGTTCTAACTGCAGAGCTTTGCGGAGAGAGAACATGAATTTAATTTGCAAAAGAAAAGATTGATATTGGAGTGAAAAAAAAAGGATTACATGACTCAAGATTATTACAGTTGACAAAGATTAGCATATATATTTTAGAAGAGTCCTGTTTCCCTTAAATGTTTACAACTAAGAATAATTTGACTAATAAAGTCTCTTTCTGAAAGCAAAACGGTACCTTATATTTCTGGCCCTCCGACATGTTGGTGTGCAAACGTGCACGAAAACCTGCAAACGGCAAAAGTCCCCTTGGGGTGTTTCCAATTCAACAAGTCTCAGACCGAGGAGGTTCCTCCACCTACTGCGGTTTGCTGTGATTCTGAAGAGGAAGGGGTGGGGAGGAAAAGAAGGGGTAGGAAATGGGGGGAGAAGAGGGGAAGGGGGAGACCGATCGGATGTAAAACTTCGGAAGCCACTCACCTACTCCTATGTTTCTCACTGTGGCAAGGGATTGGATGCAAAGGGAACTGGAATAAACTTCAAATGTGATCGCTTTCTATATCTTCTCTTCCCACAGTTTTCCAGATAGTCTGGCATCCCTTACCTTGGCCAGAGCCAAGAGAAAGTGGGTATAACGACATCCCTTCCGATTCAAGCTGGCCAGGGGTAAAGTACCAGTAGGAAAATCTGCTCATGGTTTTCATTGTTAAGTTTACTGCCGCTAAAAATACAATCCCTGCACTTCTGTCTTTTCTCACAGTGATGACAAAGATTTCCACCCAGACACCAAGACCCCCAAACCTGACATCTTGGGCCAGTCCCAAAGATCCTTCATGGACTCCAGAAGGGTCCCAAGAATACTCTGAGGACCACCAGTTGTTATAATCTCTACCACTCCAGCCAGAAGGGTGATTCTGAAATGTCATTTCCCCCATTCTCATTTTTTATTGAGGTATAATTTACATATTATAAAATGTACATATTCCAAATATACAATTCTATTATTTTTGATGAAACTATACAGCCCTCCCAATCAAGGTACAATGCAAAGTCATTTTTAAAGGAAACTTATTGTCTCAATGGAACCAATAGCAATGAAACACAATAGCTTCTATTTCCAAATCTTAACATTCGCAATCTTAGATATAGTATCCAAGAGCTGAAGATAAAGAGAGACAGTGTAGGAAAGAGTACATCTTACCCCATCTATAAGAATAGTTCTATTTTCCATAGTAATTTAGATAAGAAACAGAAAATGCTATAAATCACTGTAAAGTGATTTGTACTTTAAAGTCCAAATCTTAACATTTGTATGCTGAAAAGTGATTACTCATTAATCATACTTTATTTTCGTCTCAAATTTTCTCATAATGCCACGGAAATAAGCTAATACACCTTATCTTCTGTCCTAACTGAAAAATCTGGGTGAACAGTCTAGGCCAACATCCATTCTAGCAATGGGGGTGCACAGCAACAAATAGTTCTCTTTAAGTCAAAGAAAAATAACAAATACAGAATACCTCACTCTGAAGTTCCTTTATTTTGGTGCAAACCTCTCTTAACAGGCTCTTTTCAAGTCTTTGGAGCATTATTAAATGATCCACTATTGATTTTCCGTGCTTAGCACTGGTGAAATGGAGTGACTTGAAGCACTAATGACTGAAGCCCACTCACTGTCTCAAGGACAGGTACAAAGGCAGAAGAAGTACTTGGAACTCATTCCCACAGCCATCCTCATAACTTAAATTTCAACACTGGGAAATAGGACAGGTGGGAAATAGGACACGGAATTCAACTCATCTCTCTCACTTATATGCAGCACTGCTGCTATTTCTGTTACTTATCTTGGGAAATTTTATAAGTATTGGTATATTTTGCTATTCAGCATGAAGCTGTATGCCTCATTTCTACCTTTGAAATCCAAATTTCCAGATAATCACTTTTAGGAAAGCCTTCCTCTATTTTCAGCTTCGTTCTCCATGGGCCATTTATCTGCAATGTGGAGCCATTGAGTAACTACAGGTTACAGTAAGAATCTGTCCTGCCAGTATCTACCTCAAAGAGAAAAGCTTTTAAGAGAAACAACTTTTTAAATGGGTAAAAGAAAAGAACAGGCATTTCGCTAAGAGGGAGGAGGGGGAAGAATGGTCACACAATTCAACCTCATAAATAAGCAGGAAAATGCAAATTAAAACAAGACACCATTTCACACCCCATCAGATTAGCAAAAATTTGTAGTCTGACAATAAGAAGTGTTGATGAGGATGCAAAACTACAGAAACTCTCATACAAACTGGTGTGAGGGATAGGTGCCTAAATGGGTAATGATGATGAAAACAATTACCTGTATTTAGAAAAGTTGGTACGCATACCTTAGATCCCGGCTATTCTATTCCTTAAATAAATAAATAACATACATACACATACATACACACATATACACACACAATCACAGAAGAATAAACCTGGAAGATTATATATTAAAAAATTTTTTTTAAAGTTACAAGTGGGTTTGTTTGGATCAAGAGATGGGGAATAATTTTTCCTTTCTCATCTACAATCTGTATTTTCTTACATTTCTACAGTGCAACTGTAAAACTGGGACTCTCGAGAACAATTATGTAGCATCTAATAACATCACAGACTTATTACAATCCTGAAACATTTCCACTACCTGGTGAAAGTCTTCACATCTGCACAAGGAAACATATACAAGAAGGTTCATAGAAACATTGTTTACAATTGAGAAGAAGTAGGAACAACCTACATCTGTCAACAGGAGGATGGACACCTAAGCAGCAATGAAAAGGAAGCAGAGCTATCGTAATGGAAGTGAGTATATCACGCAAATACCACGGGGACTGATAAACTGCGAATTGCAGAAACATAGGCGCAGTTCGTACTGCGTATATAAGGATTTCCAACACGCAAACTAACACAATAAGGGTGTTGTTTATGTGTATATACATGTGTAGGGAGAACATTTTAATACACGGGGTGATAAACACCAAATGCAGGTGTACGCTGTCTGTGGGACCTGAGGAAGGGAAATGAGATTAGGAAAGGGGACAGTGGGGGCGGGGAGGCGGACTTCAGTTGCACCTGTACCGGGCTGAAGAGGGGAGATGTTTGCTATTATAATTCTCTGTAGGGTTTTTGAACTTTTATCAGACTCGAACGTACTCATATAACGAAATAAAAATTTTCAATTAAGTATAGCTCTAGAAACGTAACTAACTGAAGGTGCAACCATGGACTTTTGGACTAATTTTTAAAAATAATTTACAACTTTATTTTTGGCAAAGATTTCCAAACCAGAACCTTGAATTTCTTCAAAAACAGACATAATTTTTGTAAGAATATTTTCTTATCATTATCACTCCATTTTGTTTAAAATCCAAACTATCTTCACTGGGGGAAAAAATTAAAACATATGCCCCTGTCTCCCTAAAAGTATGTATTTATGTAAAAGAGGGGGAGAAAGAAAAGCACTGAAGCTGAACAAAGTAGTCGTCATTTTATTCTCTCAGCGTATTCCAAATTTAGGGGGAAGTCTATTGGCTCAGAAAACCCCTGGGTGACTAAGCCCTGCTTCCAGCCTTCGCGGCCGGCCACCCCAATCCTGGCTGGCCCTGTCAGGAGGCAGAATTACACATTTGCACATGGTTAAACAGTTTCGTCATCGAGGCAGAGTTAAACTCGCTTTAAAAGAAGGAAAAGAAAACATTCGGTGCATTCCATATTTTCCCCTAAGTGTACCGTACCGTCAAGTCCGGCTGCACTTTGCATTCCTCGGAGCTCCTAAACACTACTTAAATTGTGCCCATAAATCACTTCATCCCTGGTGAAATATAGCTGTCTCCTCCAGGAGAAATAAGGGGCGACGCCTGGGGTGAGGACCCCAGCTCTGCAAGAATCAGTGGCGGCTCGCAGGGACCCTCTGTCTGGAAGGCTGCAGAGCGTGCGGAGGCTCGCGTCCTTTCTGTTACCCAGCCACCGCCAGCTTTGGGTTAAAAGCCCTCGCGTTAAAACCTGGTGAAGGCTACCTCCTGACCACGTCATCCCTGTCAGCAGTCCCAGCGTGCGGGAACCGTAGGGTGACGGGCGGAAGGCATCATCCAAAAGGCGCGGCGAAGAGAAACTCAGCTGGGAGAGGTTACAGAGCCCAGAAATTAATCAGGATATAAATGAGGAGTGCGGAGGCTCCTGGCAAAAGGACTCTCCTTTACCAAAGAATGCACCTCGGGACGCCTGAAACTCACGGACGGACTGGATTGACGGCAAAGCTGTTTACACACCACACACCCTGGTGCAGCGGGCTCAGGACGCAGGGCCTGCGTTCCAGACGCTTCCTCTGGCAGGCGGCCGGCCGCGAGGGGGCGGGGCGGGGCGGGGCGGGGCCTGAGGGGGCGGGGCCGAGGGCCGGGGGAGGCGGGGCCCCGGCGCCTGCCGCTCCGCCCTCTCCGCGGTCCGCGCGCCCCAGCCCGGGACGGGCTGCGAGGAGGGAAACCAGTTCTGTGGGCCTGCCCAGAGGATTCGTGGAGCAGGGCTGGGCGGTGCTCGGACCGGCCTGCGGAGAGCGCCCGCTCGGGCCCGGCCCGGCCCAGGGCCTCCATACTGTGCACTGTCTGCGTTGCCAATAAGGACCTCTGAGGAATTAGGTAATTTTCCAGCCCCACCCCTGCCCCACCCCCCAGTACACACACAGACACACACACAAGACACACTCACACATGCTCTCACACTCACGCACAGTCACACCCTCCTACAGACTCATCGCTGATAGTTGCCCCTTCTTCCTAAGGACCAGCTGGAAGGAATCATGGAAAGCAGCTCCTGCCCGCCCCCGCCCCAATGTGAGGGGAGAGGTGGGCCTCTGGAAAAGCCTGGAAGCTTCCACTTCCCAGGGCAAGAGAGAGAGAGAGAGAAGTCCGCCTCCCCTTGGGCTAGGCCAAACATTGCTCCTTTTTGGGCCTGGCCTGGTGTTCTCCGTCACTTAACGGGCTGCATCTAATGTGAAATACCCCTAAATTGATTTCTGTTGAGTAACATTGGGTTCTTAGTTTCAGAATTAATTTCGTCACCATGATAGGGCACCATGTTAGGCACTTCCACAAAAGTGAACCCACTGCGTGCGTCCTGGCCCACCTGAGCCGGGTTGCCATTAACATCTGCCTAAAGGAAAGGGCTTCGCAGGCCAAGCTGTGTGGGTCGAGTCCTACGGACTAAACTGCCTGCCTAGCTATTTAAACTCCAAGTTTCAATACGCTGTAAGTTAGCATTGGCTTCACCCTTGACCCAACACAGTCGGCCCTCCAGCCCGTTCCATCTGAGGGTGCCTCATCTGAGGATGGAGCCAACCTCGGATTGAAAATATTTGGGGGAAAATGTTATGTTGTTGCAGACATGTATTTAGGCCTTGATGGTTGTGTCTATACGGAAGATGTACAGACTTTTTTCTTGTCATTATTCCCTAAGCAATACAGCGCAACTATTTACATGGTATTTACATTGTGTTAGGTATTATTATAAGAGCTCTAGATATGATTTAGAGTATACAGGAGGACATGCATAGGTTATCTGCAAATACTGCGCTATTTGATATGAGGGACCTGAGCATCCTCGAATTTTGCTATCCAAGGAGGCCTGCAACTGTTCCCCCAAGGAACCCAGGGCCAACTGTATTTTTCCTCATGAGCCATTTTTATTTCTTTTTCTTATCCTTCTCCGTTTTCTTTCTGCCTCCTTCTCCACAAACTCACTCACTTCTACACCCTGGAAAGCTGGAGAGGAGCGAGGATTAGAGGGCTGTAAGTAGGGGAAATCCTACCCATCAGAAAAGGATGAGGCAGGACTGAGACTTCTGTTCCTTCTGCCAAGTTCAAATGGTAGGAGAACCAGCTGGGTCGCGCCTGGACATGCTTTTCTGTTCTGCGGCTCACAGAATTTTTTTTGTGTGTGTGTCACTTTAACTTCAGTGATCCTTCGTGCCCCTGAAGGCAAGTAGCACACCTGAATCATAAAGCTTCAGATGCGTTGAGTTCAAAGTTTTATTTTCTACTTTTAAAGTCCTCAATAAATTACAGCAAAGGGAGTTGGAATCCAGCCTCCAGCTCCGGCGTTCCTCTGGGATTGTTAAGGTTGGCCAAGCAATCTGCTCTTGAGAAACCAGGTGTAACGAGACCTGGGTGGAGGGATCCCGGGGTTGTTTGTGGAACTTTCTCCTCCTCTGTGGCATATGCCAGAGTCTCTCTGGGGCAATCCTGCAAGCTTGCCAATTGAGCTATGTGGTGGCAACCTGCCTTTGTTATGCAAGTCACAGAGCACAAAGCGTCCCTGCCTAGTATTCCTGGCTGGCACAGGAAGGAGGAAAGGGGTCAACAGGAATTCAGCATCAGGCTTAGGATACCTCTTCACTGCCTCTGCCCCCTTCCCTCCACCTCATCATCTTTAGAAGCCCAGCTAACTCATATTCAAAGAGCAGTAATGCTTTAGAGCTCTGCCACCAACTTGAATAGGGTCGTTAGGATTAAAGTGATATAACATATTCAAAATTAACTTTCTGCTCAGGTCTGAGCTGATGCAAAGAAAGCAGTTAATTCTTACTGTTCTCTGTTTACCTTATCGTTATGTGGAATCCTGTTTTGTCCTAGCTCTCTAATGTTTTTACACTTCCGGCAAAATAGTTGTTTCTTTCTAAGACTCTTAAAAATTATGGTGTCAGGGATAGTCAGCAATTCCTGTTTTTGTTTTGTTTTTTCCTCTGAGCCTGTCTTCCTGCAAATCTCCTGCTGCTGTAGCAACTAATATGCTTCTTTGAATCCGGCCGCAAAGATGCCATTTGGTGTCGTTTTCCAGGTTGTGCTGATTGTTTCCCAGGGAGAACGCAGAGGTCCTGGGACGGATATGTATTAACATGTTGAGACCTATTAGTACATACATATGTATTAATATGTTGAGAGCAACAGCAAAAAGTGGCTTGCAGTAGCTTTGCATCAAACCCCTGGGGCGGTCCCACAGTCACGTCCAAACCCTGTTCTGGAAGATCTGCCCACTCAAATCAGGCCCCCCGCAACAACAACAAAAGTGGGTGGGAGTGAGAACTGGGAAGCCACAGCCCCCTCAGGAATGAGCGTGTTGATTATTAGTAATGCCTGCCTTTTCACTAGAGTGGAGCTTTGAAAACAACAGAGGCTCTCTTACAGGAAGAAAACAAAAAGAGAAAGTGAATCACTTTATCGAAGATAAAGGAAATCTTCCTCGCTCTGCTTTGTGTGGAGATCTAAACCTGCTGGAAGTCAGACTCAAGAGATACACGAGCCCAAACTGAGGAGGAACTCATGCTGTCGGCTCCATGGGGGTTGGAAAAAGCTGAGAAATGACTCCATTCCATATGCCTCTCCAGGACATTCTCCAATGATCTTCACGGTGACACCAGCTGCTCCTCCACCTCCTGGTATTTACTAGTGGGCACTCTGCAGAGGAAGGGACCCCTCTGCACTCTATTTCAATGTAGTGGTCATTTTTATAACACTTGATCTCAGTGGTCCCCAAAGCATTTTAGAGAATCTAAATCCATCATTATGGGGAAAATACAGGCATTTAGGGAACTGAGATGAGAAAATCCTTTGGCTGAAATAATTTATCCTTTATTTCACAAAGTCTCTCTGTAACATAGAACCTGTCTGAGTGGTAAACAGATTCAAAGTCCTAAGGAAAATGACTCGAAGATTATATTTTGTTTTTGCTATTTTGTTATGCTCTCTGAGTGAATTTAGAAAGTCAATGATATTCAAAGCAGGGTAGTCTTTTACTTCACCCTTACAAATCAACATGGACATGTGTCCTTAAAAAATAAAATTAAAAACCAACTCTTAAGTCCTTACATTATGGTACAAAAGAGAATTTTTTCTGAGCAGCAGACCAAGGGGCCATTCATAGAATGAGATCGATGAATTTGGCTGAAGGGGAAGTAGGGGGGATTAATCTAAGTTACTGATTGTTCCTTTTCTCAAAATTCTCCCTGGCAAAGATGAAATTGCACCAAATATCAATCAATTCTGTGATAATAAGACTATCAAATTTGTTTCATTAAACATTCTCCTTTCTCTCACAGCTGTCTAAACAGGATTTTCCCATTTAGCAACCAATTCATCCAGAGTTCTGACGATACTATAACTTAGGAGGCCCCTTGAATCAAATATTAATATTTGTACAGTTATTAAAGTATTTGGTGATTTGTACGTGGGCTCTAAAATATAGCATGTCATTTGTAGCCTTAGAAAAGACTAAAATGGAAAATTATTTTCTAATCTTTGGTTTTTGCTGGAACAACTTGTAAGATGACATGTTTGAAGTGATATGTATAATAACAAAATACTTCTTTAAAGTGCTCTATTGAAGCAAAATTCTTTACATTATATAGTGCAATGCTTTTCAGACTACATTTATGCAAGGACTCTTTTCCAAACAAAATATTAAATAGAAGCCAAATAAATAAAACAGATGAAAAGAGAGATGCCAAGGGGACAGGGGAGGACCTGGTTTCATTCTCTGAACCCTCACAAGGGCCACCAAAGCACCTTTGAGGGACGCCGAGGCTCCAGGAAACGTGAAAGCCAGTGTAGGGCTGTAAGACTTATTAAAAAGAAAATAAAAGGCACCATTTGAGATGACATTCCTTGCTACTGAATGTATATAGGTGTTTGTCAAATATCATTCAGTTACTCTCTATTTCCTGTCTTTATCATTCTTACTCCAAAGCTGCAACTTTTGCAGCATTTTATAATAGTGCATATAGATTCTGTGTCTATGAGTTTCAAATTCTAAGTGGCATTTTTTTACCCTAACAGTACAGAAAAGGCCAGAGGGCACATTAGGCCAACATACATGTGACCTCAATGGATTATTTAGATAAATAGTTCTATCTTGTAGAATAGTAATATCTCAAGAAATGATTGTCAAATTATGATTAGGACCTTAGAGAATACTTTATCCAAAAACCCCAACTTTCCTTTTTTCATTTGAGAACACTGGGGTCCTGGAAGTCATGAACCGTCACCAAGGTTACGGGATACATCCCAGAACACAATTCTCTTGTCTCCGAGTCACGGGCTTTCTCCAGTACTCTATATATTGCACTGTGTAAATTCCTATGAAATTCTTCCAACTTGGAAACATCAGAATTAACTCTTTGACAGAAATTAGTTGAGTATTTTTACATTTCTTTAGACTAACCTGGTCCTGCTCACACTTTGGTCATAGTCAAGAAGGATGGCTTGTGTTAGGTCAGAGATCATGGAAACATCCTTAAGCAACACAAGTCCCCTGCAAAAGGGTTTCTGGAGGTCATGCAGGGGACAAAGAACATTAAGGCGCACAAAGCATCCGTGCCTTCTTTGGAAAGTAGAGGTCGCATAAGCATCTCTGGAGACAAATTCGTGACTCTGGGGCTGAGGTGGGAAGGTCAAAATGTTGGTGTAGAAGAGTCTGGTTTTCTTCCACCTCTGAGAAGCCCTTTCACAGCCAACTCTGAGCAGAAGGTGGGGAGAGGTTACCCCAGAGGCTGGCTTTCTTGTAGACCCAGGACATTAAATCGTGAGCCAGATGTAGAGGGCTGCCAGTTGGTCCTGTCTTGTATCTGTATTATCACAATAAGGGAGGTTCATGTGATCTTTAACTGGTTTAAGTGTATCTGTGCATATGCCACATGCATTTTCAATTACATAATTGGACACTTTATAAGTCACATTTCTTTAAACATGTCACTCTCAGCTTCAGGCTAAGTTGGGGAGGATTTGTTTAAGTTCCTTTTGAGCTTTCAAGAGAAATAACTAGAGTAGGATTTGCTATGCACCACATTAATACGCTAAGTTTCCATTTTTGGTTTTTTGGCAGCTTTGTTTCTGCCAGGGAATACTAGCTCCTGCAATGTTAGTCGCTGTGCCTGGTTGTCTATATAATTACATCAAATGCATTTCAATATTTGTAAATGCAAGCATTAGAGTGAGCAACCACAGCAAGCTTCAGTGAGGCAGGGGGATGAAGGCTGAGTCTATAGGTGAGGTCTGTCAGTCAAGTCGATTGACAGAGTCCCCCGCTGGGAGACTCATTATATTAAACAACTTACCTGGTGTTTAGTGTAGTTGGGCATATGGAGAGTACTTGTCTTTGTAACAATATCAGGGGGACTTGGGGTAATGATGAGGCTTGTTATTCAGTTTATTCAGATTACAGTATCCAGGATGGCCTTGATTTTTAAATCATATTATCTATACAGTATTTAAGGTTTTCTCAGAACAAAGCTAAAGGGAAACACAGAAGTGCTTTTTAAATGTTTCTTAGGTGTTACGTAGTACTTGTTCACCCTGCCTCACAGGATTGTTGTGGAGAACAAATAAATTTGAAAATCATAAGAGACATTGCAAACAAAAGAAGTGATACATGTTTGAATTACATTTCAGCATGGAAAAGTTCAAGTGACTACTTCAACCCATTCCTATACAAATATATGACACTTTTTTTTTCTTTAACAGCTTCATTGAAGTAAAATTTACATTCCATAAAATCCATTCATTGTAAATATATAGCTTACTGATTTTCAGTAAATGCATAGTTTTACAGCTGTCACTAGAATCCAGTTTTAGAAGATTTTCATAACCCCCACAAAAGTCCCCTCATGCCCATTTGCAGACAGTTAATCCCTTTTCTTAGTCCCAGGCCGAAGAAGTCATGGATGCACTTGCTGTCTCTATAAAATTGCCTTTTTGGACATTTCCTGTAAATGGAGTCATGCAAATATAGTCTTTTGCAACTGGCTTCTTTCATTTATCATATGCTTTTGAGATTCATCCATGTTGTAACATGTGTCAGTACTTGGACCCTTTTAATTGCTGTTTAGTATTCCATTGTGTGGGCATACCACATTTTGCTCATCCATTCATCAGATGACAGGCATTTGCATTTTGAGTTTGGGGCTGTTATGAATTGAACATTGATATGTGTCTCTTTGTTTGGACATGTGTTTTCATTTCTCTTGAGTAGGTTCCTAGGAGTGAATTGTTGGGTTTATGATATGTTAAATGAATTTAACATTTTAGGAAAATGCTAATTTGTTACCCAAAGTGGCTATATCATTTTATATTTCCATCAGCAAGGCATGGGGGTTCTAGTTTCTTATGAGTTTCTGATGTACAAATAATGATTTCGTATTTGTATATATATTGCAAAATAGTCACCACAGTAAATCTAGTGAATATCCATCACCAGTTAGCAAGGTTTTTTTCTTGTGATGAAAACTTCTAAGATCCACTCCCTTAGCAACTTTCAAAGATACTCCGAAGTATTATTAACTATACATTACAACCTCATGACTTATTTGTTTTATAACTGGAAGCTTGTATTTTTTCACTCCCTTTGCTCATTTTACCTACTGCCACCTCTGGCCCCTGCCTCCTGCAGCCACCGTTCTGTTCTCTATATCCATGAGCTCCTTTTCTCTTCCTGTTTTAGATTGTGCATATGAGTGAGATCAAACAGTATTTGTCTTCATCTCTCTGACTTATTTTACTTAAGAGTATAATGCCCTTAAAGGCCATCCATGTTGTCACAGATGGCAAGATTTCCCTTTTTATAGCTTAATAATATTCCAGTGTGTGTGTGTATTCTTTTTCCGTTTATCCATTGATGGACACTTTCTCCAAACTTGATTTTGGGGGGGTTAGGGTTAGGGTTAGGTCCATGAGTTTTCTCTCTTTTTTTCTCAACCCCTCTACCTCCCTACCCCACAGCCATCAGTCTGCTCTCTATCTATGAGTCTGTCTTTATTTTGCTTGTTAGTTCATTTAGTTCATTAGATCCCACATATAAGTGAAATTATATGGTACTCGTTTTTTTCTGACTAGCTTATTTCACTTAGCATAATGCTCTCCACGTCCATCCATGCTGTTGCAAAGGGTAAACTTTTCTTCTTTTTTACAGCTGATGCACACTTGAGCTGCTTCCAAATCTTGGCTATGGTAAATAATGCTGCAGTGAACACAGGGGTACCTGTATTCTTTCAAATTACTGTTTTGGGTTTCTTCATATAAATTTCCAGAAGTGGAATCACTGGGTCAAAGTAAATATCCAAAACACAGTTGCATTTTTAGACACCAATAACGAACTATCAGAAATGGAAACTAAGAAAACAATCTCATTCAAATTGCTTCAAAAATAATAAAATACCTAGGAATAAATTAAACCAAGGATGTAAAAGACCTGTACTCAAAAAGTTATGAGACACTGAAGAAAGAAATTGAAGAAACCCTGGCCAGTGTGGCTCAGTTGGTTGGACCGTCATCCCATAAACCAAAGGGTCACAGGTTTGATTCCCATTTGGGGCACAATGCCTGGCTTGCAGGTTCAATCCCCATAGGGGTGTATGCAGGAGAAGAGGTGCAGCTGATAGATGTTTCTCTCTCGCATTGATGTTTCTCTCTCACATTGATATTTCTCTCCTTCTTCCCCTTCCTCCCCCTCTCTCTAGAATCAATGAGCATGTCCTAGGGTGAAGATAAAAAAGAGAGAGAAATTGAAGATACAAATAAGTGGAAACATATACCATGTTCATGGATAAGAAAAATTAATATCATTAAAATGTCCATACTACTCAAAGCAATCTATATATTTACCACAATTTCTGTCAGGATATCAATGGTATATTTCACAAAACTAGAACAAATATTCCAAAAATTTATGTGGAACCACAAAAGACTCCACTAGTAACAGCAATCTTGAGAAACAAGAAAAAAGTTAGAGGAATCATCCTACCTGATATCAAACTACATTACAAGCCCATAGTAATCAAAACATTATGGTACTGGCATAAAAAACAGATATATAGATTAGTGGGACGGAATAGAGATCCCACAAATAAAGACTTTATAGTCAATTATTGCCTTTATAGTCAATTAATATTGACAAAGTGTGGGATACCCCATCCTGCAGAGCTCTTCCAGCCACCGCAGATGAGAATAAGTTGTCCGAGACACAATCTGTTGTTCCAGCAGGAAAGGGGGTGGCAATTCCCTCTAATGGAGAATGCCCTGAGCCCTTCTCTGCTGAAACGGCTTTTATTGGGATCAGTATACACAGGGGTATACAGTATGCATGCAAAGCTCATCAATCAATGTCCAAAGGCTATGGTTATAGAAGACAGATATTATCTATAGATAACAATTGAGGAAACAGAGATCTGCCTCAGGTCAGGGTCTGTTAGATATGTTGACACCAGAGGGTCGTTAAGGCATGGTTCATGAGATTAGGAGTTCACTGCCTTATGCTTTGAACTGAAACATCTGGTTTATATCAATAGGGCTATACAAAGAAAAGCAAGCTTCAAAGGATACAATGTATTCTTCAGGCCTGATTTTACACTGGAACCCTCTGTGTTAGTATCAGGTCGTGCCTGCCACCTGCATTCCCTGCATTCCAGTCGAGACTTGCAGGCAAGGCCTTGCTCACATGGGGCTACAATTTCTGATACCACACAAAGTGGTCCCCTACAGCAAAAGCATACAATGGGCTAAAGATAGTCTATCCAATAAATGGTGTTGGGAAAGTTGGACAGATAATGCAAAAAAATGAAACTAGAGCACCTTCTCACATCATACACAAGAATAAACTCAAAATAAATTAAAGTCCTAAATGTTAATTCAAAAACATAAAAATCCTAGAAGAAAATATAGGCAGTAAAATTTCATACATTATTTGTAGCAATATTTTTTCTGATACAGCTTTTTGAGCAAGGGAAACAAAAGAAAAAATAAACAAATGGGATTATATCAAAGTAAAAAGTTTTTGCACAGCAAAAGAAACCATCAACAAAATGAAAACATAACTCACTGAATGGGAGAACATCTTTGCCAATACATCTGATATGGGGCTAATATCCAAAATTTATAAAGAACTTATAAAACTTAAAACCAAAAATAAAATAAATAACCAAACTTGATTTTCACACTCCCTGAAGAAGACGAGTCCTTTTTACCTTATTTATTTATAAATCAGCCCTAGCAAAGAACTATGAAAATAATGCATCCTCAATAACTATTTGTTGAATACATGATAAAAAGCTCATTTTTATGTAAATATTGTCAGCACACTTGCTATCATAATTTAGTAAGTCGCATTAAATTCTGTTTTGTTAAATGTGTTAGAATTTGTTTAGTGTAATTGCTTGTTATAACATTACAATTGAAGTTATACTTAGTTTATGGTTCAGTTTGAATCGAAGCTAAAAATTTTGTTTCTTTATTACTTATTTTGTATATCAGAGGTTTCGGTTTTAAAACTATTTCAAAAGAGTGCTTCAGAATATAAACTTGGAAAAATACATGTAATTATCAAAGAAAAATGATTTGAAAAAATAACATTTTATGGTAGTAATATGTTTAAATAAACTTAAATTTTTAGGCATTATTTTTTTCTGTAAATGTCCCTGAGTGCCTTAACGAAAACGGCAAAACCACAATTAACCACAAATGGATAATGCTCTCAAGTGCACCCAGGAGCAAGGAGAAAGCAAACCGATACTTCACCCATCACCAGTACTCTAGACTTAACAGATTTCAAATTATAAATATAAATTTATACTTGTGGATAAGCCTGAATGTAAAACAAAAACAACTTTTCCTATAACTAGTAAATAACAGGAAGAAAAAAAACTTTTGAGCCTTGCCTGGAAGGATGCCAAAGATATACACTTGAGAATATTTTAAGGTAATTAGCATTTTTGTCTCTGTGTCAGTAAAAATAGGCTTTTGCCTGCTACTAATTTTCTTTGGGTTAGTGAGACCATTGTGTGAATGAAGGGCTGTTGAAGGCCATTTATATTGTGCAAACAGAGGCACAAATTAGAGAGGGCATGTTAATAAGGAGAGTGGGCTTATGAGTGCTCAATTATGAGCCCAGAACCTGTTTCTATTTTAAGGGGATAGAAAACACATCAATCTTGCTTTTAGAATATTTTCAATTAAAATGAACAGCACATGGCATACTGAGAACCAGCAGAGGCTGCGGCCATGTGGATTTTGAATAATTCTTACATACCATCTTAGTATCAACACTGATATACGTATAATGGGCTGAAATATAATTTGAGATCCCAGAAGACCAAAGTCCCTGAGCTGCATAAGAAATTCTAAAGGAAGAGAAATATAAAACTGGACCATCTGTTTCACTTTTCGACTTGCAAGCTCTAGAGTAGACTATTTGCAAGAAGATGCTGTTTAAAACCTGAACAGGGATGAAATAGACTACATACACTCACAACATATCATTAACTTCTCTCCTAAGCATAATCAATGGCGTCCAAGCCTAGTTCAGCATGTTAAAAACAAGGCACAATGTTAGCTGCACAGAGCGTTCCCTTCTCCCCACACGGAAACAATAGCGCGCAGATTACTCTCCAGCCCTAGGCAGCGCCTCCTGCCTAATTGGGGTGAGCAGAGGGAGACATCCACTCTGCATAGGCAAGTGTTTGGGGAATCTAATTATAGTTGGCATGTAGAAGCCCGCGTAGGAGCCCGGGCTGCCCCTGCTTTAGCCAGTACTTCCAAAGGCCCAATATCATGTTGTTGTTTTTTCATATATGTGCTTTGTTTTTTTATATGGGCTTAGGAAAACACTTGGTGATACCATCTCCAAAGCTCCCTTTTCCCCTATGTGAAACAGCTATTTTAGAATTACAGCTAACCAGGTTACTGGTGTTCACATAATGTTCATAAAGTGGAAATGCACTAAATAAAACAGTGAAGGGTGGCAGGAATGAATGTGTTTGCTCTCAAAACAGAGAAACCACTACCTCCAATGCTGTTCAATAAGCCCGATGCTGAACTTCTCAAACCATGATTGTATTGGATTTTTGGCCTTTTTTTTTTTCGGGTGGCGCTCGTCTTCTCTCTTGAAACCCCTGTAACTATTAAGGCTGAAGTGCCATTTGAAGAAAAAAAGAAGGCAAAGAAATGAGCTATGGGAAGCCATGGTGAGCTGTTTGTCAATGTATCCTTTCTTGAGTTCTTTGTGGAAGCAGGCTTCAGGGTGTTGGGATCATAGGCTTTATTTTGAATTTGTCTGTTATCATCTTAAAGCTTCCTTCAAGGAAGATGTATAGGGTTCATGTCTGTTACAATGTCTGTTGCTATGGAAAAATGTGTACTTAACCCTATTACAGTGTTCTATTAGGGGTTGTGAAGCTGGGATATCCATTCATCTCTTTCTAAAAATCACATGTTTTATGGTATAAAACAAAACAAAAAACATGGACAGCGTACATTTCTGGCATTAGAGAACAATTATAAAGGCCTTTTTTTTTTTTTTTAACATTGTATGTATCAAGAAGTTATTCTACATTCTAAGATCCACAGTAGCTTCTTATTACAGAAGTTATCCATAGTAGTGATGTGAGAGATGTCAATTACTTGCAGGATATTATCCAAGCTCCTCTGATATTTCCATCTCTAAATTCTTTTCCATGTCCCATTTCTCATCTCCACCCAAATATTTGCTGTTGGCTCCACAGTGCTCCGTTCTTGGTGAACAATTTCAGCACAATAGGATTGTCCCGTGAATGTTTGCTGCTGACGAGTCCTCTGAAATGGAAAGGAGGAGGCTGCCTCACATTAAAACCTTGGCTGTTCTAGAAAAATCCAACAATTGATCAAACACTAAAATCTAAAATTTTTCAGTTTTCACATTTTTCTTTGTATCAGAGTTTGTAAGGTATTATTTGTCTCGTTTTCAAACAAGAATATATTGTATGGGGCTAACTCCCCCACTTGTAGGAAGACATGTTGGTTCTGAGTACAGACTCTACAGTCAGAAGTCCAAGGTGAAGGTCTAGAGATGCCATTTGTAGCCTGTGTAATCTTGGGCAGGCTCCTTAACCTTTCTGTGCCTATTTGCATACCTGTTAACGTTGGAATGAGAATAGCGCCTGTGTTATAGGGTTGAACTGGGAATTAAATGAGACAGTTCTGATAAAGCACTTTAGGATTGTGCCTGGCGCAGAGTAGGTCTGCAGTGTTGGTTCACTACATTTGTTGAATGTCTTCATCATCCTCCAGTTTTTAATTTTACCTTTTTCCACGAATATGCAACTATTTCTCTTAACTCAAGAAGAATTTTAAATGGTAGAATCTGGGGCCAATGTACCTGGACATTTGAAAAATAAGTAGGTTTGGGTGACTTTCATGTGTCCCACAAATAATCCCATTGAAAAATGAGTTTCCCTGTACCTCCAAGTGAGGACAACTTTGACTTTCAATGTGTAATAACTAGGATTCTCTCTTTGTCCATTTTCCTGTGATAAGCTCCTTTTTGGTTCTGGATAATATAAATGTGAAAAGAGTTTGTCTGCATGTATACATTTGTTACCTATGTCAAAATTTCTGCTTGCTTTGTTAATAATCCTTATATGTTATTAAATGTGAAAAGAGGTTTTAAATAACTTTGATAATTCACCCCAGCATATTCCAAGGATAATAAATGTAGACATATAGAAAAGGATGAAGAGCTCGTTTTGCACATATCCAAACTGTTGCTGGAAGTTTCAGCCCAGACCTGGAATTCATTGTCAGGACTTGGCATTTTCCACAGCAGCGGCAACCACTGTTAGTAGGCCTGTTTCCTTTGCTCAGAACATAATTTGATTACTGTCAACTCAATCTGGCTACAACTGAATGGAATCTTTTGTTCTTTAAAGCTTTGTTTTTCACATTTCATTTATATACTATCTCTAGTGAGGTCAAATTCCCCTGTAAATATTATCTAATTTATTCTTGTAACATCTCTAAGAGATAGGGGGCATTTGTCTTTATTATTAGCATCTGGTGTTAGGCGATGCACATTTACTTTGTTGGGAATCACCAGGAATAAATCTCATGCAGACACTAATGGAAAATATAATAGGAGATAAATATAGGTATATCTGTAAATGAAGATATTTTCCCACCTTTGAAATCTGTTGACTAAAAAGATAAAAAGTGCAACAACTTATGGTGATTGAATAGCAATAAAAAACAGCATTTAATCTAAATCTCTTCTCATGATTACAACATGCTAATATTACTCGATACTAGAGAGTCTGCTGATGAGCTATGTAAATGTTTTCCAATAAAATTAAATAGATTAGAATTGGAAAGAGAATGTTAATGTTTCTCAGGCTTTTAAAGAGTCTTCTCTAAACACTCTGCTGAAAAATACAATTTAAGGCCACGCCCCAGCGTCATCGGTGCTGGCAGCGTGAACGCCACCATTTCCACGTGTCTCAAGCAGGCAGAGCAGCCATCACGTTCGCGAAGTCCTTGTCGTCTGCGGCCCTGTGTTGTGAAATCTCTTCCTGTATTTTGCCTGCTGCTTTGTTTTGGTTGTCAAGGTTTGTTACTGAGACAAGACTAAGATCATCCTACTCTGAGAGTCGCAGATTGAGTTGCCATGACACACCGTGAGGTGAGTCTAATTGCTGTTAATATCGGAAGGACGAATAATCCTATTAAAAAGAGGAACAGTTGTAAAAAAAAAAAATAAATAGGAGGAGGCAAGTCTAGATTACATGATCGAAGAACAGCTTGATGAGGGGAAACACATTAACCTGAAAGGAAACAGTTCTTTGCTTCCAATTTCATGTTTGTGAACAAGACAGCATTCCTACTAAATCGAAATGGAAACAATTCTTCTGATTTATTGACAGATTTAACTATTAGGTTTTCTTATATGTGATTCCTAATTGTTAATGGAGTATCAAAATGCCATGTTAGGCTCATGGAAAAACCTTCATCTTGTTCCTGGGGTGCTAGTGAGTCAGAAGGTAACTCCATAGGTGGGGCGCACCACACTCCAAGCCAGCGCTTCCCAAACTCAAATGTGCACGTGCATCGCCTGGGATCTTGCCAAACTGCAGGTTCTGATTAGGTCGCTTTGGGGTGGGGCCAACCTGCTACCCTGGAGAAGCCCCTAGAAGATGTACCTCCAGCTGATTAGGGCCGTTCTGGGAGAAGGCAAGCTCCAAACAAATATTTTTAAAAGAAGTCTGCATAAATACAGCGTGACCTGCTCTGCCATCATTTCAGGAAATAAACAGCATTGGGATAACAATACCCAAACCACTTGCTTGGCAAATGGGAATGAAGAATATGAGCCAATTTAAAGTTTCAGGGAAGGACTCTTTTAAGGACAACTTGAATTATAGGTAAGATCAAAGCTTCATAGTTATTGATGGCTCTTAGAAAACATGGAAATGTTCCTTTTGTATAATAGACTTCTCGACGTGAATTCATGATGCCTACGTAAGAAAGAGCGGTATGCTTCTCCTCCTTCATCTTCCCATGAACCAAGTTGGTAAGAGAACATGGAACTCTGCGAGGATCTCACAGCAAGCACATTTCACCCGTTCATTCAGTGCCCAGGACGTGCTGCTTATTGGTGGTTACTTACTGATAAGATCATCTGACACCTCCCAGCATGTAGTCTGGTTTCTTGGGCTCTTGAATCCATTAATCCTCAGGTAGCTACATAAGAGAGAGAACATTGAATTGCTTTTAATAATTAAGAGTGCATTTGAGTCCAGAGAGCTTTAAATGTTTAGGAAAAATGGGTTTCAGAAACTTGACAGCATGCTAAGTATTCTGAATTTTGGGTGATCACAAACTATCACTTATTACTTATTTGGTAAGTGTGTAGGGATAACATAACCCTGAAAAACAGAATGGCTGGAAAATGAGTTGCAGCTGGATGGACAGTTATGTGCATGTATGAGTCTGTTCAGGCTGCTATAACAAAATATCATGGACTGGTTGGCTTAAACAACAGGTATTTACTTCTCGGTTCTGGAGGCTGGGAGGCCCAGGATCACAGTACTGGCTGATTTTGTTCCCGGTGATAGCCCTCCCCCTGGCTTGCAGAGCCTCCTTTTCCTGTGCCCTCATATGACAGAGAGAGAACAGTCTCTCTCTTTTCACCAAGCTGCTCATCCCATCGTGAGGGCCCTGCCCTCATGAGCTCATCTAACCCTGATTAACCCCCGAAGCCATATTTTCAAATTCCATTACATTTGGATAGGGCATCAGTAAATGAATTTTAGGGGACAGAGTTCAGTCCATAAGCAGTATACTGAAGGCCAATGAGGATACGAATGACTTTGGAATGATAATGCAAGCGCAAAGATGAAGACTTTTTCTTGCTTTTCAACTTATAATTATGTCTATTTTTTACATTTGTTGTCTCTGAAACCACAAGTCTGTGTGTGTATTACACTGGTACCAAGTCTGGAAATAAGGTCCCTGATGATAGTTTCATCATATTATTGAAGGTTATTCTAAAATTAAGTTATTCTCATATCCACAATATAACCCTTAAAGATAATTGTGATGGATTTACTGACTACTAACTCACATAATCCTACTCTAACAAAGACAAATTTACTTCTAGTGTATGAGAAAAAAATCAACGCCTTCTGGTACACACAGTTAGAAAGTCAACATGGTGGACAAATAGGATATGGAAAGATTCCCTTTCTATTACAAATGTCTGGACTGATGAACAACATGAAATAACAAACTTCCCAGATGTCAGAAGCAAAGCAAGACACCAAAGCCAAAGCAATAGTGCAAGCTGATGCTGCAAGGACCTGTGGGGGTTTCGTCCTGGATAAAGGCCCCCAGGGGATGGGCCCAGGAGAAAGCAGAGCCAGGGAGAGGAGCTGGATCCTTAGACTCGCTAGGCAGAGAAACTGAAGCCAGTTCCCTGCAGAAAGCCTAGACCCTCAGAAGAAAAAGTAGGAAAACTTCCCTCATTGACCCGTGGAAGGAACAAGGATGTTTGCTGTTATTGAGCCCTGGAATGGGCACAGGCCCGGGAAGGGACATCCTGTTAGAGAAACTGACACCAGCCTGAAATGTCTGAATTATACTATTAGCTTAGAAAGGTAACCCTAAGTCTGTTTTCTTGAACTCTTTTAGCCAGAGATTTTTAACCACTGTGCGACAAGAATTTTTAAAACATGTAATATCTGACTTATTTAGTCAAGGGCACTGACTTCTTTTCCCTTAAATTATCAAATAAAAAATGACAACAGCCAACATAACAATAGCTGCCTGGCGTGAATGAATCAAAATTATACCTGGTTTTTTGGTGTGCCACAGAATTTTAGTAATTAGTTTATGTGTGCCATGAGGTGAAAAGAGTTGAAAATTGCTGCTCTAAGCCAAAAAGTTAACATAAAAATAGATCCAGAGCCTCAAAACACCTAGGAATCTGATAGGAGCAAATGCAAAAGCCCCTCTGTGAGATCACCTTCACAGCCTAGGGGTCAGAAGCTTTAACAGTTTAGTAGGGCTAAACATTTTTAACAGTTTAGTAGGGCTAACATTTAGTAGGGCTATTCATAACAAAATACCACAGCCTGGGTGGCTGAAGTAGCAGAATTTATCTTCTCACAGTTCTGGAGGCTGGAAATCCAAGATCAAGGTGTTGACAGATTTGTTCTCTCCTGAGGCCCCTCTCCTTGGTCTACAGATGGCCTTCCTCTTGCTGCATCTTCACGTGGCCTTTTCTCAGTGCGTATGCTTCTTTGGTGTTTCTGTAAGGACACTAGTCCCATTGGGTTAGGGCTCCACCT
Organism: Micronycteris hirsuta; assembly: GCA_004026765.1. Classification (NCBI taxonomy): domain Eukaryota; kingdom Metazoa; phylum Chordata; class Mammalia; order Chiroptera; family Phyllostomidae; genus Micronycteris; species Micronycteris hirsuta. Next base: position 119,212 of record PVJI01001312.1, read on the forward strand.
TGATGTCCTCATGTAGTGTTAATTACTTCTTTAAAAGCCCTATGTGCAAATAAATTATAATGGGGGTTAGAGCTTCAGTGTATGAATTTTGTGGGCAAAGAGACACAATTCAGTTCATCACTGAAGCCTCTCTGTGAAAAGCAACTGAACCCCCTGAAGATGGATTCACAGCAGCAACAAGAAAATGTTGTAAGCTATACAAGTAGTGCTATCATAATGGAGAGTCGTCAGAAGCAAAAACTACGAGCATTAGCACCAGAGCAACTATAACCAAACAAAATCAAAGACACTGTATAATAAATAAAATGAATGAAGAGATTTTAAAGAGGAAATGAAAACATAATGAGACAGTAAGGCACCATGGATTATCCCATGGCTGTGCAGCCTGTGGCCCGTGGGTCACAGGCAGTCCAGAGTGGCTGCGAATGCAGCCCAACACAAAATTGTAAATTTATTTAAAACATTTTTTGTTTTGCTCATCAGTTTTTGTTAGTGTTTGTGTATTTAATGTGTGGCCCAAGACAACAATTCTTCTTCCGGTGTGGCCCAGAGATGCCAAAAGGTTGGACACCCCATGGCATGGAAATAAAGAAAAGGCAAACTTGAAAAGAAGCAAATGAAAGATCTAGAAATGAAAATTATGGCCATTAAGATCTCACTGGATAGATCAAATAGAGTTTTAGACACATCCAAAGAGAAAATTAGCAAACAGGAAGATATATATGAGGAAATCACCAGAATGATGTATAGTGGGAAAGAGATGGAAGAGATGAAAGAGTGGTTCAGGAAGTGGAAGATAGACCAAGAAGGTCCAACATACATCCAATATGTCCCAGGGGGACACAGAACAAGAGGAGAGGATGGGAGACAAGCAACATTCAAGGAGAAAGTAAGAATTTTCTATAATGGAATACAACAAGATCTAAAAATTAAAGAAGTGCACTGGTTCTCAAACAAGTAAAACAAAAACAAGTGTGTATCTAGTTTGACAAAAATCAAACCATTCCAATGTTTTTCACAAAGCAAATCACAATAAATAATAAAAAATTTGTTTCGTGTAGAACATATTCTCTGATCATAATGCAGTAAAACTAGAAAATAATAACATAATAGCTATCAGGAAAATGAAACTATCAATAAAATATTCTACATACAATATATGTTAACACATGAATTGAATCTTTTTAACTATTTCATCGCCTCAGTATGTGCAAGAAAAGGAATTTTTAAGGTATCTGGTGTATAGTTGTACCTTATTTATAAATCTGGTTTCATAAGGAAATAATTTTCCTTTGCCTCTTGGCTATTTCTGAGACTGTTTTGTCAGCTGCTCTCTGACCTTGATACTAAAAGACTACTTTTCGTTGGTACTTTACAAAGTGTTTTCATATATATCCTATCATTATCTAATTTTTCCCTCTTGGTGATGTAAATCAAAGATGCTTTGCAACATCCTTAACTAGTGTCCAAATCACTTACCAGTATGCAAACCAACAAATCCTGCTGGAGTCAGAAAAATTCTTGCCAAGTGATTTAACTTTCTTCTACAGCATATAAACTTGTTACAACTGTGCCCAGTGAGTGTGGCCTTACAGAGAAAATTACTGACATTAGAGGTTGGGAAGCTTTAGACAGTATTCTCCCACTAATATTAAGTATCAGATATATGTTGTAACAGATTTTTTATTTAATTGATTTAAGAAGAATCCTCTAAAATATTTGATAGTGAAGCAGAGACAGTGTAGATAGTAAAAGTTATTTTTCCTTTGAAATTTGACATGAAAATTAAAGACTTTTAAGAATTTATAACACTTTTTTGTAAAAAATTTCTTGATTGACTTAGAAGACATGATAATTTTAACTTAAGGCTCCTTTAAAGGCCTAAATTCTACTGAGGATCATGTTCTTATAATTTCATTAATACGTCACCCAGGGAGGCCGGCTTTGGGAGGGTTTCAACTCTGGCCATTTCTGTAGTGAATTCTGGCCGCTGCTGCAGACAGACAGGCCCCTGTGTTTGGAGAGGCCTGCCGCCACATCTGAGAGCTGCTGCATGGTCTGGGGTGTGCTTTTTCTGGGGGAAGGGCAGGCGGTGTGTATTACTGACATGTCTGATGTCCTTTTCATCTTTATTGAGCTGTTTCTACAAACTTGACATAGATAAACTCCTTCTGTTCACTGGCGTCCACAAGAAATCTCATCAGACCCATATCCTTAAAGGTCCGCTAAAGGTTTGGGGTGACATCACAAGGGCTTAAGTCCCACACTGTGTGAACGTTCACCCTACAACCTCACTGAACATATCTTACCCTTACACCTTGTTCCATCGCTGGCCCAGGTCCCCCTACACCAGCGTTCCCCTAGAAGCATATACTCCACTGAAAGGATTGCAAAGGAAATATGTATTTTTTTAATTTGGCAAAGTAAGTAAAGACACAGTTCCAAGCAAGTCTTGAAATCCTCCTGAATGTTCTATGCCTTAATTTATTTTATTCTATATTCTTAATTTATTTTATTCTAAAGATTTTATGAGACATGAAGATGGTCATCATTATTCTTTGACATTTTATCATTCTTTCCTAATTTTTCCTTCTTTCTGAAACATAAATCTATATTTGAGGTAATGACTATGCATTAAAGTTACATCAAACAACTATCTTAAGATTAAATCAAATAGAAGAATGCACTTTTGGAAAATTGATTAAATCCACTTTCCTAATGAGGGATTTAAATAGAAATGATTTTAAATCAAATTGACCCTGGATAAGGAATCTGCTGGTAAAACTAGGAATATCCTTTTAAAATAAAATGTTTATTACATTTTCTTGGAAAAACATCTTTAGTATGTATGACAAGATACTAATTTCCTTAATACCCAAATGTTCTTACATATCAATGAAAAGGTAAGTAAGTCAATTTAAAAACAATAGATAAACTGCTTGCAGGGGAAAAACTGTTAAGAATATACAAAGTTGAAGCTTTGTCACAATTGAAGAAACGCAAACTTCTAAAATTGAGAAGTGAATTTCCCTCTTTCTCACGGCCGGGGTGGGGGGAAGGTTTGCGGTGGGTGTGGGAACTTTGCGGTCTCGGGTACAAACCATCAGCAGCAGCGGAAGCTGAGACAACCCTTCTAGAGGGCAATTTGGCAGGATTTATTAAACTTTAACGTATAAATGTTACTTTTAAATTTAAATACATCCTTTGATCTTCCAATTCCATTTAGAAATTTATCCTATAGTTTTTTTTACATGCACGAGCAAGAATAATCATTGCCACTTTATTCAGCCAGCAGCCAGCCGAAGGCGCACGCATTGGGATATGGTTCTCATACACGTTCCAGCACAGCTGTGCTCGCACGCGGATGTTTAAACGAGGGAAATAGAGCTACATGTGCTGCTAGACAGAAGTCCAAGATGAATAGTTTTGTGCAAAAAAAAAGCAAGTTAGAGAATATACATAACATAATCCTGTTTGTCTAAAATAAATTAATATTTGATGTATATGCTTTGGAAGAAACTACAGAAGGAAGGAGAGTGAGAAGCACTTTGGCTTTGTACATTCTTCTGTTGTGGACCATTTCTTTTATTTTCTTTCCTTCTCTTTTGGTTTTGTTGTGTGTTTTATAATTTCTTTCCTTGTTTGTTGCCATGAAGATATATTGTTCTTTAAAAAGTGTGTATCTCATGGTGAAAGTCATTTTTCCCTATATTAAATAATTTGTTTTAATTTTCCCTAAATGTTTTGGGAACAACATGCAGGCTTCCCAACAACAGGAACAAGATAAGGCAAATCTTCTGTCCCTTTTTCCCTTTTCTCCCTCGAGTTCCTCCTGGTGGAGAGACTCTCCTTTGCTAGTTGACTGAACAGGTAAAGGTGCCTCTGAAGTCAGAAGATGCTTAGGGACGTGTGCACCCCATGTCTGAGGGACAGCGGGGCTTGAAAAACAAAAATTAAACATGCTTTTATAAAGAACCTGTGCTTACTTTGTCATCTCCTCTTGGACCGTCTCACTTAGCAGCTGTTAATTACAAGTAAGGGAAAGTGGAGAGGGACTAAAGGCACAAAATGAAACAAATATACATCATATACATGTCAGTTATATGTTAGAAAAATATATTCAGGCTACAGGAGAGTGGCTTGAAAAGCAACTGGGATATGCTTTGAAATACTTATTTCAGTGAGATTTTCCTGTTGACTCAATGAACTGAAAAAAAACCAAATAGGTTCTAATAGCTATTTTATTTATTCCTCTTATTTCCCTATTTGATCAAGTTTTCTTGCAAAGTCCTTTGTAGGTTCAAGTTTCTTTCAGTAGACAGAGCCTTGGTTGAAGCTACTTTTCAATAAGAGGAGGGATTACACTGCCCCCTTCCTAATTGCTCTCTGAAGCCCTCCCTCCTTCCCAATCTCGCTGTAGTTTCTGAAGAAACGAGGCACTTACATATCCCGAGGGGTTAAATGGAGATTTCTGCTGCCGAGGGTAAAGTAGGGAGTTTGCTGCATTAATCATTGAATAACATCAATCACACACCCACTTGGGCAGTTAAATTTCTGTTGAACAAAGTACAGAAGTACCTGGGGAATGTCTCCCTCTTTGTAAGTGGTGTCATTAGACATCTGTCGTGAAGACCTTGTAAAAATAGATTTGGGGCTGCAAACAAAGTCATTTTAACGCTGACACAATGCTAGGCACACAATGGATAATATTCCATAAAAGTTGTCGAGTAAATTAAATTTCAAAATAAATTATTGTACCAGTTCCCTAAACAGACTATTTAATTAATTACCTTTTATCCAAACTTATGTGCTTATTGTAGGAAGAATTATCTTCCTTAAGCACCAGTTTGACTTTTCAAACTCACTTTCAGAAATTATCATCACTCTGAATTTTTGCTCACACAAAATCTGCATTGCTGATCCATGTTGAAAGGCTTTCTAACAATTGCTTCCCTCCTACCTGATTTTCCTTAAAAGAAATTACCATGCATTCGGTGATCTTTGCTAGCCTGGAACACATGTGAATCTGCCTCATAATGTGCTTTCTGCATCCACATGCTGCTCCTGCCACCGACAGGGCGTTCCACCTGCTCCTTTACCCTTCCAGACCAATCCCATTCTGTTCCTACTGTCACTTGTCATTCCCGCCAGCCTCGCAGAACGTAAGTGCAGAGCAGTGTATTCACAGTGATAGCTTAGAGTTTTATATGGCTCCATATCAATTCAATGCAGTCTTAATTATCTTTATGGGATATAAGCCCATTGGAGGCAAAGGCTGCTTCTATGACTTTCCCACACTCACCAAAATGATTAACATTTGCAAGAGGCTTCATGACCTAGTTAGTTTGAAGGGTATGATAACATCTCAGGAAAAGATGAAAGTGGCTTCATTTAAAGTTTTTAAAAAATCATATTGATGGGTAATATCCATTTCATACTGAGTCAATAATGAAAGTGTCAAATGTTTGCACATCAATCTAAAACTAGAATAAAATTCAAATAAAACTTTCAATTCTTGTAGATCTATGTTATTTAGTCTTTTACTGTAATATTAATAAAAAGCATTCTAAAGTCCATCTTGAGAAAATTTTAAGAAATATATTAGGGAGGATATATCATGTCAGTTTTTATACAAATATTTAAAAGGTATAATAATTAAAGATATAACAGTGGTAGAGTAATAGATAAGTAGGTTAACAGAACATAACTGAGACTTTAATAATGATCCATGTACATAGGGTGATTTAGTTCTCCCTAGGGAAAGCCTTTTGTATTGGGGGGATAAAGGATGATTTATTCAATAAAGGTTGAAACGTTTGATACTTATTTGGAAAAATAAAAATTTGGATCCCTACCATATAACAAAATAAACATTGGCTAGATTAACAATTTGAAAGTAAGTCAAATTTTGAAAAAAAACACCTAAAAGTATTGGTGAATATTTAGGCAGATATTTCTATAATCTATGAAAAAAGAGAACTCTCTAAAAATAATAGCAAAGACAGAAAATAAAGAGGAAGAAAAATCCTAATTAGGTTTAAAAATTCTGCATCAAAATATCATAAATGATGTTCAATATAATAAACTGAAGAAAATATAATGCATATATTTAAAGCATATGTATATTACAAATATTTGCCTTGATAGAAAAATGAGCAAGGAACTTTTAAAAAGCAACATAAAAAGAATAAACACAAATGGCAAACAAATTTTTGAAAATATTAACCATCCTAGTAATCAAGAAAGACTACCTAATTGGCAAAGATTGAAAAGAATGGTACCTAGTGTTGGAATGGACATGGAAGAATGGAGCACTGGTACACACTTCTGGTGGGAGTGTAATGTTGTACAGTCTTATGGAGTGGAATTTGGTAATACATCTCAAAAACCCTTAAAAGAATATATGTAGGAAAAGATATACATAAAGTATTGGTTATAACTGCTGATCATTGTAGCAAGATATTTGGTAAAAACATGTTATTCAGGAAAATCTCAAATACTAATAGCTAAATAAGGTAGAAATTTATTTTCCTGTCATGTAATAAAGTCCTGAGATAAACAGTCCAGAGCCAATATTGCAAGTTCATGAGGAACAGTGACCTAGGTTCCCTCTCTCCTCGTGTCTACAATCTCTTCAACATGAAGATTTTACCTTGTGGTCCAAGATCATGATTTGCTACCCAAGGACCTCATCCATGCTCTGGCCAGCAGGAAGATGTGAAGAAGAAAGGCACAGTTCTTTTTTTTTTTTTAAAGATAGTTCCTAAAAGGTAAATATAACATAACAAAGGAAACTGGGAAAACAGCATCTGCCTAGCTAAAAACAAGGAGTCTTGTTACTAAGGAAAAAGGAAAGGAGTATTAGTGGCTAACCTTCAGTTTCTGCCACACAACCAAATTGTTGACTCATAAATGATTCAACAGCAATATATCACGGTGCATTCAGACAATGAAATACTATGCAACTGTTAAAATGCTGGTGTGGAGCTGTAATTATTAACGTGGAAGGAGGTGCACAATCTATCGTTAAATGCCAAAAGCAGTTCATCAAATTTTTTTTATAATATCCTTTCATCTCTTATTTATCAATCTAGTTGCCCTTTCATTTATCTACCTACCTACCTATCTACCTTGAAGTGCTTTTTAGTTTCTAAAATGATAGAAAATCTAAGTTATCTTGTTGGTTTTTAAATTTCTGACTATATTGCATTGCAATGTAAAATGAGTACTTGGTATTCGTTGTGATGGTGGTCACTCTCTAGTAATTATCTCTTTCCTCTAATTACTGGTGGCAGCATTCTATATATGTCCATTGAACAAGCTTATTAATTGTGTTGTTCAAGACACTTTCTACTTTCCAATTATTTGTAGGCTTTCTATTTCATTTTCTGAGAGAGGTGTGTTAAAAACACCCATCATGGTTGGGGGGGTATAATAATGCTATCAGTATATATGAAGGTCTGTCCAGAAAGTAGCCAGCCATGTAATAGGAAAAATAGAGACATTTATTCAAGAAGATACGAGATACAAGAAACATTGGACATAGGACAATGACACCTCAGTCCCCTTCAAAGTGGCAACTTGAGACCGCACACGGTTCGGTTTGACTCAAGTCATTAGCAACTATAGCACGATGTTCCTTCTGCTCTGGCAGCAGAAGCCATGGAACCGACTTTGCCATGACATGTTTCATGCCAAGATCCTGAGTCAAAATCTCAGACACAGTAGTTTTTGGAATCCCCAGATCACCTTCTAGTTCTTGCACTGTGAGTCTCCAATCTTTGTTGATTGGAGCCTGTACACGTTCAGCCATCTCAGGTGTCCTGCTTTCTGCAAGCCTTCCAGAATGTGGATCACTTTCAACTGACTCTCAACCATCTTTGAGGTGTTTATGCCACACTTTTATTTGTGCTGCACTCATTGCATCATCCCCAAAGCCTTCTGAATCATCTGAATAGTTTCTGCAGAGGAATGTTCAAGCTTAATGCAAAATTTGATGCAGATTTGTTGCTCTACTCACTCAGTCATTTTGAATGTGACAGTCACACACTACACATGCTCACTCAACAGCATCTACTGCCCCCACTGACTACTAAAGTGAAGTTGTCACTGTTCACGCATGTGCTTTCCAGTCAACTCTCTTTGGCTGCCAGGTTACATTGATGTCATGCAAACCATTCTTGTTACATTAACAAATGGCTGGACTTTTTCCAGACAGACCTCTTATATCGTTATTTGTCTTTATACAATTTCAAGGCTATGTTTTTGGATGCATGCAAGTTCAGGATTATTATATTTTCTTGATAATTGTTATTTTTTATCATTAAATAATTGTCATTTTTGTACCTAATACTACTGCCCTAAATTCTGTTTCTTCTAATTAATATTGCCTTTCTACCTTTATTTGTTTAGTTTTAACCTGTAATATTTTTTCCCCATAATTTTATTTCAGATTTGAGGGGTCATCATCATTTATGCTTGCAAAGGTCATATAGATAGAATTTGTGTTTCTATTCAGATAATTTCTATTGGATTTATGTCTACCATGTTACTTTAGTTTTGTATTTACCACATTTTTTCTTACCATTTGGGGTTTTTGTTCTTGCTTCCTTTGAGCCTGATTTTGTTCTTCCCTGCCCCCTCTAGTATTTAGGAAGATTTATATTCTCTTTCTTTGAGTGGTTACCCTTAAATTTGAATATGCCAGGCTATGATGGAGGTAATCGGTAGCTCTTGTTGTCTCTTCTCCTACATTATCTATTTATTACTTTCCTCTATTTTTAAACATCTACCCGAATTAGCCTTCATTGATTAGGGTTGTAGACTATCCCATACATAGCCCTTCTGTTCCTCTCTAGAATTCAGAACCAGTACGGAGAAAGAAGAGGGGGAGAGAGTCAGGAATAAGAGACTGAAAATCAAAATACAATATAAGCTTTATTTCAGGTACAGTTGATTGGAGAAAGTGATCTTATGGATACTTTGTTCCCGAATGAGATGGACTTAGCCCACGATGGCCCAGTGAGGCAATGGCAGGTCTCCTTCATGAGGCTGGTGGCTCTTGACCTGGACACAGGTGGACCAGAACATTCCTCGTCCGGGGCAGGCAGCTCTGCAGGAGAGAGAGCAGCAGCCAAGTGTGGAGAGCTCTTCCTCCATGCCTTTAGGAGGATGGTTAAGGGTGCAGAGAGAAGTGAAGAGTGTTTTTATAGTGCCACTTGTGGAAATTGAAGTAGGACTTTCTATGGACGTAGGCGTGGGAAGTGATTGTCCTCTAACAATTATTGCTATTATTGCGGTTTTGTTACTGCTGTTTTCTACAGTCCCTACTTACGGTGAATCTACCATGTACCTAATGTTTTAGCTTCAGGGCCTTAACTGGATGGACCCTCCCAGGGCTCTGAATGCAGGAGGAAGCAGCAGCCCCAGGAGAGTTAGAGGAATGGAGCCCTGCTAGCCTGGAGGTATTGCTTCTTTGTCCCATGGTATCTCAGAGCTGCAGGAGAGGGGGTGGGCATTGGGCTCCAGTCCCCAGTGACAACCTGCACTCCACCAACCACGTGGTGCATCAGCATCTTCCCCAAAGAGAAGAATGAGGCTGAGACACTGTTCCACTCTCTGCCTGAGGGCCATGTGACTTGCTCGGCACACTGCACCGCTGAGAACTGCCCTGGCAAGGTTGGGAGTGGGAGGGACGCTGGGTGTGGTGAAACCCAGCCGACCTTGATCAGCTCGATGCAACAGTGAGATCAAAGGGCTGGCGTTATCTGAAGACTCCCTCCAATGCCAACAGCAAGCAAGAAGTTAAGCTAAACTTTTCTCAACGATGGCTGGTATTTTTTTTTAAAGAACAAATTTTGACCAACTGTGTCAGAAGACTGATTTATCTTTCTACTTCTTTATATAGGATATTTAAAAGTCATTTTCACATCAAGAGATGAGCAAAGAGTATACAGCCAAGAAATGTAGGGAAAAACTGTATTATAGAAGAGGTGAAATTATAATGAAAATAATTAAAAGAATGTATTATATTCCTAAATTTTGTGAGACTGTGAAATTGCATTTAGCTACAATTTTAAATTTTATTTGTTGTGATTTCTATTCTTAGTCAAAGGAAATGTAAATTTTTTGTACTTAATTTTCTATTATACTTTTCTTAGAAAGGGTTTCCCAGATTATAAAACTGTATGTCCCACAAAACTGGGATTCACTCTGGGTTTTTTTGTTTTGTTTTGTTTTGCAAATATGTTTGCAAATTTCTTTGCTTCCCTCTGCTCCTTATTTCCGATATCCTTGCTGGGGTCCATTTTCCTTCTTAACCAAGTACATCTTTTAGTAGTCCTTCCAGTGAAGGTCTGTTAATGGTGAACTCTGACAGTGTCAGAATTCAGCGCCCCGCTCTGGAATGAAACTTAGCTGGGTAAAAAATTCGATTTGGGATTTTTCTCCCTTTTTGGCACTGAGAGGTGTTTCACTTCTGGAGCTTGCCGTTGCTGCAGAGAAGCATGCTTTTCCCTTTGAGGACGATCAGTCCTTTCTCCCTGTCTTTTCTCTCTGTCTTTTATGTGCTGCAGTTTCCCTTTCATCTGTCTAGGTTTAAATTAGTTTCTACTTAACCTTCGAGGGTCAAGGCCTTCTGCAGTCTGAGGACTGATGTTCCCTGTCAGTCCTGGGGAAGTGTTATTCTTTAGCATTCTAGCACTTACATTGTTTTTAATGAGTCCTGAGCAGGGGCAAAACAATACCTTAAAAATATACATAAGGTAGGAAGACTAATGGGGGGAAAGCAAAAAAGAATAACAGTACAACCCTTAAATACTCACCATTGAGTGTGGGAAAAGAACCGAAAGAGCAACACCATTACTTTTAGTTTCCTTCGTGCACCGCACCACCCCCCATGACAAACCCAGCTATTTCCCTTCAGAGGCCACTATTATCCTAAACTTACTGTTTATAATTGCTTTGTAGTTTCACAAAGAAAATATATGGCAATTCATGTTTTAAAGTATTGTATGAGTGGACTAATGCTGTATATGTTCTTCAATTTGTTTTGTCCACTGAAAATTATGCTCCTGAAATCCTACTGTATCGCTGAGTATAGCTACAATTTACTCTCACTCAGTAGCAGCTAGTGTCCCATCGCCCACATTTTATTCATTCTACTGTCAATGGACAGGAGTCGGTTTCTAGTTTCTAGTAGTCTTAGTGCTGCTTTAAGCATTTTCATAAATGCTTCCTGGGACAGGAGAGTTTCTCTAGAGTTTATACTCGGGGGTGGGATTGCATCTTCATTAAGAAAAATTGGTTTTCAAAGTAATTGTACTAATTTACACTCCCAGCAGTATGATATGGGAGATGGCCCTGCTCCCTGTGCCTGCCAGTGCATGGTAGACTCAGACTAACATTTGCCAGTTCTGTGGATATGGAATACTAAGTCACAGAAAATGAGTATTTTTGCTACTGATAATGAGATTGAGTGACATTTTACATGTTTATTGACCATGTATGTTTTCTTTTCCATAAAATGCTTGTGCAAGTCATTTTACCCCCTCCCTTTTATATTTGTTTTCCTTTTTCTCATTGATTTTTAATTTTTTTTTGCATATTCGGGATACAAATACCATGACAATTTTATTTTTAGCAAATACCTCCTTCCACCTATGGCTGGTCTTTTGGTGTCTTTTGATGAATAGACATTGTTAATTTTAATGTAGTCAAATGTGTTAATTTTTCCTCTATGGTTGTCAATTTTTATTTCTTATTTAATAAATAAATAAAATTATCATAAAAGTATTCTCTTGTAGTGATGTCTAACATTTTTATAGTTTTGTATTTTATATGTGGCTCATCAATTCATCTAGAGTTGATTTTTGTATGTGATGCACTGAAGGGGTGTAAGTTCTAGTTATTTTATGTATCTTTTCAATGTTTTTGTATGTATGTGTCCTGATCTCCTGTTTCACTTGTTATGCAAAACATATTTTGTGGGATTCAGGAAAATGGTATTCTGGGAGAAATTTATAGTCTTAATACTTAGAGGCTGAAAACTAGGTAGATGTGTTTCCAAATTTGAAAGGTAAATAAATAATAACAGAAAAACCACAAAAGAAGTAGAATAAAAAGGAGTATAAAGATAAAAGCAGAAAGCAATTAAATAACCATTACATAAACAATAGATCAATTAATCAGAAGTCATATTAAGTAGTAGGCTCAAGGAAGGCAAAATATTGTTTTTTAAAAAGTAACAAAATTCACCCAGCTGGTGTAGCTCAGTGGATTGAGTGCAGGCTGAGAACCAGAGGGTCCCGGTTCGATTCCCAGTTGGGGCACATGCCTGGGTTGCGGGCCAGGTCCCCAGTGAGGGCCATGTGAGAGGCAACCATACATTGTTCTTTCTCCCTCCCTTCTCCTCTCTCTGAAAATAAATAAATAAAATATTTTTTAAAAAAAGTAACAAAATTGATAAACTCTGGTGAGACTAGTCAAGAAAAAGAAAAGTTACAAATATACGACAACTTGATAAAGATGTCAAAAGTTCAGGTGCAACAGAGATTAAAAAGATAAATCCTTTTTATTAACTTTATGATAATAAGATTGACAATTTAGGAGAAAACATGCAAATTTCTAGGATAAAATGTATATTGAGAGTTCCAGCCAAAATGGAGGCGCACGTAGAAACCCTTTGCTTCGCCACCCAACCAAAAAGAGGATAACAACTAATCTAAAATTGATAAACAACCAGAAGCACCAGAAAATCAAACTGCATGGAACTCCAACAACCAAGGAATTAAAGAAAAAAGTCAACCAGAACAACCAGATCGGTAAGAATCCATGGGGAGACGATGGACAGCGTGGGTGGGGCCAGCTGAAGGCGAAACTGAGACTCAGAGCTGACTGTGGACTACAGTGGGGGGTTGCTGTGGTGGGAGAAACTCCCAGTCTCACACAAGAGTCCATTGGTAAGTGGGCTAGAGCTGAGCAGGCGAGCTGCATTGTTCCCTCTCTGGTCCCTCCTCCACAGTGCAACAAGGAGAGTTACCCCACCCTGGTGAATACCTAAGGCCCCGCCCCCTTACAACTTAACAGGGGCCCATAACAAAGAAATAGGGCCAAAATGAAAGAACAGAGCAAAGCCTCGGAAAGAGAGCTAAGTGATGAGGAGATAGCCAAACTATCTGATGGAGAATTTAAAGCCCTGGTAGTCAAAATGCTCACAAAACTGATTAAGCTTAGTCAAAAAATGAAAAAAACAAATGAAAGATACTCAAAATGAAATAAAGCAAAATATTCAGGGAACCAACAGTGACAGGAAGGAAACCAGGACTCAAAGCAATGATTTGGAACAAAAGGGAAACTAAACATCCAACTGGAACAGAATGAAGAAACAAGTATTCAAAAAAGTGAAGAGAGACTTATGAACCTCTGGGACAACCTGAAACATTCCAATATCTGAATCACAGTGGTGTCAGAAGGGAAAGAACAACAGCAAGAAATTGAAATCTGCCCGGCTGGTATAGCTCAGTGGATTGAGCGCGGGCTGGGAACCAAAGAATCCCGGTTCAATTCCCAGTTGGGGCACATGCCTGGGTTGTGGGCCAGGTCCCCAGTGAGGGCCATGTAAGAGGCAACCATACATTGCTTTCTCCCTCTCTTTGTCTCTCCCTTCTCCTCTCTCTAAAAATAAATAAATAAAACCTTAAAAAAAAGGAAATTGAAATCTTATTGGAACAAATAATGAAGGAAAACTTCCCCAATCTGGCAGAGGAAATAGACTTCCAGAAAGTCCAGAAGCCCAGAGAGTCCCAAAGAAATTGGACCCAAAGAGGAACACACCAAGGCACATCATCATTAAATTACCCAGGATTAAAGATAAAGAGAGAATCCTAAAAGCAGCAAGAGAAAAGGAGACAGTTACCTACAAAGGAGTGCCCATAAGACTATCAGCTGATTTAGCAATAGAAACCTTGCAAGAAGGGGCTGGAAAGAAGTATTCAAAGTCATGAAAGGCAATGACCTATATCCAAGATTAATCTATCCAACAAAGCTTTCATTTAGAATGGAAGGGCAGATAAAGTGCTTCCCAGATAAGGTCAAGTTAAAGGAGTTCATCATCACCAAGCCATTATTATATGAAATGTTAAAAGGACTTATCTAAGGAAAAGAAGATCAAAAATATGAAGAACAATAAAATGACAATAATCTCACAACTACCAACAAATGAACCTAAAAGAGAAGAAAAGCAATGAAAATGAAAACTAAGCAAACAACTAGAACAGGTACAGAATCAGAGAAATGGGCATCACATGGAAGGATTTCATGGAGAGTGGGAAGGGAGGAATAGGCGGGGAAATATACAGGGAAGAAGCATAATTAGTAGGTATAAAATAGATGGGGAGAGATAAAAAATGGTATAGGAAACACAGAACTTATATGTACAACCCATGGATGTGAACTAAGTAGGGGGAATGCTGGAGGGTTGGGAGGTGCAGGGCAGAGGGGGAATAAAGGGGAGGAAATTGGGAGAAATGTAATAGCATAATCAATAAAAATACTTTAAAAATGTATATTGATTTGCATCTATCTTGCTAAATTCTCTCACTAATTCTAATCATTTCTCTGTGGATAATCGTGGGTTTTACATATAACAACTGTACTTTATGTGACTTATAACAGTATTTTTCTCCCCCCATTATCTCTTAGAAATACTGTATTGGAACTTTCCATTCTGTCTTCCATGTCATGTAACCTCTCTTTCTTATTTCCATCGTTATCTCTGTGCCATATTATGGGTAATTTATTCAGACCTGTTCTTTCAGTTGACCACTTCATATGAAGATTTATCTATTCATTGAGTTTTTAATTTAAATGAATTAATTTCTTATTTCCAGAAGTCCAATTTGGTCCTATTTCAAATCCACTTGTTCTCTGTTCATAGTTTCCTTTTGTTTGAGTATTATTTTGATTCTTTCTATTACCTCTTTAATCATTTTAAACATAGTAACGTTTACAGACTCTTTCAAAGTGTTCAATTATCTGTATAGTTCTTTAGGTACCAATTTTGTTGAATTTTGAGCCATTTGATCCACCCTCATTTCCTAATGTGGTTTGTAGTTTTCATTGTGAGCTCACCTTAAGCACCGGTGGTCTTCCCTGTAGGAGCCCCGTGTGCCCCAAACCACAGGTCTGCCCTGTAGTGCATATTGGCATTTGGTTTTGCTAGGGTCCCAGAATTTCCATGGGTTTGGCCACGTTTGGTTTTTCTTGCCCCAATTTTTTATTAGTGTATCAGCTGAGAATTCTTATGCTATAAGGCTTGTGTAAAATTAGATCCTACACTCAGGCTTGGGCTAAATTTATCAGAAGAGATGTTTCTTTTTCCTTCATATTCAAAACCTTAAGTATTGCAAGATTCCTTGCTCTTTTTCCTTGCTGGAATTCTTTTTTAGTGACATTTTTATGGACTATGCAACTTTGCAGGATTATTCCCTTACTTTAAACTTTTACTTCCATATATTAATCTTGAGTGAACCCAAGGCCATCATTTGTCTTCATGTGAGGTTTATGAGGTCTGTCCAGAAGGTATCCAGCCATGTAATATGAAAAATAGAGACATTTACTGAAGAAGATACAAGATACAAGAAACATTGTACATAGGACATTGATACCTCAGTCCCCTTCGAAATAGACACCTTGGGACCTCATACAGTTCTCCCAATCTCCATCAACTGCTCCATCATATTTTCCTGAATCTCATCAACAATCTGAAATCTCTTACCTTTCAAAGGTGATTTTAGTTTTGGGAAAAACCAGAAGTCATAGGGCATTAAATCTGGGTTGTAGGGGGGCTGAGGCATCTGAGTGATTTGATGTTTTGCCAAAAACATCTGTATAAGATGTGATGCGTGAGCAGGCATGTTGTCATGATGAAGTTGCCTATCACCAGTTACCCATAGCTGTGGCCTTCTGAACCAAATAGTTCCCATCAGGGAATGTTCAAGCTTAATGCAAAATTCGATACAGCTTCAATGCTCTACTGGCTCAGTCATTTTGAATGTGACAGCCACACAGTACACATGCTCACTCAGTAGCATCTACCACGCCCACTGACTAGTACAGTGAAGTCATCATTATTCACACATGTGCGTTCCAGTCCACTCTCCTTGGCTGCCAGGATACATGGATGTCGTGCAAAACATTTTCATTATATTAACAATGGCTACCCTTTTTCCAGACAGACCTTGTATAACTGAACTACCATTCTCTAGGTGTTGGTTCTATTAGCCCAACTTACAGCTGTAGCTACCACAGGACTTCCCTTTTCTCCTTCTTTGAATCATCTACTTTAAAAACACAATATATTTGTGTATTAGTGATTCATTTTATTTTATCCAAAATATCTATGTGTTTATTGCAGGAGTATGGGAGGGTCCCCCATGTTGCTGGAACCAAAAGTTATAGAAATAGTCTTGATTTACACCCAATTTAGATCTACATTTAAATAAATATTCTCCATTGAGTGGGATTACAGATTGTTTTAATTTTCTATTAAAGCCTCACTTTTATTGTTTGGGCTTTATACAATTGATATGTAATACTTTTATTATTTGAAAATATTATAAAATAATTTCAATTTGAAAAGAAAGTTCATTGAAAACTGGATTAGGGTATCACAGTACCATGTAGTTTAGAAATTATTTTATTCTCAATTGTCCATGTCAAGCAGAGGAAGAAGTCACAAAGTTCTCAATTATTTTATATTTAACTTTAGAATGCATTAGAGTGAAACATCACCAATTCAGACTAAATGAGGGAAATGAATCTAAGTTCATCTAAAAGATGGACATTTTTAATGCCTTTTAAAAATTTCTTCAAGTACATGCAATAAATGGAACAGTAAATGGTGTTAATTAGGAAAGGTCCTATGTTGTGTAATAAATAGACTACATTAGTTGTTTTATGCTTCTAAATGGAAATACATTTCCCGTTGCCATCTATCTATACTCCTCACTCTTTATATTTATTAACTACCATTAAATTCAAGTATCATTGAGTTGTTGCAATGATAACTTTTTAAATGTCAATGGTCTCAATTTACTGATGATATTTGTTTCCAGGTCTCTCTGGGGGTGCATGCTGCATCTTGGGGTGTGTGCGTATGTGCATGTATTTAAGGGAGACTCTTGGGGATGAGCAGTGTCTGTGCTGAATGATTTTTATTAACTCCTTCAATGGCTACTTTTACTTTTAGCCTGGTTCCAATTCAAATGATCATTAATTCTAAATTGTTGAGGTTCAAATAATGTTTTTCTTTAAATGATTTGCCAATATGTATGTACCAATTTTTTTTAAATTTGAGGGTTTTAAAAATCTAATTCTAAAGTACAAGGAAAATAGAAAGTACTTCCCACAGCCCTGGCTGGTGTAGCTCAGTGGATTGAGCGCAGGCTGGGAACCAGAGGGTCCCGGTTCAATTCTCCATCAGGGCACATGCCTGGGTTGCGGGCCAGGTCCCCGGTGGGGGCCATGTGAGAGGCAACCATACATTGCTGTTTCTCTCCCTCTCTGTCTCCCTCCCTTCCCCTCTCTCTAAAACAAATAATAATACAATAAAATCTTAAAAAAAATACTTCCCACAAATATCCTATCAAAACATCACACCATGTATCATCTGAGCCTTTCCCTCATGAGCACTGCTTCCTTCTGAAAGCCTTTCTAGTAGATTTCATCAAACCAAAATCTGTATAAAACAAAACAATGCCCATATAACAAAATATGGAAGATAGTTTTTCACAATGGACTTTCAGTGGACTATAAACATCTCCTTTCTAGATATTGCAGTTTTCCTAAGACCTTAGAAGAATTTCAAGTTTTTGTTATAGAAGGGAAAAAAAAAAGGAAGAAGGAATTTAAAAAGGAAGAAGGGGAGAGAATGAGGGAGGGAAGAAAGAAACTAACAAAGCCTTACCAAGTATAAATATATTTCATTATAAGCCCATGTCTTTATTATCTTCTTGTCCAGATTATGGTCCTGCACTAACAGAAGTAAGGAAATGGTTCATATGTGTGGTTCAGGTGTGCATGGAAGGGTAACTACAGTAGACTGGAGCAGCCTAGCAGTGTCTGACCCTGGAATTTGACCCATCAATTGAGTTGGGACGAAACTACAGAGCCAAATTCAGCCTGGGAAGTGGGGAGAGGTGCAGCCATTCAGGCCTCAGCTGGGATCACGAGAGCGTGGCCTCTGGCTACAGGACTTCCCTGAAATGTGGATTCACTGGAGATCCCACCCCCATCCCCAGTTTAGAGTCAGACATGCCTGTGTCCAATCCCAGAATCTCTGTTTATTTCTTCCATGAGTTTAAGCAAGCCATTTTACTTTACATTTTTTCAGGATTCTCCTATCCATATACCTACCTTGTAGGATCTCTATGAAGATCAAATGCGATGGGGCATGCAGAGCCCTCTGCACCGAGCCCTGTCACACAGCAAGCACTCATTTACTGTTGGCTGTCACTGTTTTTACAGTTACTCTAGAACTTGCCACCCAGGTAGGCAGGCAGCATCAAATACTCTTGTCAGCAGGTACCAAGGCCACAGCAATGAGCCAAAACTTGAGGGACCAGACTCCAGTGCCAACGGAGGGTGGAAGGATAAAGCCATCATAGTCATAGGAGCAAAGCAGAGCCCCTAGCTCAGAAGGGCAGAGTAACAGAAAGATTCAATGCCTGGGACCCAATCCCAGGAAACAAGACAGGAAGTGGTTAGCAAAACTGGTCGCCCAATGAAGTCTGTTCTCAGCTACAAGGCACAGCATGGATCTGGAGACCCAGCTGCAAAGGGCAATGAAAGTCCAGTCTAAGGCAGCTGGCCATACGTAGCTTTGGAGATCCTCTGCACCCCACCCTGCGCCACCCCAATTAGCTGATGACTGGTCCTTGAGCCTGAGGAGTCTGCAACTACTGGGAAGGTTCATGAGATTTTTCAGCTTTGGTTTTTCTGACAGAATAATACAATGCCAAGATTGCATGTCACATAATAGTTAGGCTAGTATCCTGTACCTGAATTAAAACAAAAAAAGAAGCTAAACCAAAATATCTGGAAAATACATCTCAACTCAGCTATGATTAGCCTAGTTTTAGATCAGTCATGCTAATAATTTCTATTTTTGTAGTACAAAACTGTTGAATATTTAATAATCAAGCTCTTTTTAGTAAGAAAGATTTTGCAATAGTATATTTTATGTTGGGAACCACTCTGCCTGGTTTCAGAAGCTATAACCCCCCATGGCTAAGGCTGAGTAAAAAGACTTTGGGACCCTAAGCCACTAAGGAGACAAAGCTTATCCTCCCAGCAGGGGTGCAGCCTCTGCCCCCTTTACTTCAGCCTACTTGGCCCTGGGTGAATGACTGCTTAGCCAATGACGGGTAAGATTCCTCAAGGGAGGGACAACCTAAGACAGACACAGTCACGAAGGGGCCATCAGGGAAAGGACTTGGGGGCTATAGAAAAAGGGTGATGGACCCTCACCCCTCAGCTTTTCAAGGGCCTGAGTCCTCATTCTATCTGTAAGAAGTCTCCTAATCTCTTGGCTGCCTTACTTTCCCCACCTGACTTAAGCCTAAAACAATGCCAGAGGGTGGTGCAGCCCTGTGCTGAAAAGGGTGGGTTTCCAGGGCGATCAGGCCTAAGAAAGAGTGCATAAAATCCTGTGAAACCTGCCTGCTAAGAATGCACTCAATTTAAATGATAAGGGTCCAAGCATAAAATGAGTTTGTTTCCCAAAGTTTTATGGCCCTTTGGCGTCACTCAGAAGAAGCCTTCATAGTTCTTTGAATGTTATCTATTGTTTGATCATTACTGCCTGACAAGGATTGATGAGCTTCACGCCCCATATTCCTATGCAAATTAAACCCAAGAAAAGCCCATTGAGGAATAGGCTCAAGGCCCTTCTCCTCTGAGAGACTGGCTATCTTTCCTCCCCAAGCAGATCATATCTCAGTAGACTTATACTCATCCGAGGTGGGGTTGGGCTCCGTGAGTGGAGCCCCCCCCTCCCCCAGTTTTAGTTATAACACCGTTTAAAAAAAACTCATCTATCTATTGTGGCCACAAAGTCTTTTTTCATGCTGGTTCACAGTTACACGTAGGCTCCTCTCCACAAAAACCTTATTTTGCCTGTGTTGGTCCAGATGTCTTGTCACACGCTGATGGCTGAAGCCACTGAAACATGGTGATATCTGCTTCTGGGTCTTTGACTCTTGTTACATGGTCAGGAGAGCCTCGCTTTCCAAGTTCCAAGGCAAATAGTGTCCCAAGGCAAATTCCCTGTTTGTTAGGTTGGGCCCTGAGAAGGTCATGCTGCAGGTCCAAGAGTAGAATGTGGACACACTCCGTGTGCAGGAGGGAGGCTGTCTCCCCTTCTTGTTCCTGCACTGGCTGCCAAAGTGTCTCCAGATGAGCAGAGTGGTGGGCACTCATCTTGCAAGAATAGGGTTCTCTTGGGTGATCTTCTGAAATCTCCACCCAGGTCCTGACCTGCGGTTTCAGGACTTTGGGGCTGTTCAGGAAGCATCTGAAGAACTCAAGTATGTCAGTAAATTGGTACCATTCTCTGGGGAAGGGGACATTGCTGCACACTGACTGGTTGCAGAGGTCATTCATTCATTCAACAAACACGAATGGAGGACCAGGTTCTGTGTTAGGCCCTGGATATACAAGAATGTGGGGTAGTCTCCTGGAACATTCAGTCTAGGGGTGGAGACACAAACATTCACAAATATTTACAGTATGATACGGGCTAAAACAGTGCTGTCCGCAAGCTGGATTCTAGCTCAGGGTTGCCCACTCCACTAGGTATGTGGAAACAGTGGTCAGGAAGGCTTTACAAAGGGAGCGGGAGTTGGGTTAAATTTTGAAAGCAGCTTTTGACCAAGCAATGGGAAGGGGTGTAGAAAGTAGCCCATGTAAAAGCAGAGAGCTAGGAGAGACAGGGGCGGGGCAAGGAATTAGAAATGGGATTCAAGTCTATACTTTCAGGGATCATTTCTATAGTTTGTTACTAGAGAAGTTTCTCTGAATGTGTAGAACCCTTGAAACCACGAGGAGGAGATGGAATGTTCTCTCCTGAGCGTGAAGTCAGTTCTTGGTGTTGCTTCAGTAACTGCTATTTGCCATTTATGACTGTTCTTCTCTCTCTCTCCTGAGGAAATAAGAGGGGGACAACACTGTCTGAGTTGTAAAAGAAAAAAGAAATGGGATTCATTAGGGATGATGTCACAGAGCATGCAAGTAGTGAGCGAGGCCCTGGAGGAAGTGGCTGCACAGTTAGGGGAATGAAGTGCACAAAGGCACAGAGAAAACAGGCAAAAATTATATCGGGGCAGAGAGGACACCATCTTGACCAAGGCAGGGCTGTTGCCAGGGTCACCATGGCAGAGTGGCTGACCACAGAGAAGGAAAGGAACAGGGGCACCTCAGCATTAGAGGTTGACAGCAAGGAGGTGAACAAACTGGTGAAGAAAAAGGAGAAAGCATAGAAGAAGCTTCAGGCTAGAATGGTCTCAGGAAAGTCAGAGGAAGAGAAACATAATTTTGAAACTTAAAGAGCCATCAGAGTAGCCACAAACCATTTGCCTCCCTTTGTAGATAAGGAAGTTGTCTTTACCAGTATGTGCTTCTTCCGGGCCAAAGATTCTGTCCTGTGTCCCTAGAACTCCTATCCCAGCCACACTCCCGAGTCTTTTCATTTTTACTTGGCCTTTAGGAGAACTTAGATGACCAAAATAGACCTCCCACCTCAGCTTTGATAAGCAGGAGTAGAATGAAAATCATAGAACACCTTGCTTCAGATTTCGATGTATGTTTTCCTAAAGACTGAAGCAGAGGAAAGCCAAGAAAGGACGCGAGGGTTTTCCTAGAAGAAAGAATTCATTAGAAATCCCAGACGAAACATTTTCAGTGGCTAGGTGAGGTTAGAAATCAGAATAAGACAGGGATTATAAAATAAAAAGGAGGCAGGTGGATCAATTGTCCAGGGAATTTATCCACAGAAGGTGAGCAAGAAAGATTATTCTAAAGTTTTAACCTTGAACCTAAAATTTTTAAGACTTCCATGAATTACTCTAGCCTGGTTAATGATAAATGTGTCAATGGATAAATTACAACTTGCAACATTGTTTTTTCCAGAGAAGTAATGTTTCTTCCTAGTAACAGTGTGTCTATCTCCAGAAGCCTCTGGTTTTCTTGTCCTCCCATCTCTCCCTCTCCTTCTCTCCCTTCCCTCCAATTTCTTCTTTACGTCTCCCTTCTCTTCTCCACTGCACCCAACCTGAGTGAGGCAAATTCTGGGCTCCATATGCCCATCTGTCCTTCTCGTTGCACCAAAGGGCCTCACATGGCCCCAAAAGCGGGGGTGGGGGGAGGGGTGCAGGCGGGGTTCCAGAGGCCAGCAGTTCCCTTCCCTTCTCCCTTCCCCCCAAGCCTTAGTACCAAAGTGTTCTTTTGTCATGGAGAGGATTCATTGTGACTTCCAAGGTAAACATGCACCATCTGGCTGCAACATCATGGGATGACCCAGCCTGGAAAAGCACCCCCCGCCCCCGACTGCATCCCCCTCCCTCTCCCCCACCCCAGGTCGGTGCCTAGCTGGATCTCCCAAGGGTCCCCTGTACACGGCAATGACAAATCCTGGGACCTCAGCCTTTATGAAATGGGCTGAGGATGCCAAGCCTGACCTGCTAGGATGGAAAGAAAAACCTTTTCAATATTTCAGTATGTTTTTGTTTTCGTAGTTTTGCCCATTAATACATAGGGCTGTCTGTGAGGGGATCTTGTGCAGGAACTAGAACTTGTCCCCAGCATCCTGGCTTCCCCGTTCACTGTTGTGCCCCCGCCTCATCTCGTCTTCTCTCTGCACCTCCCGTCCTCTTCGTCGCCTCTGCTTCCGCCTCAGTGCCAGGCGGGGCAAAAGCAGGTTTACAGTGGTTCGTATGGAAAATGATACAATAACTAATAAGCAAGAATGCAAGAATAAACTGTGTTTCTCATATTCACAACCGTAAACCTACTTTTGCCCCACCCGGTATATTCATAATAAGGTGTAAATGATGGGTAAAAGCTGAAGGCGTCCCTTGTTAGAAGCACATGTGTGTTTTGACAGGGACAAAGCCTTCAGAGAAAGGAATAAATCCGTAAATCCTGATAGAGAAATTTTCAGTAGGTAGCAGGAGAAATGTCTGGGGTTGGATGGAGTACACCTGGTTTTCCGGAAATCACAGGACTGACACCCACTGTATTAGAAACTAACACCCACGCACACCCACACACACTCACACACCCCTTGCCTATTTAATCCCAGGCAGTATGTTAAATGCTTTACTTACACTCTCATTTACTTCTTACCACCACCCCCGACTCATGCAGGGTAGATATTCAGTGTTAGCACATACATCCTGCTACACAGCAAAGGTAAGAAAACCGCCCAAACCTGCACAGCCCAGACATGTGGGACTGGACGTGACTCCAACTCCTACGGACCGGGAAGCCCCAGTGGACAACGCCCTTTCCGTGTGGTGGGAAGCAGGTCGGTGGCTGGCCTCCTGGGCTGCTTCGTCAAAGGAGATATCGAGCTTTAAAAATCTTTTCTCCTAAGTCATCTTTAAAAGCCCCTTAGTCACCTTTGTTTTCCTCTGAACTGCCCGGAGTTTGTGTGCGTCCTCCCTGTAATGCTGCGCCCCAACCGAAACATGCTGGCCGGGTCTATTTTCATTTTTCAGCCTGTGTAGGATATAAAAAAAAAAAAAAATAAACAGCATATGGTGAAAAGCTAATGAGATTTAAAAAAATAAGTTCACTTAAAATAATCCACGGGCTTTTCTACATGTGTTCTTGGTCTGGTTTCAAAAACCACAGGAGTTTTTACTATGCTTCAGAAAAGGGTGAATATTTGCATAGTTTCTGTCAGGGTCAGTGGGAAACCAATTTCATAGAATCAGCTCTAATAATCATGTTTATAAACAAAGTGCTATGCTAAGCTAGTACAGACTAGGACGTTCTGTGATGTGTCCCCGCATTCAACATGTTCAAAGCCACCCTGCCACTCTCCCCGGTTACCAGTCCCAGGCCCGCGGGATGCTCCTTCAGCCAACAAGTGTAAGGAAGTCTTACCCAGAGAGGAAGATGGGAAAAATCAGGCAGCTTCTGAGAGGAGCCCTCTGAACATGGTTCAGAAACAATGTTACCATAATAGGTAGAACTCACCTTTGAAGAAAAATTTCCTGCACCTTGGAAGCCCATAAAAAATAAGGAAGTTAAAAATCTTGTCTTTATTCTAAATGAGGAGGGCATAAAAAGTTACTGTAGCTCAAGCTACTTGAGTTCTTTGCATTCAAAGAAACAATTAATTTGAAGATGCACATAACTAATTTTATTTGCATGATTGTGTTTAGCCACAAAGTTCTCTTGGTAATTAAGTGCTGAAAGCTCACTGTGTGTGGGGCCAGGACTGTTCTGAGCATTGTGGAAGACGGAAGAGAATGGGAGAGAGGGACTCTGTCTTTAAGGCATTGGCAATCCAGCAAGTGAGAGGGAAGGTCTTCGATAAAATAAAAACTGGTATCAGACACTTCCTTTGTGCCAGGCACTGTGCTCAAAGCTCTCCAGGGATTATTTCATTGAATCCTTGGAAGCCCAATGCTGTAGGAAATATACAGGAGGAAATGCAGGCTTGAGAGGTTTATGGAACTCTCAAAGAGTTGTTGCGAGAAATATATGAGAAACTATAATGCGCTGTATCAGTTGGGTTTAGATTTTGTTTCCTACTGAAAAGGAGGGGGAAAATCTCCAAACAAAACATAGCAAAAAATAAAAAAGCACTGGCTTAAACAGATAGAAGTTCATTTTTCTCTCTCATAAACCAAGTCCAGAGAAGCAACCAAGCCAGTACTGCAGCTCCCCTCAAAACCGGGACACACCTACCCTCAAAGGATGCAGGGAATATAGACATTTTTTTATAGGTGGTCATATGCCCATTAAAAATTAGGGCTTCTATTTCTAAAGGTGAGGAGAACAGATGGGTTAGGCAACTTGTTTCTCTACCATATGTATGCAAAGTGCTGGGCATGGGATAAACACAATAAATGTTAAGTAATAATAGTTATCAAACTCAAAGCAGCCTCCATTGTGGCTTGGTTTATTGATTAAATACGACTTGTGCCTGAGGTTTCCCCTTTTCAGACTGCGTCCTATGGCTGAATGGGGAACTGAGTGAGAATGGAGGGCAAGCGAGGTGCTCCACACACGGGGAGCACTGACTTCCAGGGCATGCCTCTTCCTCCTCCTGCAGACGGTCGAGGTGGGAGGTGGTGTGCCCTACACCACCTGTGGAAAGGTGGTATGCACCTGTGGAAAGGTGGTTGAAAGCCAAGTTATGCCAAACAAGGACACTGCCCAGGACTGGGCGTTCCCCAGCCCAGGCTTCTGCTTTCTTCCCATGCAAATGATAGCTCTGCATTGTGGCAAACGGGAAGGAGAGGGGCAACCACACTGCCTCATTTCAGGGGACAAGCAGGCACACTGGACTGAGGTGTCCAAGTGTGACACTGCTGGAGCTATGCAAACAGGAGGCCCTGGGAAGGGGGGGCTGGTTGTGAGTCATGAGTTGGTTGTTTTGACTGAGTGGCTTCATTTGTTTCAAAGAGTTTTCCATGGATCATTTCAGTCTCCCAAATTCCTAGGTAAGGGGCTCTTGGGTCACAAACTATTTGCACTCTATGAATTTGAGGAGTTGCTCTCCCTTCTTAAAACATCTAAGCAAGCTGTCTTTAGGTCTAGGGTTCTGTTATGAGCAGACTTGGTTTCTCAGGCAGGGGTGGGAGTGGAGAGGCAGGGTGGAAAAAACTGCAGGATAGATGCAGAGGGTGCACAGGATGGTAGGGAGAACAGCTGGAGTTTCCAGCTGCTTCATACCCTGGTTTGGGCCAGGAAGAGCTGGGAAGAAAAAGGAAGTGAGAGGGAAGACCTTGATCCTTCCATGTCCTCACCCCCCCTGTCTAACCCATGACCAAGTCCTTCCATGTTACCTCCTCACGGCCTCCCCCGTGGAGGGCCACTGACTGCAGGCACAGAGCTTTGTGCAGATTAGAGAAGGCACCCACCTTCCAGCAGGCCCAGTCCTGTGCCAGGACGCGGTGAGTGGTAGGTAGGGCTCTGGACCCGTCTCATCTCCTGGGGTGGGAGCCTTGAGTGGTGGCAGATTCTCTGGAGTCAGTTCACAGTGTCTCCATTCCCGTGGCCCCTCCTGCCTCCACCCACCTCCACCATCTCTGCTCTTACTCAGACTGTGTGCCATCATGACATAACGAGGAGGCCCTTTACAAAAGAGCCTCAAATTTAGACTTTGGTGAGGTTGCCAAGTAAGCGTATACATTTAGTCCTGCAGATACAATGACTAGATAAAAAGATGTTCATCGTATTATTTGTTTTTAAACTTGTGATCTAGTAACAGGCCACACAGCCTGTGGGGCACTATGAATTCATTAAATAAATCTTAATTATTCTGTGAAAAGCACACTTGCGTTGTATTATTGAGATGGAATACATTATGTTAAAAACATGTAAACATTACAATAATTTTATGACTCTCTTATTATTTCTTACTATAATACAATAATATACTGGGATCCTCAATAAGTGAAGGTTACCAGGTCTTCCTGGCCCGAGGCCTGAGCCCAGACGCCTGGGACCTGATCCCTATTCTGACTCTTGTCTGCTCTGGCTCTTCCTCTCTCCCCAACAGCCAGCAGGGTTCTGTGACCACCCAGAGCCGATGATGTCAGCAGCCCCCTGCCAAAACGCTGCAGGTCCTTCCCACCACTCTTGGAACACAGGGAGCTGAGCCTGCAGAGGCCCCACCTCTGCCACCACCCAGGCCGCCTGCCCAGCTCTGCTCCCCCCAGCCCTATGGGCTTCTTGCTGACCGATGCCCCTTCCCTTCTTTTCCTGGTTGGTTTCTCCTCATTTTTCAGTTCTCAGCCCAACCCACATTTCCTTGGGGAAGCTGTCTGCAGCCCCTAGTCTCAGTCAGGCTTCTCTGATTATTTCCCTTGTGGAGTTCTGATCTTTTCTTCAAAATGCAGTATCTTCACACAGTTACATTTTACACACACTAGTGTGATCATCTGATTAATGTCCAGCAGGTACACTCAATGCAGTAAGTTAATTTTTATTCTTCACTGTGTGGCTGCAGAGCAAGAGCGAATGCATGGGAAGGCCAGCCTCTCAGCTGCTCCTTGTGGGTCATGCTTTGGGAGGGGGATCTTTTACACACACGGACCTTTAGAAAGCAGGTCGCCAGCACCACAGAGAGAAGTGTGGCTTGAGAGAAGACATCTGAGAGTCAGAGATGCCAGGATAGTCCACCAAATTTTAATTCCTACGGAAACATATCACAATGTGCAATGTGGAACTTTCCTTAAAGTTAGGGAGAGAAAATTATGCTTAACTACTTGGGCATTTTGAGGAATGCACTGATGAGCAAATTCCTCAATGAAATTGTCATTTTGTGTAAAAAAAAAAAGTATATAACAAGTCCTTTGGCCCTTCCCAGGACAATCAGGACATCCAATCATTTACTGGTAAAGGTGCCCATGGATTCTCTTAATGAATCAGAGACAAGCAATTGAATATAAGCCAGGTGAAATAAAAATCATGAATGTAATACAGTCATGTATAAGTTGTTGTTTGGAACTTACTGTGCTTGATTTTTCATAAGTTTATGTGTACTATGAAGCAATTAATCACATATGAAAAAAACCCCAAAGGCCCTAAGATAAGTCACTGAGATCCTTCCAGAAAATTGAGGTGACAGCCCTTTAAAAGACTTCCTTTGTGTTCTTGTTACGTGTGACCTCAAATATGGTCCCTTCCCACGTTTATATGTTTGAGGAAGTAGAGTGGAATTATCTATAAGGTGTCTTTATCCAAGCAGCACGGTATCAGTGATAGAAGCTGTATTTGTGATTATGTGACATAACTATAGGAGAGAATGCAGTAATAGGAACTCAATAAGTGACTCTGATGATGGCAAAATGAATAATGACAATACTGGGAATAAAATGAGAGGCCATTGAACACATATTTGTCTAAAAGTTACAGAAAATTTCTAAACTAGGCTAGTCTGTACGGTATTCTAAAATGTGAGGTGTTTCTTCATTTATTTCACTGGTATTACTATGTTTCTAGCAACGTGGGAGAGAAACTGGAGTAACCTTATGTTGTGTTTTACTTAAGATTCAGAGACTTAAGGTCACAACATAGGTTCTGAACGTGTAGCCTTGTGGTGGGTTCTCAGTGTCACGGCAGAGCCGTCCAAGGCTGTGGATCAGGGCTGGGTGCCTGCAAGGGCAGCCGACGAGGTGCAAGGGGGCGAATGTTGGGTGCGAAGTCTGAGCCTGCTGGTTGGCTGGTCAAGTCCTCCTTGATGCTTCAGGGCAGCCCTGACAGCTTCAGGGAGTTGCTTTCCTCCCCTACTGGGGACAAGACTGAGGTACTTATTACCTTTTTCATTCTCAGGGCATGTCACAAAGTAGATTTTAGATAAATTTCTTGAATGAATCAGTGGAGTTTTCCCCTATCAAGGGGTTGTCCTCCCCACTGTAAGATTCTTCCTAAATACAGTAGACCTCTTGATCATCAGAGTCCCCAATATTTATTCAAACTATTTGCTTAGATTTTTAAAAATCCTAATTGTTTTGCATCCTAAACTTATGGGCCACTGTGAATTTACATAGTTGTTTCAAATCAAATGGTATATCCCGAATCTTGCATTTACTTAGTTATTCACTGCTAACGTCTACATCAGAGAAGTGAAAAGGACAATTGTTTAGTGCTTTTTAAAGTCCCTGACCAGGATCAGTAGGGAAATCCCATTAGCTCCATTCATCGCATTTCTCATAAATTGAAAAGGAAAGCAAGTATCCAAAGCCTTATTCTTTAATAGTTCTTATTTGTAAAACCTTGACAGGGCTTTATTCTAAATTGCTTCCAAATTATGTAAAGAATACTGAGAAATATGATGGGCAGTGAATCGTAAGTTTCCGTTGTTGAAAAAATAACCAGAACAGTAAAAGGGGACTAATCTGAAAGCAAACAGTACGATGGGCTCCGTCCGATGAGGGGAGAACAGAAACTGCCGCGTTCGACGGACCATCTGGCTCACTCCTGTGCAGTGGGCAAGCCGGACAGGCTTTTATTCAGTGTCCCAAAACTTATTCAAAAGGAGCTGTTATTTGAATATGAATTTTTTGTATCCTTAAAAAAACAAGCCCTTTTTGTAGCCAAAAAGGAATGGTTAACAAAATACTGGGTAACCCGCTGGCCCAAGCCGAGGGCGTGCGGCAACCTGTGGGAGGGAGGTCTGCTGCGGGTGGCTTCTCTTCGGCGGGATCAACTTATTAAAGTTGTCATCATGGTTTGAAATTTAGGCAAGGGGTGTAAAAATCAGGAATTCATTAGGAAAAACGAATGTGGTGATTTCCACTACCTTTTAATCAAAAAAAGAAAATAATGTAGAATTGCCATACAGCGTCATGGAGGCAAGTGGCAGTAGAAATTACAATCCACAGTTCAGACTGTAGTTTTGTGAGACTCGAACCTATTTCATCACTTTCTGACGGACCCCTGACGATTGTTGTTTTATTTATCAAGTCCTGGATTTTTAAAGGAAACTGTAAGAGGCCTCAATTTTGTTTCCCAAGAAGGTGTGTTTGCAAAGTGTAAGTTGAACAAATAGGAGCCCGCTATGTGTCTTCAGCAGGAAGCCTTTAAACAGGTATTTTAGCTTTCTCTGTTTTAAAAGACAAAACCGAGTCCCGCCTGCTTTGTGTCGTGCTTCCCTTACAGACTGCAGTGCCTTCTGTCTGCGTGAGGGTGTGGCAGCTGCCATCGGGGAGGGGACGCTGGCCGGTGCTGCCTTTCAGAGCAGACTGGCTTCATTGTGCCGCGGCCTCCGGTCCACAGCCGCTCGGCTCCAGGCTTCTAGATGACTTGCTGAAGCAAAGGGAATTAAGAGATTTTGACTTACAGACCTTTTTATTTTTTAGGTTCACAATTTTTCTAGATGAAATCATCTTTTAAAGAAATGGGCCAAAGCTGAAGTTGGTGACTCATTTTCCCTTTTAGAATTAGTTGTAAAAATAAGCCAGAAATATGGCTACTCTTGTGTGAATTGACTTTGATATATTTTATCAGTTTGGAAAAATATATACTTTTATGACTGTATGTATATTTTAGTTTGACTATAAATGTCTAAAATCATAAATATGTAACTGATTTTAGAATGTATGTATAGACACACACAACATATATATTTGTATATGAGGAACTTAAAAATTCAACTTCTGTGATATAATGCATATAATTAGTATGCACTGTATTTGCATATACAAAGGGAGAAAATCCAAAAGAAAAATGTCAAAAAGTCATGCTAACAAAGATGTAGTATTCTCTAGGCAAAAACTGATGATTGGACATGAATTCACCTTACAGGTTTGTTATTCTCTCTTACACAGGATGATATAACCCTGTTTCCCAGTTGTTTTCATAGAATTGCAACGTGTTGTTTCTACACTCCATAATGACCCTTGGGTTTGCACTGATTCCCCTCCCCCCAATTAGTCACCAGTTTTCCCCATCTATCCTCTTCTATTTAATCAAGTAACATTTACAGTTGGTCAAGCAAACCAAAATAACCACTGCACCTGAAATGAACTAAAATAGTCTTTATGAAAAGCTGAAGAATGAAATCGTTTTGGAAAACTATATTCTACCAAAGTTGTGCCACGGAGATTACATACATATAAAATGAAAGCTCTGGTTTCAAAGCTTTCTCTCCCTGCTAATGAGCCCACACCAGTACAGCTGAGCTGCCATTACTCAGGTTAAGAAGTCCTGCTGTTGAAGGCATTCAAGGTGGGACTTGGTGACAAATGAACAATAAACAGTTAAAACATCATAAAGTGGTAAAACAATAGTTTTGTTTAAAGAACAAAGCATGAAACATTTCTACTCTAGGATTAGATAAAAACGATTATTATTGGTCCTATGTTTATTAAATATAACATTTTTTAGTTGGGTTTCAAATTACTTAGAAATGAACTCACATCAAGAGGGTTAATTGTGGATATTAATCTCTGAAATATGGTGAAGGGCATCATATAGATTTATGAAGGTGTGAGATAAACCTGAGCTGCCACTATTTATGGCACCGATAGTTAAATTTCCATTTGCAAGATGTTTGGAGCATAACACACCACTCTTCATACTTGAAGACTTTCCTTTCAGGGAGAGGACAGACAAGTGTATTGCAAGAAAGACACTCCTCTGGGAAAACTTTGAGCTTTCACCGGTAAGCTTACATACATACATAAGCTGCCTTAAAAATAGCTATATTAACATTACCTTTGGGGCAGATGTAGTCAATTATAGGCATTTATTGAGTACCTGCTGTGTGTACTTCGACTGTAGCTAACCTTCACTTAAACTCTCCTAATTTCCCAGTTTGAAGTTGTGGGAATTAGACGCTGATGGCCCGAAATCAAGGCAGAGAGGCTAACATTCTGAAAAATTACATAACTCCTGGGAGAGGCAGTGCTTTTGCCCAGATTGCCCAATATTTTCTTTCTCTGTCGGGTCCTCGTCACCTTTGAGGCCAACAGACAACTTTGTTCCCCAGCCTTTCTCCCTCTTTTGTCTGCTCGTCAGACTCGTTTTCCACCTTTGTACCGTTCCTTTTAGACGTGAAAACAAACACGCGAACGCTCGGTTGGCAAGGAGACGGAGGCACGAGGGGAAAGTGCAGCCTCCAGCCGCCCCAGGCCGCCGCGCTCCCGGCGCCGGCCGAGCCGGCCCAAGTCCCCGGCCCAGGCCGCTGGGTGTCGGCGAGGATGCGCCCGGGCGGGCGGCGGGCGCAGAGCCGGGAGGGCGGCGGCGGCGACCCGCCGAGTCCAGTCCGCGTTTTGCGAGTGCACACGAGTAATCAGAGAGAAGTGGATAATAGTTGCTCGGGCTTGCTCGGCTCCCTCTCATGCCGTGCTGGGCCCGATCGGCTCAGCCAGTCGTGTATTTACCCATATCCGGGTTAGAGAGGAAAAAAGTTTTCATTTAAACCTGAACTCAAAACTTTCACCGTGAAATCACACAGCGGGAGCAGGCCCAGACCGTAAGGCGTGACTCCCGGTTCGGCTCCGGCGGGGCCTTCGGAGGGGGAGGGGGCTCGCTCGATCCCCTTCGGGGCGTGTGGATGCGCACAGGAGGGGCCGCGGACTAAAAAGTGGGTTTTATTGTCTCCCCCCGCCCCCCGCCCGGCCTCGCCACGCCGCGGCGATCATGGCCGCGCGGGCAGCAGCAGCGGCGGCGGCGTCGCGGGCGGGCAGCGGCGAGCGGCGGGCGCCCCCCGGGCCGCGGCCGGCGCCCGGGGCCCGGGACCTGGAGGCGGGGACGCGCGGCGCGGCGGCAGCGGCCCCGGGACCCATGCTGGGGGGCAGCGGCGGCGACGGCCTGAACAGTGTGCACCACCACCCCCTGCACCCCCGTCACGAACTGAACATGGCCCATCACGCGAGCGCGACCGCCGCCGCCAGCTCTAACAGCGCCAAGAGCGGCGGATCCGAGGCGGCTCTCAAGGAGGGTGGAAGCGCCGCCGCGCTGTCCTCCGCCTCCTCCGCGGCGTCCTCCTCTTCCTCCGCGTCGGGCCCGGGCTCGGCCATGGAGACGGGGCTGCTCCCCAACCACACACTGAAAACCGTTGGCGAGGCCCCCTCCGCGCCGCCCCACCAGCAGCACCACCACCACCATGCCCACCACCACCACCATGCCCACCACCTCCACCACCACCACGCACTACAGCAGCAGCTAAACCAGTTCCAGCAGCAGCAGCAGCAGCAGCAACAGCAGCAGCAGCAGCAACATCCCATTTCCAACAACAACAGCCTCGGCGGCGCGGCTCAGCCCGGTCCCGACATGGAGCAGCCGCAACATGGAGGCGCCAAGGACAGTGCCGCGGGCAGCCAGGCCGACCCCCCAGGCCAGCCTCTGCTGAGCAAGCCGGGCGAGGAGGACGACGCGCCGCCCAAGATGGGGGAGCCGGCGGGCGGCCGGTACGAGCACCCGGGCCTGGGCGCCCTGGGCGCGCAGCAGCCGCCGCCAGTCGCCGTGCCCGGGGGCGGCGGCGGCGGCGGCCCGGCGGCCGTCTCCGAGTTTAATAATTACTATGGCAGCGCTGCCCCTGCGAGCGGCGGCCCCGGCGGCCGCGCCGGGCCTTGCTTTGATCAACATGGCGGACAACAAAGCCCCGGGATGGGGATGATGCACTCCGCCTCAGCCGCCGCCGGAGCCCCCAGCAGCATGGACCCCCTGCAGAACTCCCACGAAGGGTACCCCAACAGCCAGTACAACCATTATCCGGGCTACAGCCGGCCCGGCGCGGGCGGCGGCGGCGGAGGCGGAGGCGGAGGAGGAGGAGGAGGAGGCAGCGGAGGAGGAGGAGGAGGAGGAGCAGGAGCGGGAGCTGTGGCGGCGGCGGCCGCGGCGGCGGCAGCAGCAGCAGGAGGCGGCGGCGGCGGCTATGGGGGCTCGTCCTCGGGGTACGGGGTGCTGAACTCCCCCCGGCAGCAGGGCGGCGGCATGATGATGGGCCCCGGGGGCGGCGGGGCCGCGAGCCTCAGCAAGGCGGCCGCCGGCGCGGCGGCAGGGGGCTTCCAGCGCTTCGCCGGACAGAACCAGCACCCGTCGGGGGCCACCCCGACCCTCAACCAGCTGCTCACCTCGCCCAGCCCCATGATGAGGAGCTACAGCGGCAGCTACCCCGACTACAGCAGCCCCAGCGCGCCGCCGCCGCCGTCGCAGCCACAGTCCCAGGCGGCGGCGGGGGCGGCGGCGGGCGGCCAGCAGGCGGCCGCGGGCATGGGCTTGGGCAAGGACATGGGCGCCCAGTACGCCGCTGCCAGCCCGGCCTGGGCGGCCGCGCAACAAAGGAGCCACCCGGCGATGAGCCCCGGCACCCCTGGCCCCACCATGGGCAGATCCCAGGTAACCCCCGCGCCGGCCGGGCCTGCTTCCGCCGAGGCGGCCTCGGCGCGCGCCGCGAGCCCTAGTTTCTTTCTTTCCGCGTACTTTTTCTGCGTCTTGTGCCGGGGGAGGCGGGGGCGAGGAGCCCAAAGCCATTTTTGAGTCGCGGCTGCCTCTCTCCGAGGCTGGGGCGCGCACCGGGTTCGAGTGCGCGGCTCGGGGGCCTGGCGAGGGGTCTGGCCGAGGGCCGGGCCGGGCGCGGGCACTGCCGGCGGCGGAGCACCCCGCCTCGCCACCCCACCCCAGGCCCGAGCCGCGCGCGCCGGAGCCGGGGATTGCGCCGCCTGGCAGCCGGGTGGGCGCCGGGGACGATCGGGCGGCTTTTGTAACGAAATCGGCGCTCTGGCCGGTACGGTCGGGACGGGAATATTGACCTCGTCTTCTCAGCGCCAACAATGAGCTTTAACTGGGGGAAAGAATGAGGAACTTTGTCCTACCTCCAGCCACACCACGTTCCCTCTTAGCTTCCAAGGTGAAGGAGGAAAAAAATAGGTTAGCTTTGTGGCAACGGAGTGTGCTTTTCGTAGTTCTGCCCAGCCATTCAGAGATATTCGATGCGGGCTTTGAGTGTGAATGTTTGGTAGCAAAAATAATATCCAGGCGTACAACGATGAGGAGATAGGGTATTGTAAAACACATCGATTCACTCCTGAGAATCGCTAGGAAATCCATTATTTGGCTTACGGGCTGCTTGAAAGGAGTCACCTTCAACAGATAGGCTGTTTTAAAGGAGCACATTCCGGGTAAATTGAACTTATTTTGATCATGGATTAGGCATACATTTTATTCAGCAAGTCCAGGAAAAGAGCAGACCAGTAAAAATTGATCTTTTTGGGACGGATTTATTTGGATTTTCTTTAATTTGCTGTCACCTAAGTCCTACAGCGTCCTTAGAAGTGTTCTGCAATCTTGCCGTTCCTTGCTCATAGGCTGAGCCTAAAGACTGACTTGATCTCCTTTGCAAGGTTTGGAATTTGAATTGTGGAGGTAAACTGGCTGTAATAGTCTCCAGACAGCTGCCTCTGAGTTGACATCTAATCTGCCATCTGATTGGCTCCCCTCTCACCATTGGGCATTTAGCACTGCTGATGTAAATAGAAGTGCTGAGCAGTACAGTCACAAAAATTCTTGCCACAAATAATATCTGAGCTCTATTACAAGCAGATGTAAGGTTGAATATTATTTAAAGCTTAAATGATTATGAATCATATTATCAATAAGAGGATTAAATATATAAAAAACGTTACGCTGGTGTCCAGCGTTGGGCATTTACCAAATTCAGATCTTTGAAAACCCTAACGTGGACATTGCATGCATCACATTCTTTAATTGTGGGATGCGGATATGGCAGTTGAAAAGTAATTAAACCAACGATTTTTACCAATTTTTAGATTTGTTAAGCTTTTATAAGTGTACCCTTTACAGATTAAGCGATGAGAAAAATTTGGATTATATTATTACAATTTAATATTCAATTAAAAGTTATGCTATTAACAATTTCAAGATCCTGATATACAATGTCTTTTAGTGAAATTTAATTAGCTTTATAACAAGACTGAGGCTCCATTTATAGTAATTTGTGTTTTTAACAATTACGGTCGTCTTGTTTGTGGATGAGGTGTTTTAGTTAGAATTGACATTATAGTTGAAAAAAAATGAAGTGAGAAAACCATATAATTTTTGCAGACAATTAGTTAAAAGGAAAAAATCGATATTCTTGTGAAATACTAAAAGTCATTTTATATTTTCTTCTGATTTGGAAAATACAGAAACACGCCAAGAACCTTTCCCCCCCCTTAATTATTTTGTTAGATTAGGTAATGTGAGCTCTTTGTGAACTGCTTACCCAGCGAATTAGGGAAACTATATCACATGCAAGTTGTGTTGAGTGTGTTTCTTCCAAATAATTTTTCTTTCATAGACTTTTTATTGCTAGGAAAATGTAAAAATTTTTTAATCTGTTAGAAAGTAATGACAATGATTCTAATATATATTTTCACTCAGCTCGTTTACTTAGAAAGGTGTATCTTAATGATAACCATGTCTTAGAGGAGAGACTTCTCTGAGTGATTGAAAGACTGAATTTACTAATAATCATGTGACTCTCAGACTGAGGATATTGATGTCCGCTGCTTTCAAATCTTTACTTATTGGAGTTTTACTTTTAATGATAATGTATTTTTCCATTCTTGATAGAAAATTTGCGATTTCTATTATTTTTGATTTGTACAGGTAAAAACATTATAGAGAAACCTTGTGTAAATAAACCCATGTAATTAATTTTAAAAAGATTTGCTTTGTCAGCTTGCTTTTAAAGGGACAGTTTAAAATTCACCTCTCTGTAAACTAGAAACGAAAGGATGATAGAGGCAGATGTAGGTTCGTGTTACTTTAGAGTATTATTTCTTAATGGTACCAATCATTTTAAGTATTTTGTTTTCTTGGAATGAGAGTGAATCCATTAGGTCCTCAGTGTGACCCTTGGGAATAGCTTTTATATTTTTGAGGGGGAAGAAAAATGACAGGCATATGACCTAGATTCATAGGTTTCTTTTTGGTACCTTACTGTATAACGTGGGATGTGTCTTTTTAATATTTTTTTCTTTTTGGAACGCTAGTATTACTTAGTATTTGTTATGGTAAATGACTAAGAAACAGTCATTTGTCCAAAATATTAAATTACTACATAACTATAGGTCATAAAATGCTATTAAATCACGTTGTTAAATGATGAAATTTTCTTGTGCCTTTTAACACATTTAGTTTCATTTTTGATTTTAGGAAACGGTTTATATTGGGTGGCAAATGTTTCTTGTAATTAGGAACAAAACATGCATGTATAGTAGGGGGAGGATCTTTTTTAAAATGAAATGAGCTATTTTATGATACAATTTTGGGGTTTTGTGAGATAAAGTATTCAGATTGAGCAGTCTCAGAAGGAATGTTGAGATTGACTCACATAACTAAGATTTTATAATGTCTCCATTTGTACTGAATTCCATTAATGCTACTTTAACTTTAGTTTTACAGAATTTAATACAATGTAATAAAAAGAGCCTTATTTACCATTAAAAGAAAAGTGATTAGCTGGCTTACAAAGCAGGAAGTTAAAGGCTGGTTCCCGAGTTCTTTAAAATGTGTGGAGGATACATTATAGCTAATGTAACATCTCTCCCGGTTTCCTCTCCTCCCAGTGAAATTTTACCCTATCTGATATTTTAAATCTTGCGAAGAAGTTTTTGTGGCCTAAATTTATGTATTTACTGAGGTATGGCTGGCTGGCTGCTCTGTCATGAAGATGTGGAATTGGCAACTGTGATTCATAAAAAAGGCCTATCAATTAAAAAACAAAGAAAATATACAAATGCCGACAGTTTTCTGTTTTTCTCGGTTATTCCAGATGACATTATGCATAGTTTAAAATTGTTTTCATTGAGATCCTGCTTTCTGTGTACTTACTTTGACAGTTGTTTTTTTTTTTTTAAATGGCAACTACTCTTTAAAACAGGTATCACTTAAATTTATGTTTATATTAACACAAAATCAATACGTATATTCCAGGAGGGAACAACATATTCTCACCTTGGGTCTATAATGAGGAATCTTAATCCCTCCTTTTCCTTTGGTTTTGTTCTTGTATCTATATTTAGGAATGAATTTTTGGCAAGGTTTTTTGTACTTGTCCCATTTTTCCCGCTGTCATACAGTATCAGAAGTGTGCACCTACCCCTAAACAGTGTGCTCCTTCATTAGAGTGAGAGTAACGTCTTCACTGTGGCATAAAAATAGCATTAATTCTGGTTTGAGAACCTTTTTTAAAAAATGTAAGACAATGTAGAGAAAGACAATATAAACTCATTTGGTAATTTTATTAGACATATTTTTAAAGAGATCGGTGTATTAGAATAGGGTTGAGGTTTCAGTTCTATTTTTTAATGGGCTCTGTTACTGTGTAATTTGGGGTGGGGTGTATCTAAACAAATTACTTCTGATGTGATGGGAACTTATTTATTCCCCTAGGTTAAATATTGGCATGACAGGCAAACCGAAAAGATGATCATTTCATTTATTTAACCCTGTCCTCTTCTAGGAAGAAAGTGATGTGATTTAAAATTTGTTGAGGCCCATAATATTTTGGCATTTATTTTGAAGACTAATTCGGAGATGTAAATTTTGGATACATTAGTGTAGGAAAATGTATTCGCTTTTTGCCGAGTGTCGTAATTGCAGAGAGAGGCTTTTTTTCTCACTACACTAGCTGGACACCGCTCAGTTAATGGGTCTGTGTGCTCTGATCTGTATTTGTGGGAAGGGAACTAATATTTCACTTGTGTCACTTTCATTTTGGACTGTGTGTATATCTGTAAATTTGAGGCTTATATTTATGTTTGAAAGAACAGTCATGTGTTACTTAAAGCAACAGATTTATGGAGGCTCAAAATGAATATTAATAAAACTCATTCCATTAATTTTTTTTTTGCAATATTTACATTTTGAAAATGGATGTTACAGAATTTTGATGCCATTTTACATTGCTGTTTATATTTAAGTAGCCACATCCACGTCCTCGGCCCTTTGGGAACTGGGTGGTTTTGGCCGTGTGCCCTTTCGGGGTCCCCTTCCTTCGCCAGGAGGTCTGTGCAGGTTCTCTGTGGGGATGGAAAGTTGAGCCGCACACGTGCTGCCTGAGGCTGAGTAATCCCAAGTCCTCGCTCCCTGTGGTGTGGGGAAGGACCAGGCAGAGCTGCTCATGCACCGAGGGGACACACATACATATGTATTTATATGACATAAATGTAGCTTGTTATGCAGTGTTGCTTTTTCCAGTTTGGAGGCTATTTATACAAGACTAAGTGGCCCTCTTTGGCTTAATAGGTGATTGAATGAATTAATTTTGATCTAAAAACTTGGAATACTTCAGTGACTTTTCCCTCTTAGAAATTTGATGAAAAGAAAATGATTTGGATATTGTTGCCTATGCATCATTAAATATCCGCTTATTTTGCTTTATGCCAACATCAGAACGATTGGAATTGTTAATATAGGTATACATATTAAGTTGTGGTAACTTAACAATTCACATTAATTGAGTGACTGAGTGAATTTATTTATCAAAGTAAAGTACGTGTTTCCATAGTAAGTTTTCAGCAAATGTGCTGTTGTCAAAATCTAACTTGGAGTAATTCTAAGAAAACCATTTCCTTAGATTTACTTATTTGAATAGGATCCAACAGGCAGGTTTCAAACCCACTTCTGAGTGGACCAATGCCACAGACATGAGCAGGCTGCTGAGTTTGGCAGGTGAACTAATGAAGAAATAAATTGGTTTCTTGAATGATACTTACTGTGAGAGAAGGGACTAACACCCTAAAATCTTATGCATGTCTGGTTTACCAGGAGGCATTCCTAGGTAGATGGCAGCAGAATCTGGAAGCAGAATCTGGAATAGATCTGTCACAGCCAGACAGCCCATTGGAGCCGAGGGAGATTTGGCCTCTGCTGACCAGCGTCTGCAGGAGGCCCTCCTCACTGCTGCCCGTGGGCCTTGGTGAAAGGTGGGACTTGGGAAACACACACGAAGCCATTCCTTATTAGGTGATTCTGGGTGGAAGCCATGTTTGATGAAATCCAGAAGAAAATCTTAGATCACATGAAAAAAAAAAGGGATGCTAAAAGATTATATATCTGTATTTTTTATTGTGGTAAAATATACATAATGTAAAACTTACTGTTCTAACCACTTTGAGGCGTCCAGTTCACTGGCATTAAGTACCTTTACGTGGTTTTGCAGCCATCACCCCATCTATTTCCAGAACTTTCTCATCTTCCCAACTTGAAATAAAGTATATATTTCTTTCATGTCAAACTTTAAAACTGTTATTAAAACGTATTGTAAGCAAAATAATGTTATTCTTACAACCATTAATCTTGCCATTTCATAGTTTATTAGTAACTTCTTCCTCAAATGTTCCATAGGAATTTAATTGTGGGTTTTGTTTGTTTTTAGTCTGTTACTTCCTCCTAATTCTAATATTGGGGTAATTGACTCAGATTTTGTCTTTTTCAAAATCTGTGTTGTGCAGATTAGGTGTTTCATTGTAAGTCATGTCATTAAAAGCTTAAAAACAGCTTTTTGAAGCCTTTTCGACTAAAGGTTTGGGGTACTTTTTTGAGGAAAACCCAGAACCTTGTTAGATAATAGGAAATGGAAATAAACTGTTATCATGATCATTTCTCTTTTATTTATTTCTCTCATTGTTTGCATTTTTAGCCGTTTCTTAAAATTATTGGTTTTATCTTTCTACTATTACTGAAAACCAATGACAGTGATACTTTTTTCTGTTTGTGTTTTAAGTTCCTGGGCATAACACCACGCCTAACCCAGAGCAAACAACCAATCCATGTGATGCCGTGTCCACTTTCTTACTGTTCTGAGCCCAGAATTTGTGTTTCCCCCTCATGTTTTTAAATTCGTAGTCCTCTACAAAACTGCATAAATTCTTGGTATGTGAAAAAATTCCTAAATTCAGATGATTGGCCTTTTAATTATGTTTTAGAGGCAGCTGCAAAGGGATACTTACTAGATTTCGAATAGTCTTTCTTGTGAAAGACTTTCTGTGTGTGTAAAATATTGGAATTGTATTTGAGCTGCTGTTGATGCTGATACAGTCGCACCTTTATGTGATCAGTTATGCACTGTAACATCGGATTACACAGAGGGCACAGAGAAAACCAACTGTGATTTAGAGACCTAGTCCTGGACAGCAACAATTGTTTCTTAAGGTGTAAACATTTAGCATTTGCATATGCTGGGAGGTGTGTGTTAGATAAATATCTACTCCAGATGATCAATTGGCAAATATTTATTGAACGCCCATTCTTTTAATCAGCCTTGGGCCAGACACAGCCAGTGGCCAGGGTGTAGGGATCGCTGCTGCTCTGTTGTGCAGTTCAGGCAGAGAGGTGCTGCCCAAGCCACTCCCACGGTACCTGGCATGGGATTTGGGCATCGCCGACTTCGAACTGGCTCACTTAAACAAAGTGCAAATAGCGACCATGTGGGTCAGCAGTCTGCTGGCCTGCTTTTTTGGGGCAGGGGAGTGGATTTTGTCAAAACAAATAATTGTAGATTACTGTGATGTAGCTGATAGGAGCTAGTGGCTCTTTTTACATGTCTACCAATCAATGCCTGGCTTTGTGCCAGGGCAAAATATAGACTACTACAGAAAATAATAACTAAAATAAGGAAAATATAATAACTTTGAAATTTATATAGAATGGTGCTTTTTCTTTATCTCAGTTTTCTACATTACTTGGGCTGTTGGGAAAAAAGTTAAAACAGTCTGCTCAGATTTAGGAAGATACTTAGATTGCTGGAGTATTTTTGGTAACTGTTTAGATAATGTATGCTGGCTGAGGAGTAAATTCAGCTACTGCTTCTGGGTCCTGAAATAAACCTTTCAGAAACCAAGGCATTGATGATTAGTGGAGGCTGTTCCAGAATCCTTAGTATCTCCTGTTTCTTTTTCGGATGAGCATCTTCTCTGAGCGCTCAGTTAAAGCACTCAGCATACTTCGTAGCCTGATCTTGAAATGATTGTTAATTTTTTTTTTAAAGATTTTATTTATTTATTTATTTTCAGAGAGAGGAGAAGGGAGGGAGAAAGAGCAATGTACGGTTGCCTCTCTCATGGCCCTCATGGGGACCTGGCCCGCAACCCAGGCATGTGCCCCGACTGGGAATCGAACCGGGACCCTCTGGTTCCCAGCCCGTGCTCAATCCACTGAGCTACACCAGCCGGGCCTTGAAATGATTGTTAATTTTAAAGTTTGTCTAGAGTTTGGCACCTAGTTTCTGAAATTTTACAAAGCAAATTTTAAACATTCAGTGACCATGTATTTATGCAGGATGGGGCGAAAGTAGGTTTACAGTTGTGAGTATGCAAGACACAGAGTTTATTCTTATACTCTTATTTATTAAGAATTGTATTATTTTTCATATGAACAGCTGTAAACCCACATTTGCCCCACCCGTGTATGTCAAACTATAAACCAGTTTTAATATCCTTTAAATTCTCTGCTTCCAGTTTGTATTTTTTATGATAAATTCACTTTACCCAATGAATTATAAATGACCTTGGAAATGGAAATGTAAAACATTGTTACTGTAGTGCTGAGCAAGTATCTTTCTGAAGGCGCAGACATATTTTTAAGGGAACAGGTACGTTTGTTGTATAGTAGTTTATTCTGTGATTATGAG
Organism: Micronycteris hirsuta; assembly: GCA_004026765.1. Classification (NCBI taxonomy): domain Eukaryota; kingdom Metazoa; phylum Chordata; class Mammalia; order Chiroptera; family Phyllostomidae; genus Micronycteris; species Micronycteris hirsuta. The sequence goes on from PVJI01001312.1 coordinate 161,594, forward strand.
GAGTTATGAGAGAATATGAATATATTGCAAGGCATTGGATACAGTGAAAGACCGTGGACTTGGAGGTGGTCAGACCCTGATGCATTTGTAGGTTTCAGTGCTTGGTTTTGTCATCTGACATGTGGCCTGCTAGGTGGGGTTATCATTGAGGGCCTTTCTGTGAATCCTTTGGCAGCTGTACTGGCACCTCTTCTTTCCCCACCTTCCTTCCCACTGGTGTGGTGAGGGGTCCTGGCTTCTGTTCTCTGCCTGGCACTGCCCCACTTCAGGGTGTGGTCAAGGATGAGTCCCTGCTTCCATCAATCAGGTGACCCCTAGTTGCTCCCAGCTGCAAACTTCTCTGTGGATCTGAATTTAAAAAAACAGTGCCTCATCAGCTATGCATCACTGAACAGCTTATTAAACTACAGTAGCTCCCAGACATGTTCAGTGAATATAAACTGAGACCTGTGCAAATACACAGACTTTGTGAATTCCACTGTAATTCCCCTCACAAAATGCAGTTTTCCACTGATCGGGACTCCTGTAAGCAGTTAACGTGAATTGGTTTTGGTTTACCAATAGAGCCTGTGGGGCACTGTCATTGGAACAAGCTGCTGCCCCACTTAATGTGCCATCCTTAATATGAATTAGTTCTGTTCTCTGGCCAAGAATCATTCTTTCTTACTCTTGTTACACCTTCCCACTTTCATGATCTGCAAAAATGACTGGCTTTTTAGGGGAAGTACTTTTGCAAAGGAACCAAGTTTCAAGAAAATTAAAACTAGGCTCTTGATTCTGGCTGGTGGACTTGTGGTCTCTCATTAGTTGCTTCTGTGTATGATCCAGATTTGGTCATTCTCTCTTAGCGAGATTACAGTTTACTAGGCTGCTCTCAAATAGTCGAACAGGGAATGCCACATCTTTGAATCTCAGAGTTCTGCCTCAAATATGTAGAGAATAGTTTTTATAAATGTTTTTTAATACTTACTGAGATTTATAAAAGTATCAGGGGCAAAATTCAATTCTATTATGAACAAATCTGAGAACCACCTGGTGCTTAAGATACAAAGAGTAAATAGAACATGATCCATAATTTTCCCTGGTGAATTATCACAGAGTCCTGGTGTTTAACTAAGTGGAAATGAAAGTGAATGGCTACATTATTCTTCTGCAGTTCTGTGCAGAAAAACTGTATCCCTCGAAGTGCATCATCGAAGAACTCTTTGAAGAGTAGTTAATAATGCATCCCAACTGAAAATTTCTTGATGGTGTATATACATTTGCAATATCAGTTTCAAGGAAATCTGTCAGTGTTTCACTTTTATGTGGAAAGTCAGTGTATTTGGGATTGTTCCTAGGTGCTCTGACATTGATGAGAAAGTGATCTGAATTTGGATTTTGTTTTGGGTATCCTATAGTGATTTTTCTGCTAAAAATGATTTTATAGTATCATTAGCACAAAGGAGTTAAAATTCACTTCACCCACTTCACCATATTGAATGGTCTCTGTGTGAGAGCTTTGGGACAAGTCTGTCATCGTAGGGAGAGCTGGGGCATCAGCGCAGGGTGCGTAGGGTGTTTGTGGAGAGCCTGCTGTGCGCTCGGCCCTGTGTTGGATGATGGCTCCCTCAGTGACTGCAGCCTGGATGGACCTTGCTGAATGGATGAGGCAGTGAGTAAGGACAAAAGAACATGCTGCACAATGCAGTGTAAATGGTTCAGGCAGGAGTTTTGATTTTAAAAGGACGCCTCTCCCAGAGACTAGATTGGGGTGGAGTAGAAGTAGGAAAGCTTGATGCAGATCAGCTCTCCACAGCTTCAGCTAAGAGCTGGTTTAGGAGCAGTTCACCAGGTGAAGAGGGGTGGGGACAGCAGCTTGGGCCAAGGCAAGAGCTGGAGGTGTGCAGGTTAGAGAACCTGGAAGATGGGATGTTTACCACCTGTGTGACCTCGGGCAAGTTTCTTTGCTTCTCTGAGGTTAAATAATCTACAACAGGGGTGTCCAACTCTCTTTCACTGGGGACCACATCAGCCTTCAAAGGGCGGAATGTAATTTTAGGACTACATAAATGTAACTACTCCTTAACAGTTCAGGGAGAGAGCTCAGCACTGCCGCGGGGTAGAAACAAGGTGCCGCCGCCGGATAAAACAAGGCGGAGGGCCGGATTTGGCCCGTGGGCCTAGTGTTTGCCACCTGTGATCTACAAGTATTTAGTGAAGATGGGACCCAAACCTCTCAGCGTGTAGTTCCCTAATTACTGAAGGCATGGGAAGGACTACTTCCACAACTGTTGTGAGAAGTAGACTATAAAGTACGATCTAGCAAGGAAAGGGACGTTTTCATACAGTGACAAAGGACTGGACCTTCTCATGGATCAGGAATAAGTTAATTTAATAGCCTGTTAGTCTTCTCAAAACAAACAGGTTACTTGAAACTTATTTCTAATCTAGATGCTTCAGTGTTTTTTATTGCCTTATATATCTTTACCTTGCTGAGTATTTAGGAAGTCAGTTATGGCACAACTGATCACATCTCTAAAATGTTTTCTGTAATTTTCCAATTTTTTTAGTCATTTTTTTAACTGGTAAGGAAGAATTCAGATAGGTAATTGGAACATTGAATTTCACCACCATCAATAAACATTAGGTGCCCTCGGTGTAGGGCACAGCACCAGAAAACAATATCCAGAGAATATTCATACATTGTTGAACTTTGCGTTGTTCATTGTTTATCATGGAGGAATGTCCTTAGACTGCTAAGTGAATGTTGGTGATTAAAATAAGGAAGAGCCCTGGCTGGTGTAGCTCAGTGGATTGAGCGCGGGCTGGGAACCAGACGGTCCCGGTTCGATTCCTGGTCAGGGCACATGCCTGGGTTGCGGGCTGGTTCCCCAGTGAGGGCCATGTGAGAGGCAACCATACATTGCTGTTTCTCTCCCTCTCTGTCTCCCTCCCTTCCCCTCTCTCTAAAATAAATAAATAAAATCTTAAAAAAAAATAAAATAAGGAAGATAGTTTGTGGTGTCTTTTTATTTTACTTACTATTGCATTTAATTAGAAATGTGGATTGAGTAACTCTGGCCTCATAAGCAATCTAAATTTTGAGCTGAAGGAGATTAGTGGTAGGCAGACAAATTTTGAAGTGGGTATTTTGCTGCTAATTATTTTTTTTATATATTAAACAAGTAGTTGATTATTGTTAATTGTTGAAAGTTATAGCTGTTAAGTTATAGTCACATTTGTTAGGATTTTGCTGTATTTAAAAATCTCCCCTTTCTCAGCCTTGGCTGTTGTAGCTCAGTGGATTGAGCACGGGCTGGGAACCAGAGGGTCCCGGTTCGATTCCCCATTAGGGCACATGCCTGGGTTGTGGGCCGGGTCCCCAGTGAGGGCCATGTGAGAGGCAACCATACATTGCTGTTTCTCTCCCTCTCTGTGTCCCTCCCCCTCTCTCTAAAATAAATTGTTAAAAAAAAAAAAAAAGAAAGCCCTGGCTGGTGTAGCTCAGTGGATTGAGCGCAGGCTGGGAACCAAAGGGTCCTGGTTCGATTCCCAGTCAGGGCATATGCCTGGGTTGCGGGCCAGGTCCCCAGTGAGGGCCATGTGAGAGGCAACCATACACTGCTGTTTCTCTTCCTCTCTTTCTCCCTCCCTTCCCCTCTCTCTAAAAATAAATAAATAAAATCTTTAAAAAAAAATCTCCCCTTTCTCCCCTCTTAGTGCTGACTCCCTCTGTTTCATTTGGCGGAGCAGGGAAAATGTTCAGGCAGGTGCCCCACCAGCAGCAGGCAGACCTGTGCTTGTCCGGGCTTGGTTTCTTACCTGGTGTCCAACGTGGCAAGACTTTGTCGCTTTCTCCGTTGAGGCATTTGTCAGAAGCATTAGTGCTTTTCAGCAGCTTTACTTTAATCTGCAATTATTTAGTGAAGATGGGACCTGAAAAGCAATTTCGTTTTTTGTTTTTTATTGTGCATTAAGTTCCTATAATTTTCTGCATTGCCATATTATCAGTGAGGGGAGAGAGAGAGAAAAGCATGAAGAGAGAAGGTGAATTTTATTTAAGAGTTACGTGTATTCAGACAACTTTAAAAGAATGTTGCTCTTTAGTCTAAATACCCTTTCCTGGTCTAAGTAGTTTCATGGTTTGTTGAAAAACTAATGCAAAGAAGTTGTAACCAGCCCTTAAGAATCTAAATAGGCACATCACAGACGGGTGAACATATTTACAATATGTATATTTTACAAAGAACTTGTTCGCAGAATATATAAAGAAAAACAACAAATCAAAAATAAAGAACCATCCAGTTTTTTTTAAATGTGCAAAGGGCTTGAACAGATACTTCACAGAAGAAAAGGTGGACGTCAGAGCATGGTAGTAAAGGCCACGATGAGGTGCCACTTCGTACCTGTTAATGTGGCTGTGATAGGAAGGACCGACAGCACCCAGTACAGACACGTGTGTGGGAAATGGGCGAGCCAGTGTGGAGAACGGTTTGGTAGTTTCTTCCGAAGTTAAATGTATATCTCTTCATTGGTCCTGACAAATCCGTTCATAGGAATTTACCTAAGAGAAATAAAACATTTCACAAAAAGGCTAACGCATATTTATATTTATAATAGTTCAAGTGTGGCAGTAACCCTAATGACCATCAATAAAAATGTGGATAAACAAAACAAAACAAAACAAAAAAAGGAGTTGTAATCAGCTGTTAAGGTATCTGAGCCAACTGGTTGTCAATATGTTGAAGTTGTATTCTCAGTGCATCTAGAAATTTCAAATAAATGCATTTTATGAAGAGGGAGGTGTACCACCATGGCCAAACTGGTAAAGCTGAAGTCTGGATTTGATTTGCACGTGCGGCTGGTTTTAGGGACTCTCAAAGTTTCACACATGAAATAAACTAGGTAGTGTGTGTGGCATCACATGATCAAAATATTTTTCCCCTTGCTGCTGCCAGAAGCTATCTATGGCTTTGCAACAATCTTACTTGTTGGGCATCATGCCAAGATGTTTAAGACAACCCCTTACGTGAGCTGTTTCATTCTTAACCTCTTTGACTGAAGTGCCGTGACCTTCACATATGTAGATTAGCCATGTGCTCTGTGAATTGAAACTTGCTGCCTCAGGAAGAAAGGGTCTTTCTTTTGATTCCACTGGGAATTTGACAGCCATTCATCCCTGACCTGGGCAGAGGTAATGCAAGGAAATTGGATTCACATGGAACACGGACAGATAACACCGGGAGGCAGGCAAGCTTTCTGCCTTGTCAAGGATGGATACATATCCTATGGTGTGGATCTGTGCTGATGGGAAGGATACGAGAAAAGCAACGAGAGGGGTTTTGGAGCAATGCCTTTAAAAAAAGGAAATTGTTGTTACAGGCATTTCTAAATAGTTTTGACTCTATTCTAACCTAAGTTTTTGAAATTGTTTCTGAATTTTATATTTCTTAATACTTCTTGATAATTAAAGAGTTTTAATATTGTGGACAAGCATAGGCCATAAGCACATTTAATTTAGGCGAGCCTTACAAAAGTAGAAAGTCATGCCTTTCTGATTGGTGTGGCTCCGTTGCTTGGGTGTTGTTCTGCAAACCTGAAAGGTTGCTGGTTTGATTCCCAGTCATGGCACATGCCTGGGTTGCGGGTTCCCGCCCAGGTCAGGGTGCGTGGCAACCAGTTGCTGTTTCTCTCGTGGATATTTCTCTCCCTTTCTTTCTCCCTCCCTTTTTCTCTCTCTCAAATAAAAGAAATTAAAAATAAATTTTTTCTTAAGTCATTAGAAAGTTGGGGAGATGAATATTACCACCTGTGTGCGGAAGAATCAGCATGTTTCTGGCCATTACCCTATGCAGTTTTCAAATGAACTGATTCTTACAGAGATAGCTTTACTCATGGGTACGTTCCTATTCAATTTTGTAGTGATTAATAAAAGTAATTAATGAATAGTGGAATTTTGGATTTTTATTAGACAAAACCAGTTTTAAAGAATGTTTATCTTTGTTAGTAAACATACTTGAAATTAATACAATTCAGTATAAATAATAGTCATGGCACTTGATTAAGTTGATATTGACAGTATTTAGAAGAAAAATTCTTATTATAAAGAATGGGTTTGAAGCAGTTAGTTCTTCAACTTGTTTCTTAGCAAAAGGAGGGGTGGTTAGGGCAGTCGGAAATTTATGGTGCATTTGTGTGCTTTCCAGAGCCAAGCCTTTCCGGCGTACCTTAGAGCTGGTGAAACATCATGGGTCAGAGCATCCGTAATGGGCTCCGTGGGGCGGGGGGGTTGTGGATGCTCGTCTCTCTTCATGGAGCGCAAAAGAGGACGTCTGTTTGGGAATGTGCTGAACGGATGCAGGAAGCAAAATTATCCTTTGATTTGAGGACGACTTGTTTCTTTTCCATATGGGACTTATGGAAAGAGTGTCTGATCATGATTATGGAGAATGTGCGGGCTTTCATGGATTTCTGTTGAGGTGGCAGACATAAGGAGTGCATAGGTTTTACCAGCATCTTTATGCACCTTTGGGATGATGGAGCGGCAGGTTGGCCCACAAAATTAAGTGAATGCAAGGGTGGAGGTGAGAGGGAGTGGCCGCGCTGGAGAAGACCGAGTAATTCCGCAGTTGGAGGAGGAGCAAGGCAGGCACCTGATTGAAGTCAGAGTGGACAAGTGCCAGGGGCCCTCCTGGGAGAGCAGCCAGCTGGGTGCAGATGAGGCAGGAAAAGTGCTAAGGTGGTAGTGAGTTAGCAGCCAAAGTTTGAGTGATTTTTTTTTTTTTTTAAGAGTGGCGTGTGAGACTTTTGTGGGGGACCCATTCTAGTCAGCTGTGATTGGTAAACTCTTGTAAACACATTGCTTCTGTCTCATTCTTGGTCTCTCAAATAAAGAAACGCAGATTCAGACAAAGATTTTTAGAAGAGTCCTAAATAATTATGACATAATAAGAATAGTAACAGTAGTAACAGCTCCTGTTACTGAATACCTACTAAGTGTGCCAGGCACATTGCATGAATTTTCTTAAGGGTGTATCATTACTTTTTATTTTATTAAAAAAATTATATTTTATTGATTATGCTATTACAGTTGTCCTGATTTTCCCCCCTTTGTCCCCCTCCACCGAGCACCCCCCACATCTCAGGCATTCCCCCACCACTGTTCATGTCCATGGGTCATACGTATAAGTTCTTTGGCTTCTCCATTTCCTATACTGTACATCCCCATGGCTATTCTGTAACTACCTATTTGTACTTCTTAATCCCCTCACCTCTTTACCCATTCATTCTACCCCACCTGTGTCCATCTGGCAGCCATCAAAACACTCTCCACATCCACAATTCTCTCTGTTCTTGTTTGCTTAGTTTGTTTTTTAGATTCTATTGTTGATGTATTTTTTGACATTTTATTGTTCATAGTTTTGATCTTTTTCTTAAATAGGTCCCTTTAACATTTCATATAATAAAGGTTTGGTGATGATGAACTCCTTTAGTTTTTTTCTTGTCTGGAAGCTCTGTATCTGCCCTCCAGTTCTAAACGATAGCTTTGCTGGGTAGAGCAGTCTTGGCTGTAGGTCCCTGCTTTCATGACTTTAAATATTTCTTGCCAATCCCTTCTAGCCTGCAAAGTTTCTGTCGAGAAGTCAGCTGACAGTCTTATGGGAAATCCCCTGCAGGTAACTTTCTTCTTTTTCTTGTTGCTTCTAAGCTTCTTTATCTTTAATCTTTGCCGTTTTAATTACGATGTGTCTTGGAGAGGGCCTCTTTGTCTCCATCTTGTTTGGGGACTGTCTGTGCTTTCTGGACTTACATGTCTATTTCCTTCACCAAATCAGGGAAGTTTTCTTTCATTATTTTTTTCAAACAGATTTCCAATTTCCTGCTCTTTGTCTTCTCCTTCTGGCACCCTTATGAAGTGAATGTTGAACCACCTGAAGTTGTCCCAGAGGCTGCTTATAGTATCCTCATTTTTGGATTCTTTTTCCTTGTTCTTGTTCTGATTGGTTCTTATGTGCTTCCTTATGTTCCAAATCATTGATTTCATTCTCAGCTTCATCTACTCTACTGTTATTTCCCTGTAAATTATTATTTCAATTAGTGAATCCTTTGTTTCTGACTGGGTCTTTTTTATGCAGTTGAGGTCATCACTGAGTTTCTTGAGCATCCTTATAACCAGTGTTTTGAACTCTGCATGTGATAGATTGCTTGTCTCCATTTTGTTCAGTTCTTTTTCTGGAGTTTTGATCTGTCCTTTCATTTGGGCCATGTTTCTTTGTCTCTTCCCTGTGTTTGTTTCTATGTATTTGGTAGAGCGGCTTTGACTTTGTGTTTTGGTAGTGTGGCTTAGTGTAGTAGGTGTCCTGTAGGGTCCAGTGGCACAGCCTCCCCTATTACCCATGCTGGGTACTCGAGGTGCACCCTTCGTATAGACTGAGTACACCCTCGTCTTGTAGTTGAGACTTGGTTGCTGTTGGCAGATCAATGGGAGGGATTTACCCAGGGCAATCAGCTTCAAGGACTGGCTGTGACCAGTGACCACCAACCTCTGCCCTCTGTGGAGGATCAGCTATGGAGGGGCAGGGTGGTGGTGGTCTGACATGGTCTGTAGCTGTCTACTGGGTGTGCTGGCCCTGGGGTTTCTGGGGTGGTGCAGGCCAAGGTCAGTCCCCACCTGTGTTTTGCTCAGGGCACCCTGCCTGAGCTATAAAGCAATTCGAGATGGCTGCTACTTGTTCTGGGCTTGGAGATTCCCAGGTGAAGTCAAGCTGTGACTCTAATCTGGCTGCTGCTAGTGCCAGGCCTGGGGCTCACTGATACCAGCTGTTGCTTGTTGATAGGATTTAGGAAGTTGTGAAGCCTGACCCAAAATCAGCCATTCATATGGAAACACAGCTTGGGCTGGCCCAAGAATTGGGTGGGGCAGAGTCTCTGCTGATATCCTAGGCAGGTCAAACAGTGTTAGCCAGGTTGATGGCGTCTCAGATATGGCACTGCCTTGCCAGCTCTGTGGTGGGAGGGTTTAGAAAAGGGACAATGGCCTCTGCTCGCCTTGATGCCAAACATTTCAGTTTCTTTCTGTATACCACTGGTGCCTTTCAAGCTGCTACTTCAGTGCTGGAGCTCAGAGGGAGTGAGTCTGAGTAGGTGAGTCTGTGTTCTGAGTAGGTGGGTTTTTTGAGAGGAACTGCTTGGGGCTCCAGCAGTTTCTTCCACCTACTCAATCGATCCCTATGGGTTTTTGCAGCCAGAAGTTGTGGGGACTGATCTTCCTGGCACTGGAACCCTGGGCTGGGGTCCTGGTGTGGGGGCTGGGACTCCTTGCCCCTGAGATACCCTCCCAAGTTTTTATCCACCATACATGGGTGTGGGATCAGCCCGTTCCGCATTTGTGCAGTCTGGGTGGATGTGGTTTCTTTAATTCCATAGTTATCCCATGTCCATTCAACTCGATTTCTGACTGTTCTGAGTGATGGTTGTTCTCTGTTTTAGTTTTAATTTTGATGTGGCTGTGTGAAGAGGTGAGCCATGTCTGCCTATGCTGCCATCTTGACTGGAAGTCACTTTTTAAAATTAATTCATTAATTGCATTTTTATTAAGGTAACATTGGCTAATAGTAGTATAATTTAATATCTGTATTCTCTTTTGAATGCTCACCACCAAAAGTCTAGTTTCCATCTATTGATGTATTTGACCCCCTTTACCCGTTTTGCCTTCCAGCACCCCACTTCCCCTCTGGTAACCACTCTTCTGTTCTCTGTATCTATGCACCTGTTTTGTTAGTGTGTTTGCTACTTTTTTGTTTTTTATTCCACATGATTGAAATCATATAGTTTTTGTCCTTTTCTGTCTGACTTATTTCACTTACCATAGTACCCTCAAGACCATGTATGTCGTAACAGATGGCAACATTCCATCTTTTTATGGCTGAGTAGTGTTCCATTGTATGTGTACCTCATCTTATCTGTCCATTCTCCCGTCAGTGGACACTCAGGTTGTTTCTGTATCTCGGCTGTTGTAAATGCTGCAGTGACCACACAGGTACCCACATCTTTCTGATTTAGTGTTTTCACATTCTTTAGATAAATACCCAGGAGTGAAATTGCTGGGTCATATGGTAGCCCTGTTCTTAATTTTTTGAGGCACCTCTACACTGCTTTCCGTAGTGGCTGCACCGGTTTACGTTCCTGCTAACAGTGTACGAGGGCTCCCTTCCCTCCACATCCCCACCAGCACTTGCTTTTCGTCTCTTCGACGACAGCCGTTCTAACAGGTGTGCGGATATCGCATTGTGATTTCAATGTGCATTTCCCTAATAATTATACTGCATGTCTTTTCGTATTAATTGCAGTTCCTTTCAATAGACTTACAAGGCAGTCTCCCTATTTTATAGACAAGTAAACTGGTAGATTTAAGAAATTTACTCCATACCCAGGTCTGTCTGATGCTAAAGCATACATTCTCTCTACTGAAGGAGTGGCTCTCAAGCCTGTTTGCACATTAGGATCACCCAGGGAGGCGGGCGAGGTCCCCAAGGCCCTCCCCACAGGGATTCAGACACTGTCACCTGCCTTTCTGCCTCCCACAGAGGTCGTTGATGAGCGAGAGGTAAAATTTAAATAGATTTTTTTTGTTACTGTTAAAACATGTAGAATTACGTTATGATCGAGGAGCTTTTAGTGTATTTTGGCTTTATAGTCATGCCAGACGAAGAAGAGAAAAGAATCTGCTCCAAGGGCATGAAGGTGGCTGTTGGATTTTTCTGATAGTGTCACTGAACAATAATTTATGTCTACCTGTTGGGAAACTGTCCCACAAGGGCCTCTGGGTTTGAGTTGAGTCTTAAAGGGGCGCAGCGAAATACTCTGTTGTTTAAAGAGGAGCAGATTCTCTTCTGTCGGGGGTTAGTTATGTGTGGCCGTGACTGAAGTTAATGAGTTGGGGGGGTGATAGACCAGCGTCTAGTGTATAGTATGTGCTTAATAAATAGCTTTGAATGAGAAACTGGATGAATGCACTGGGCAGTCTCAAGGTCAGTTGGCATTATAAGTCCAGAAATCTCTTAAGTCCAAGGAAGTATGAAGAAAGAATAGGGAAAAGAGGACAGGTGACAGAGGTCGGAAGATTGGAGACAAGGGAGAATGCAGGGAGCTGCAAGAATGAATTTTAGAGTAAGAAACCAACACAGTACAATTTTTTAATGTTCATTATGTACACAGAGTGAACTGTGGTGGTGAGAGTTGTAAGACAAACCCCCAAACTAGCATATGTTAAAATAATCAAGATGTTAAATACAGAGTTAAAAGAAGAAATGTCAGGCCGAAAAAGCCTCCAATCTGGCAAGGTCATTTCGTCACGATTTCTGTCGTTGCTGTTGCCACATGGCCATGGCAGAGCCAGATTCAGCGGTGCTGGGAGCTGTGAATGGCACCCAAGCACAGGACCCTGTCAGGTGCCTGGTTTTGCTCTGCTCCTTGCCTGGGGGGTGTCAAGGCTGGCCGGGCCGGACGAGGGTCAGGATGGGTCCCGCGGCCCTGCGAGCCTCCCTCTTCCTGACTGTGTCTAAAGGAAGGTGCGACACTGGGAGGTTTCCCTTTTATGTTGCCAACTCTTGTCTCTTCTACAGTTTGTCCGGAGAACCAAATCTCACAACCTTAAAAAAATCAGTTTGGCTCATAGTCTTGTCCCAGACCAGCGATGTGAACCCGCCCTGCAGAGTGTCTGAGCAGTAGGGAAGAGAGCGGGACTGGCGCCCGCTCTGTCTGGTGGCTGGGTTTCCGGCTTGTGTTTTCTTACCTCCTTCTCACTCCTCAGTTTGTGGCTGACAGTATTTCCAAATGACTTAGCTCCATAATGCTGTTTCTAGCTTAGAATTAAATGAAGGCTTTCCTTCTTGATTCCTATTTTATAAAAATATTTGATTTTGCTTTATTACTTCTAATAATATATCAGTGTTAAAGTAATCATGGATTTACTAGTTTTTGAAGTTAATGCCAACTACACCTAACCCACTTCAAGCAAATGAATTAACAGTCTTTGAGATGGCACAGGAAGGAAAAAACAAATAGAACCGTAAATCTCTTTTTTTTTTTTTTTGACTGTTAACGTCTCATAGGAAAGTTCTTTTCTCTAAGAGTGGACCTTAATTGTATTTGATTCTTTAAACTTATTTTGCTCCTATGAGAAAAGGTATCTTTTGCCTAGAAAGCTAACACCTGTCTACCTGTCTTCATCCTTTCAGGGAATTTCTGTACTCAGGTGTCACTCATCCAGTGCTCTGATTTTCAACAGTGCGATCCTAACATTCTGAAACAGCTCTGAAAGCCTGAGGAAAGTAACTGGCACAGTGCTTGTGAACTTAACTCCATTGGAGAACAATAAAGCCATGCCCCACCTTTTCAGGCACAGATGATAGTTATTTGGTTTTCCATGGTAATGTTCCTTTTTGCCAAGTACAACGTGGAGAAGGTACCCAAGCAGCCTAGGGGGCAGCAGTTGGGATGTGAGGGGCTGTTGGAAGCAGCTGGGTTCTGCCAAACCACAAGGTGGAACGAGCCATGCTGGCCAGCACCTGATGACCTTGTGGGGGACTGTGATGAGAAGCAAGCCAAGCCTTCCCTACCCTTGTGCCTTTGAGAGCCTGGGACTTCAATCTGTAGGAGAAACACTGAGTATAGCAGTACAGGGACATTTTGAGGGAAGCCTTCCATACCATACCCCAAAGACCCCGGGGAAGGAAGAGTGTGAGACCTAAGTTGATGGCCAACAATTCATTTTGAGAAACTGTGTTACTTTATTGTGTACACTTGGCTCATTCAACAAAGAGTCAGCATCTACTGTGTAATGGATACAATGAATACAACCTAGACCTTGCTTTGGTAAGGCTTACCTTCCAGTGAATTCCCTCCCAAAGACTGTAGAACTACACATTCGCATGAGGGATAAACGACAGCACAGGAATGCAAAGGAATTGAACAAATAATGGTTATGCAGTAAGGAGGCTGAAGATGAACATATAATAAAGTCAGTGTGTAAAGGAATTAGCATGGTTATTTCTACAGTCTTACAAATAAACGCTCAGTGTGCACCCCCCGGTGTCACAGGAATGGTCGGAGGCAGCATTGTCACCGTCCGAGGTTGGTATGGTGTGTGGCAGCCCTGGGGCTGTCTTCTTGTCCTCCAGGCTGGGAGGAAGAAGTGCACACAGGAGTCCTCGATGCGGCTCCTCGATCTGCTCTGTAACTTTGTGAAAGACTTCACCTGCTCTTTAGTCATTGCGCATGTTTGGCAACAGATGCGTTGGGTCTGAGATGTGTTCCCAGGCTGAATGGAGATGCTCGTGGGGAGGCCGGAAGTGGGGGTCTGGACTAGAGGAGGGTGACTTGGGCCCAGTGCGTCAGTGTGGGTTCATGAGTTTGCCTTGAGGCAGCTGCGCTGAGGGGGGCATCTTCGAATGTCTAGAGAGACTTCTCAAATCAGATCACTGCACTAAGGGAATTAGCTTTGGTTACTGCCACTCTGTGCCAGTGGTCTCAGGCCAAAGCCGCGGTCAGTGAGAGAACTTTTCACACACGTTCTCAAGATCCCCATGAACACCTGGGTTGCGAGCTGGCGTTGAGGACTGGTCACCGAAACCGTGTCGAATCTGGAACAGTTTGCTTTATGTGCGTAAGGTGCTCTTTGATGTTAGAATTGTTAATTTAACACAAGTATATGTGAACTACCATGTAATTATAATGAAACCATTCTTTAAATTACAACTCACATATATATCCCCTTTCAAGTCTTACAGATTATAGGTTATATGCCCTCACGGTACCTGGAATCTCAAAGGGAAAGCACTTGTTTTCCTGTTGTACTGAGATGCTGCGTATTGAATAATTAGTAATGTAATGCGCTTCGAACAGTTACTGGGTGTCAAGTACTGTGCTAAGAACCAGATAGGCATCATCTGTGATGTACGTACTGTTACCATACCCACTGCGCAGAGGAGCAAGCAGAGGACCGGCTAGATAGGCCTTTCTGGAAGCGGCTGAGGCCCGAGGCGCATGCAGGCGCTTGGGCGCACAGTGTCCTCGGCCGTCGTCCTGCCCGCCCTCCCAGCCGCGGCCGCACGGGCACTTGGACGGGGGTCTGGGTTCACATTGTGGAAGCTCGCATTGTCATGGCGGTTTCTTTTTCTCGCTGGCATTCACATCATTTACTGTTCTATGAGGATATCGGAAAAGTTGAGGGAGAAAGATAGCCTCTCCCCGCCGAGGAGATGTCATCTGTTGGGGGGCAGGGGAGATGGGAGAGAGAGACATAGACACAGAGACAGGATTGAATCCTCCAAAAGCCACCTGGCGGGTGGCACAACCCCCAGGCCGCAGGGAGACTAAAGGAGAGTCATTTCCGTCTGGCCTGTGTCCTAGGAAGCATGGTTCTAAGGGGTCCACCAGACTCCCCTTTCCCCGTGGCAAACAGTTTCATTGTGCGTGTTCCTTCTGGCCCACCAGTGAGGAAGCAGATTTGGGCCAGGTGCATTTCTTTTTTGATGAGAATGTGAAGGGGGCCTTTATACTTGGTTTAGTTTTCATAGCGGTCCGCCTTCCAGAAGAGAGGACTCAGCATCAGGACACAGTGTGACTGCAGGGTCTCTTTCCGGCAGGAAGTTTTTTTTAGCATTTCAAGTTCCCTCTGGAGTCGCTGTGTCCAGTGTGGTAGCCACTAGCCACACGTGGCTCCTTAAGTCACAGAGAATTAGAATTACGTACAATGAGGAGTTCAGCCCTGCGGTCGTTCTGGCCACATGTTCAGTGCCTCCGAAAGCACACACCAGCCCGGTGGCTGCAGCTTGCAAGGTTGCAGCAGCTGACACGCGTGACGAGTGTGCGCCACCCTCCTCAGGTTCCACATGGGAGCTGCTTGAGGTTTGGGCGGCTGTAAGTAATACAGGGCCTTGATCGAATCGTCATTAGTTTTGAAACTAGTTTGCTCTCAGCAGTGCAAATGTATTGGGATCTGAAATTAAGACATGATTGAAAGACCCATAAAATAATATTACAAGAAGTTATTTCTTTCTGTTTCGTGGGGGTGCTCTGTCCAGGCTCCTGCCTTGTTGTTTGCGGAGAGTGGGAGCGGCGAGGGTGTCTTTGTCGTCCACGTCTTGTATGGGGACGGAAAGCGCTGCCGCCGTTTGGAAACGGGCGTGCGGCAGTCTGTTCCACTTGCCTTTGGTTTGCACCCACTGAAAACACGGGAGGCTGGTTAGTGCTCTTCCTCGTCCGCAGCGTTTGGGGGGAAGTCCTTGATTTCTGACGGTCACAGTTTGGAGTCTGAACCAGTGGCCTGGTCATTGGAATAGGTTTTATATTTCGCTGTGGAAAAAAATTGAATTGCTTTCTCAAGGTTGACTAAATGTTTAACTCTTCATAGCAAATGAGGCATGGAACAAATTGTCAAAAGGATGGAGACAAAATTATTGCGGCACCAGACGTGGCACTGGCTGGTGGAGCTCTGGCGGAGGTGTGAGCTGAGCAGATAAAAGTGTGAAACGGCGCCTCTCTCCTTCCCTGCTCTTCACTGGAGGACGCAGAGCAGCAGCGAAGCTTTGCAGCCCTTCTGAGAGCGTTAGGTGACAGTGTTGCTATGAGGAACAATTAAGAAGCACTGCAGGCTGTGGATTAGAAAAATAAATTCTCTGTTTGCAGACATGTCGCTTCCCATCGTCGGTAGATGAAGCAAAAATACATTTTGAGTGTTCTGAAGGCACAACTGTGTGGATGGAGAGTGTCAGCGGTTCTTCCTGTCCATTTACTTCTCTCCTCATTCCTTGTGTGTCGTTCTGGTCGGAATAATACCCGCTTTTAGGGTTTAGGGTTTTGGGATGTGGTTGTTTGAAGAATAATGCTTGAACTGAAAGGTAATGAAGTGTTTAAATCGTGGACTTTTTACTTTTCAAATATCAAATGTTAATTTAAGGAATGGCCAGAGGTTTGTAGGCGGCACTTGATAGTTTTGACTGCTCCTCCTTTCACTTTTAACTTTGAAGCTTCTCTTTAGGTTCCTAGAATGTATTAAGAAATAGCAGATAGAAGGTTACAGCTCTTCTAGCCCACCGGGCCTTTTAATTTCAAACATAGACCATGGAATGGCTAAAATAGATGTTCCCTGTAGAGTGTGAGAGGAGACGTTTTACATAAATAAAGAGAAAGAATATGCGTTGGCCTTGTTTTTCTGTGACTAAGTTATTTTTCATATTTCTAAATGTTTTTTAGCATCTTATAAACAAAGGGGGGTACATGCATATATGTGTGCGTAGATGTTTGTGTGTCGTGTGTGTGTACATATTTAATGCGCATGAGTGGAAAATTATTGTCCTATTGCAGTAATACAGCTCATACTGTTGTATCTTTGCACCCAGTGCTTACATCTGATGGGTGTGTGAGTAGGTCCCCTTTCTTCATCCTTTTTAAACCTATGCTATAGTGATAGGTGTATGTAAGGAGAGTAATAAATTGATTATACAGTTTCCAAGCGACCCTGTTTTCTTATTGGAACTGACTCTAGTACGCTCAGGTGATTGAGGTTTTTGGCATGTGATTTTTGTGCCTTTATTAAGCCTTTCAATGAAGATTTAAGAGTCGATGTTTTAACTACATGAGGCTCAATGCTTGCCCCCAAACCCTAACCATAAATCTTGTCGTGTGTCTCTGTCCTTCTCGGGAAAGTGGGGAGGGAGTGACCTGTTATGAGGGTGCACCGTCTAGGTCTTCACCGAGTGATAGATTCACGCCCCACACACATTTAACAAACAAAGGCCTACGGTCTTCAGAAAGCGCCCATAGTTTCTGAAGTGGGGACACTGTGCCTCAATGTGTCACGCAGTTGAAGAGCAGGTCCTGCCTGTGGCTGTCATAGTTTCACTGAGGTGGCTTGGAGGTGTGCCTGCTCTCCGTTTGCCCTTTCTCCTACAAACACGATTCACATGAAAATACATTTCACAGACTTTTGTGCATCACATTTCCAACCAAAGTGTAAATTTGATTTTACTTAGATAACAACTTTGCAGATAATTTAGTAATTTTCAAAGTGCTGTTCTTTTTTTTTTTAAGATTTTATTTACTTATTTTTAAGAGAGAGAGGAAGGAAGAGAGAAAAGAAAGGGAGAGAAACATCAGTGTGTGGTTGCCTTTCACACACCCCCTCTGGGGACCTGGCCTGCAACCCAGGCATGTGCCCTGCTGGAATTGAACCAGCTACCCTTTGGTTCGCAGACCGGCGCGCAATCCACTGAGCCACACCAGCCAGGGCTCAAAGTGCTCTTCTTATCTAGTGCTCACAATCAATAGTCCTGTGAGATTTCGTTACTATCCCTGTTTCACACATGCAGGAGTTGAAGGAGAGCGATGTGGTTAAGACTACAACTTGCATCCAAACCGGGTTTTAGGCCCCAAGTGTGAGCTTTCATACTGCGTGCTGCCTCTGTTCTGCACTATGGTAATGCTTCAACTTACAGAGATGTTAGGCATTTAGATCGGGGGCAGCCAGCTTTTCCTACAAAGGGCCAGACGGTACGTATTTCAGGCTTTATGGGCATGGTCTTTGTCCGAAGCGCTCAGCTCTGCTGACGGAGCACTGAAGTGGCCGTAGACAGTCCGCAAACGAAGGGGAGGCTGTATGCCCAGAACACTGTGGACGCTTGCACTTGAGTTTTGTGTCATTTTACATTTTTTATTTTTTTCCCAACTGTTTTTAAAAAAGTAAAAAATGGCCCTGGCCAGGTAGCTAAGTTGGTTGGAGCGTCAACCTGATGACACCAAGGTTGCAAGTTTGGTCTCCTGTCAGGATGCATTCAAGAATCAACCAGTGAGTGACTCAATAAGTGGGACAAGAAACCTATGTTTCTTTCTTTCTCTCTTCCCCTCCTTCCCCTTGCTCCCTAAAATCAATCAATTAAAAAAAGTGTAGAAAGCATTCCTAGCACACTGGTCCAGCACAAACAGGTGGCAGACTAGATTTGGCCAGTGGGCTGTGACTTGCCAACCCCCAGTGGCGGTCACATTACAGACAGGACATACCTTTCCGTTTCAGGTGCCATCCAGAGCTTTTGCCACCCACCCCGTTAGCTGCCCTTGTTAACACAACTCTCTTCCCTGGGATCTCATCTCAAGCAGCATTGCTGGGCTGGCACCAGGCTGGGAAGATTTTAGGTCTGTCTGATGAGACTGAGGTCCAGAGGGAGCAGGTGGGTCGCCCAGGGCCGAGCATCCCGTAAGCAGCAGAGCTGGCGCACAGGTTAAACCAGGCTGCCCAATCCTCCATCCACTGAGCTGTTTTCTTTTTTATTGGTTACTGTCATTTATTTGCATGTCTTTGTGTTCTGGGTACTCTGTCAGTTCCTTCATTTTTTCCTCTGAAGTTACGAGTTTTAGTCTGAAGATTTAAAAACAATTACAGTAGTATATAGTGCATGAATATATTCTCTCATAAAAGATTCAAACACTGGGAAAAACATGTACGTTGAATATTTAAATTCCCTTTTACTGCTTGCACTTTCAGGAGCATATATACTCTTAAGTTAGCTGTATTTTTTCCTAACCTTGCTTTTCTTTCGCTTTAAAAATACTGTAAGTGAACATACACAATTATGTAAGTACAGACACCTGTATATAAGATCATACTACGCATATTCTTCAACTGGTCTTTTTCCCTGCCGAGGCCTCTTTTGGACACATCACGGTGGTCCTGGTATTTCCCTCTGGGTAATTTTGAGTGTTAGGGAGGTGGGGGGAGGTAGTAGGGGAGGAGAGATTGTGTTATTATTGTTTAAGCAGTCACTGAAGAATTAAAAAAAAATGCAATGTCGTTTTTCCTGTGGACTGCTGAATCATTCTGGAATGTCATCTTCTGAGGCAATTGGCTAAGATTTGCCTGGAGGATCTAACAGGGTCTTCAGGCATGAGCCTTCCGTCACTTCCTTTTCGGGCAGCCTCAGATGCAGGTCTGGACCTCGAGTCCCTGTGTGCTATTCACAGCAAAGTTCTTTCAAGGAGTGTTACAAAGATGCAGCCTCTTCATGGCTAAGATGCTACTTTTAATGCAGTTAACCCTGTTGTATCCCAAAGCAGGGGGAGATATTTCAAAGTAATTGAATTCAGTAATGGAAATTTCAGGAGTCATTGAGAGAAGATGAGAGCATTTCCTATTTGGAAGGCATTAGCTGGATTCTTTTCCCCGTTAAGTTATTTTCATTGTATCTGGTTAGCCCAGAAGTCAGAATTAGGAGAATATGTGATGGTATAATACAGATCTTAAAATACTTAGAAGTTCTCATTCTTTTTTAGGTGTGGTACTAAGTAGACCTCCCAGTCAAATGTAGGCCATAACTTTCTAATTGAAATCTCTTGAAAGAAGGGAGCCTGCGTTGTGTTCTCGGCAGGCTGCCATGTGGTGGTGTGTGAGTGTGGACTCCAGCCTAAGTGGACCGGGAACAAGGACAGCCCTGGCGCTGATGTCAGTGCCTGTGATACTCCATTGTCCCTATAACACAGATTTCCTTGGAATCCTACCTTTTCCCCATTCATCCTATTTTATATCAACTTTTGCTCAGTTTCACCTAAAATATTTTAAAAAGTATTTTAAGTACATTGTGTCTCCGTTGTTAACACTTTTCCTAATCTTTATGCAAATGTGAAAATTGAAAATAAAAACATCTGGTCCTGACCAGTGTGGCTCAGCTGGTTGGGCGTCATCCTGTAAAAGAAAGGAAGGTTGCTGGCTTGATCTCCAGTCAGGGCCCATGCCTGGGGTGCTGGTTTTGTCTCTGGCGTGGGGCGTACACGAGAGGCAACGGATCGATGTCTCTCATGTCAGTGTTTCTCTCCCTCTTTCCTCCCTCCCTTCCCCTCTCTCTATAAAAATGGATAAATAAAATCTTTTAAAAAATAAAATAACATCTGTATTGTTAATAAGGATGTACTTATCAGTCATACAAATTATTTGTTGATCTGGTTTTAAAATATGGATGAATATCCTCTTCTGCTCCTGTTTTTGCTTAATAAAAGGAAAGAAACTTAAAAAAATTAACAAACATTTAGAGGCACTATAATTTTTGATCGGAAAATTCTTAAGGGGTTTTATTTCTTTAGACTTTGGGGAGAAATATCTTAAATTTGTATATACGAGTTTGTTTTGTTTGACTAAAGTTAATCAAACTCACATGACTGAGCAGATCTCTGAAACACACCACTTTTGGGGGATATTTATTCACTGTATCTGATTTATGCAGTTGATTTGCTATTTATTTATTCTTTAAAAAGTAAAACACCAATAGCCTCTTCTAATAAAGCATTAGCCGCCTTATTTTTGGCCTCCTTCAGGTTGCTAATTCTGTGCACCAAGCTGGCACAGAAAGGCTCAGTGTATGATGGCTCTGGACGCCGAAGAGCGTCCCCCCAGACCGACCCCCTGACGGCTCAGAGCGCAGAGACCCATGGCGAGCCTTCCGGGCTTTGCTTCTTATGCTTTGCCCGCGGTGCGGTTGTTTTGTATGCAGGGCATTATACTGGGGTATTGACATTTTGCTGCTCCAGAAGCCTGCATTTCTAAATTGAGCTGCTTTTCTTTTTAAAAGGGAATTTTACAGTTGTAAAATTTCAGCCCTATTTTAATTTTGAAATCTAGGTGAAACCTAATCCCTGGAGTGCGCTTTCACTGTTCCAGCATAATCTTTTCATACGATACCTGATTTAGTTGGAAACAAATTAGTAACTAACTATGCATGCTTAAAGGAAGCAATTTAATAAACAGGATTTTAGAGAAACCTAATCAGAATTGTAAAACGATGCTGGCAAATCAATTGCATTATGCAGAATTATTAGGTTAGATGTAGCTTTTAGATAAGTGTGGGTAAACCTGAGGCTTCTGTACTGCCGTTGTCAAGTGCGTTTAAAAATTTGCCCTTCTCACCTAACAAAAAAAGAGGGGAGGGGAACCTTCACCTTTTCCATTAAGAGTGCTGGTTCATTCAGAAATGATTCAAAATAGCCTTTTCAGATCTCTTGGGCAGAGGCCAACCAGACAGTGAAGCTGGCTACAGCTGCGACTTGGTTACTCAAATGAAGTTCACACGCTGGGCAAGGCCAGCCGTTCAGAGACGGGCAGGGAGTGTTCTGTGGTCGGGTAGCACGAAAGGGTGAAGGGATGCAGCCCTGCACTTGAGGATTTCGGTTATCACTGGGCACACACGGACTGAGGACCAGGAACAGGATTCAGGGAGGAGGTGAAGATTGGCCAGGGACACGGGCTTTAGCTCGGGGACCTTTCGCTGCCTTTGCCTAGGTGGCGTCTGCAATGAGAAGTCAACAACGGCCACTTTAAATCATGTGTATTCCTTGTCAGCACCTGTGCAGGGCTGTCAGAGAGTTGCCATCGGTTAGCCACCTGCTTAGTTTCCATTCATGCACATTTTCTCACATTGGTATCATTATTTTTTTCCGTTAGAATTTAGGTGGACTTTTCTCGTATATTTTACTTTAATTTAAATTTATTTACTTATTTCTTAACATTGCGCTAGGTTCTGGGTATGAACACTGAACACCCACTGGAAAATTACTCTGTTTGATAGATGAGGAAGTTGAGGGCTAGAGAAGTGGAGTACCTTGCCTTCATCTCAGGTCCTCTGGCTGGTGGACCAGAACTGGATTCCTGCTCTCTTCTAACTCTTACAACAACAGAGCTCTTTTCCTTTATCTTTGCAACCTGTCTCGCTGTTTAACTTGGCCCCTGCTGTTGAGGAGACAAGTAAACAGAAACTTGCAACCAAACTTTCTAACTATTGTAATAGAGGTTTCTTTTAAGGTCTCCGAGACCACAGGAGGATGGCTTCTTTTCTGCCTGATGGTTTCAGGACAGACTTGACAGGGAAGGTGATCCTAGAGTCCAGGTTTGGAGGGTGAGTAGGAGTTGGCCCAGGAATGGGAAAAGTAAAGAGTCCCCAGGAATGTCTGGGCTGTGTGTGTCCAGGCTTCCCGTCCGTCCGTGAAGATGCTGAGACACAACACCTGTGTTTTGAGCAGCCCCGGGCCCGCCTGGGAGGAGGTTCGAAGCAGCAATCTGCATGCACACGCAAGTGTGTGGAGGGCCTGTGTGAAAGCATATTATTTTTTCTAAGTTGTGGGCTAGTTTTCTCTTGCTGCATTACAACTTGAGTGACTTAAAGCAACACACATTTACTGTCCCAGAGGTTCTGAGCGTCAGGAGTCCAGTCACACCCTCGCCGTGCCCTCTGCTGAGGCTCAGAGGCTGCAGCCAGGGTGTTGGTTGGGCTGCAGAACTCTCTGCCTGTGTCTGTGCAATTCCTAGCCACCTGCTTCCTCAGTGTCCCCAGTGGGGGGAGAAAACCTCTGCTTCTGGGGGTCTCTAACTTCTGAGAGTGCCTAGACTTTCTTCTCAGGGCACACCTGATTGTGTCAGCCCGCCCGGACACCGTTTTGATTTACTCAGTCAACCAATATTATATTATATTTACTCAGGAACCTTAATTGCATCTGCAGAATCCCTTCAGCTGTGGTCTGTCCTCTGCGTTAGATGCAAGCCCGCCCCCCCCCCCCCCCCCCCCCCCCCCCCCCCGTACTCTGGAGGAGAGGATAACACAAAGGTGTGGATACCAGGGGCCAGTAACCCCAGGGAGCCCTCCGAGAATGCTGCATACCACAGGTTGTGCCTTAAGGAGCAATCAGAAGGGCAGCGGCTTGTCATAGTCTCTACTCCAGCTGCCAAAATAAGATACTATAGACTGGGGGCTTCAGCAACAGAAATGAATTTCTTACAGTTCTGGAGTTGTGCTTTCCAATGTCAAGGTGCCAGCAGCCTAGGTTTTATTCTGAGGGCTCTTGGCTTGCACACCTTGCTATGTGCTCACGGGACTTTTTCTTTGGGTGTGCGGGGGTCAGGGTGGGGGGAAAAACACATGAGAGAACACATAATCTGGCCTCATCAGAGGGACACCGATGCTAACAGAGTAGGGCCAACCCTTATAACCCCATTTCTCTGCTCTTACCTTGCTTATGGGCCCTGGTGTTAGGACTTGAACATAAGGATTTTGCAGGGACACAGTTCAGGTTAAAAGAGTCTTCTATTCACAGTTTGTTTCTACCAAGAGCTATTAATTGGAGTCACTTGGAGTGGAGCCTAATGACGGTCCAGTTACAGACTTCCCGAAGAGCACGGGTCAGACCTGGGAAAATCCTGACTCCATCATATTGTGACCTTGGGCAAGTCACCTGACCCGGAGAGGGCTCTTTGCACCTGAAAGAGTGGTTTGCAGGGTCTTTGTTAGGACGGTGATGCCATTTACAGAGTGCCTCACTCAGTGCTCAGCTCCCAGTGGGTGCTCGTTAAATGGCGGCTGCCGTTATTATATGTGTGGCTTGATATTTCTGCATATCTTCTTTATCTTTTATTATCCACATAGACTGATACATTTCCCACGAATTCCAACATTTCTTCCAACCAAAAGTTATTACCCTCAGCTGAACTCTCTTAGGACTGTTTTCCTCTGCCCTGTGGCACTGACAACCTTTTTTGTATCTTGAATTATTTATGTCCGTGTCTTATTTCCTCTGTTACAGTGCGTGTTTCTTAAAGTCAGGGGCCACCGTACACACCCACCTGTTCTCACAGCCCTGCATGCTAATACTTGTTCAGTTTAAATGGTATGGCGTGAATGAATGCACATGGCCTGGGAGATAACTGGTTTCCTCTTTTATCTGAGTCTGTGTTCCTTAACCTTTTCTAACCCGTGCCTCCTTTTGATCAACATGCGATTTCTCGCCACTCCGCCAGCATTCAGGTATGCACTCCCCAAAGCCCAGGTCCTTGCTCGCCAGCTCCCTTGCAGAGACAGAAGCTAGACTTTCATGCAAATTCTTAACAGTTGAGATTATTTTATCAAGCTCTACTTTTACACGGTAGGTTTTAAAAACAGTATTTTCCCCCTTTTCCAAATAGAAAATTGTCCTGAATATGCATTTTCAATTGCTCCCACTTGCCAGCCCTCATTCCTGTGTATAGTGCACCTGCCCGTTTTCACCTCTGAAAATTCCTGCTCCAAACCATTTTTGATGCTCGGTGGAATCCTGTTACAGCAGGTAGTGAGCTAGCGGCAACTGGTGGAAGACTCCACCCCGTTTGCACAGGAGTAAGGGGATTCTTTGTCCTTCCTTTATTTGGTTCTTTTGTAATGAAAGATGTGAAAATGATAATGCATTTGCATTTGTGAACCCGATTTCCTGAAACAGTTACAGTGTGTGTATAGTTTAAGAAGTGACCCTAGGTATGAATTTTGCTTTCCTAGTGCCTGCCTTTCCAGAATGTAAAGCACTTGGTAGATACTACTTGATTATCCCTGAGGGCTTCCCTGTCCATGGGAGCCAAGTGAAAATTGGAGACCCTCACTATTTCTCTACAGGGGTGTAACACATGGCCACGGGGTCAAGGAGGGGCCTGCCCTCCGAAGCCCCCCAAGCCATGTATGCCGGATAGACTTTGTCTTTGTGTTCTCTAGACACGGCTCTGTCATATTGGCCTGCCATATGGGAGTGGGTACGGTGTCCCAATTAGCTCTCCTGCTAAGCTTGCAAACAAAACACCTTTGGTCACAAGATAATAGAGAAAATTTATGAGGTGATCTTTCTTTTTAAAGGAATTCTGTGCCTGTACCTAGGAATCAAAGTTTAGTGCGCTGAAAGGAAGGTAAATTACATCTGGTCTCCAGAGGCCTCTTTTAAATTCAGAGTGACCCATTTAAAACAGGTCTTATCTGGAATTAGATTGCATTGAGTACCGATTGTTTTAAGTGGGTCCCCCCTCTATCCTATGGAATTATTTTATGCCTTTGAAAAGATTTGTGTGGTCAACCCTGCTTTTATGCATGTTGAGGATGTGGGAAATGCATCCGAGAGCTTGGAGGGGTCAAGAATTAGGGGGTTTTGCAGAATTGGGCATTTTTTTCTGAAAAGGCAAATCAATGGTAAAGAAAAATAGAATCTTAAGCTTTTTTTTTTTTTTTTTAAAGATTTTATTTATTTATTTTTAGAGAGAGGGGAAGGGAGAGAGAAAGAGAAGGAGAGAAACATCGATGTGTGGTTGCCTCTCAGGAGTCTCCTACTGGGGACCTGGCCTGCAACCCAGGCATGTGCCCTGACTGGGAATTGAACCAGTGACCTTTTGGTTCACAGGCCAGCACTCAATCCACTGAGCCACACCAGCCAGGGCAGAATCTTAAGCTTTTTGATGCTTGCACGGGCACATTTGAAACTGTGATTATATAGGTCATGTGGTCTCACTTTCAGTGATACTTGGTATCTTAAACAGAATTTTCTCCTTATTCTCTTGTTCTGTATTCATCTTTTTTTTTTTTTTTTTAATCCTCACCTGAGGACATGCTTAGAGAGGGGAGAAGGGAGGGAGAGAGAGGGATAGAAACATCTCCTATGTGCCCCAGCCAGGGACTGAACCTGCAGCCTGGGCATGTTCTGTGACTGGGAATCGAACCCTTGACCCTTTGGTTCGTGGGCCAATGCTCCAACCAGTTGAGCCATACTGGCCAGGGCTTCCCTTCTCCCTTGCCCTCAACGCAGAAAGTGCTTTTTAGCCTAATTTTTGTGATTGTGATGACAAGTTTTCTCGTGAAGACCCAGCTGTTATTAGATTATTAAATATTAAATAGGAAGCAGTGACTTAAATGCAGAAGTGCATGTATCTGACAGGAACAGTTACTAAAATGTTTTTGAACGACTGAATGAGTGCGTGCTATTGTGTGCTTTCGATACGCTTAAGATGTATGCATTTTGGTATCAGTCATAAACTCCTCGAGTTTCTGGCCATACAGTCTTTAAATTAGAAAGCAGGAGAAAGGTAGAGAATGTGAAATTGAAGTGGCTAGCAGTCGGCCAGTCTAATACAGTGCTACATCATTTCTCAAGGTATTCATTATGGAACGTAGGTTAAAGTTCAGCTCCAGTGGTGGTGAATCCAGGCTTTTACCTTCTAGTTACTATTTGAATATAGTAAAACTCTTTCAGGCCTCGAACCCGCGATTTCTATGGTAGTTAATTTAGCAGAAGGGTGTTGATACAGAGCACGGTTAACGTGGAACGCTTTCGGCGTTCTTGCAGGCTGAAGGGGATGATGTAACTTCTTTGATTTCCCTCCTCTATCCCTTTCTCCCCTCACCTGTTTTTAAAATAGCCATGCCTTTCACACTGTCAGAACTTCATGTTGTGACACCCTACTCAGAGGTTGTGACAGCAGGGTGATGACAGCAACTGCCTCCTAAGAGTCAATCAGGCAATTAATTTTGTAAATG